>RHPI01000330.1:81346-124038 GCA_009103225.1 Chlorokybus atmophyticus
GCCCCCCCCCCCCCCCCCCCTCGCGCGCACGCGCTCTTCCTCCTTGCAGAAACGCGCACACTCGCACACTTTATGCGCATGCTTGTATGACACAAGCATGCACGCACGCACATGCGCACGCACACGCGCAGGTGCGCGGACTCCCCCCAAGCTGGCAATCAGCAACCTGCTGCTGAAGGAAGCATACGAGGTTGTAGTGCGCGGCTTTGCGTTCGCAATCACCTCCTCGCTCCCAGCTGTGCCCTCCACCATCTTCAAGGTGCAATGCGTGTGCGTGCGTGCGTGTAATGAGACATTGAGTTGTGTAAATGTTTGCAAGCACGTGCACATGCGTAGGTCAAGTTGCGCATGCTTGGCGTGTGCGGGCACACAATCGTTGACCATACATGCATACACCATAATGCACTCCTCGGCAGCCTCTGGCTTGTAGACGTGGCGGGAGTGCGCGGATTGCGCTCCAAGGCCAAAAGAGGTGTGTGTGCGCGTGTGTGTGTTGGCGGGGGGAGGGGGCAGTTTGGGGATGTCCGCAGTCGTTGTTGTGCCATTGTGTTCAGTGACAGTGATAATTGCATGACTGTCGTCCTCATGTGCGCTCACACATGCACGCGCAGATGCTTGTGACTCTGCGTGTCTGTCAATTAGTAGGCTGCCAACTCGCCTGTTGCACAAGAATGCGTGTGCGTGTGTTGTTTTTCAAATGTAAATATGTGTGGGATGTGGTAGCGTATCCGTGGATTAGTGAAATTGTAGTGGTAGCTGTACAACATAAAAATGCTTTACATACCTCCGTTGTATACCTCCGTACTACAAGGTATGCTGCTGCTATGTCCATGCATGGCGCGGATTGCTTGCAGGCAGGCGATTAGTTGGCCTTGTGACTGTCACATGTGTCTCCAGGCGTGCATTACCAAACGGCTGGTAGACCTGCATTTGTGGTTTCATGATGAATGTTACCAGGCCACCATCATGGCCTGCGGTTATGGTCAGTGGTGGTTATCAACAGCGGCGACGGCGGCGTGGCATGGGTGGCAGCCATGGTTGTGGCCTGTTGCTGCGCGCCCGCTAAGCCGTTGACCTGGTCAGACTTGGTCGCCACCAGGCCAGCATGACCAGCGGCGTGGCCTGGTGCTCTTGGTATGGAGCACCAGGCCGCCCGCCAGGCCACCAGCAGCAGCGGCCTAACTGCAGTCAGTTGCGGCAATCAAGCGGGCCTAATTGCCGCAGCTGACCGCAGTTAGCTGCCAAAGCACAGTTGTTTCAATTGCTACCGGTTGAATTCTTACAAGTCCGGCTGCAGCCGGCCAATGTGTAAACTATCTCAAAGACGCGCACCAGCCATGGTTCGTAGGTGCGGACCATGGCTGGTGTGCGGCTCTTGTCACAGGCAACTAGGCTTGAAAAAAAAAAATCGGACCAAGAATGGTCCCTGCAAAGTACCATTCCCGGTCCGATTTACACCGGCTTTCAACCGGCACCAACCCTGGCCCGGTTTTGGGGGACCGTGGGACAATTACGTACTGTTTGGACCAGCCCTGGTCCCCGCGTGCAGACCAAGGCGGGCGACCCTGGTCCGGACCCCAAGCCGCCCGGGCGTTTTGGCCCTGGTCCGTACCGCGGACCAGCCCTGGTCCACGGGAAAAATCTATGACTATGACTATGACAGCACAGAGTTGAGAGTCACTGCAGCCGACATCCCCTTGCCGGTGTGGCCAGAAAAGGGCGATGTCCTGCAGATGCGGCACAACAGCAAGTCCATTTTCGATTTTAGACTTCCGCATGAGCCCCCAGATGAAGATCCTGCTGACGCACCCCCTTGGGGTGTTGTGGTCAAAGAGGTGCGGTCCGACGGTCATATGGTAGTCGACTACCTGAAAAAGGCAGGGGGGAGGAGGCTAGGCGTTTGGGTGGTTAACACATCTGCGAGCGACTAGGTGGAGGACCCTTTCTCAGCCAAAACAAAGCTCGACTGGCCAAGGCAAGGGAGCAGCAGAAGCAGCTTTGCGTGGACTGAGAGGGGTAGAAGTGATGGACGCGAATGAAATGCAACCAACATCGCATGTATTGAAAGCCAGGACAGCAGGCAGCAAGTGAGTGTGTTTGCACTTGCATTCACGTGTTTGTGAAGTGTGTGTGTCTGCATCATAGACCAGTTCGGATAACTGCGCCTTGCAGACAACTATGTGCACTGTGCGCGTGTGCATGCGACTGCATGTATGATGGCCGAGCAAGCAGGGCAAGCAATGAACATGTAATGGCAATATATTACTGTATACACTTATGCACATCTGTTCTGCAGGCTATGTACACTGAATGGATGCCTATAAGCCCAGCCTGCAGCTGGACTATGAGCCCAGCCTACAACCGGAAGTAGGTACCTGGGTGCTACTGACTCAGTCTATAGGCCATACTAGGGTTGGTGGTGGTGGTGAGTGTCTGCTCAAATAGTAGCCGATCAGGTTTTTATAAATGGCTTTGGTGTAGTGTGGGCTCAGGTGCATAACTTGCCGTTGTGCCGCAGTGAGGTGTGTATATGATCTGTTCGCCATGTTCTGATCAAGCAGAAGCAAAAAGTGAGTGAGGCCCGGCTGCAGAGCACCAAACGCCTCCAAAGTGTTGGCATACAAAGGGAGCCCATTTTCCGCTAGCTGTTGGTTGCTGTCACGGAGGTCATGGTGCGCTGTGTTTCGGATCAAAACACACAGTGCAGCAGGATCACACTGTCCCAAGTGTCTCGTGTCGCTTGATTGTTCCTCTGCGCCCAGGCATTGCGAGCTTGTATGCAGACCGCAAGCTCTGGAGCCATCAGCTGTTGCCAACCTTGCAAGTACTGTTGTATGCGCTGGGTAGTCTGTGCTCCTCCTTCGCTCAACGAACGTGCCCGCGCGCCGGGACTTTCAGCCAGGAAGTCCTCCACCACAACCCGCATCCAATTATTAACCAGCACGCGTTCCATGCGAATTTTCTGTTTTTCAACGAGCTCCAAGTCATCTTCTAAGTTCGTGACCCGCCTGTTAAGTTGATTGTTCTCTCTTTGCTGTTCTCCCTTTGCTGTTCTCCCTTTGCTGTTCAATGATTTTCTCTTGCAGTTCAGCTTCTGGCGGTAGTGCGGACGTGGAAGGAATGTCAGCAGCTCCACCACCTGGCAGTACAGTCTGCAGCATCTGAAGCGTTTCTTCGAGCCTCTACTGGGTATCTTCTAGCAGCTTCTCTGTATGACTGACACGCTGCATGGCTTGAGCAACGTTTTCTTTCGATTCTGCAAGGTCCGCCTGCGCCTTCAGGGTTTTCGGGTCGTCCATGGTGGCTGGTCGCTTGCCGTCTTTGATAAGCTTCTTATTGAACTTCTGGAGTTTGGCATTTTCCTGACGCAGGCGTTTCACCTCTGCATTCAGGGCGTCTGCTTGCCTGCTTGCATCTGCTTGCAGCTTGCCCCCAGTTCCTTGCGTTTGAGAGGCCAGCCGTTGGAGTTGTTTGTTGAGAGACTCCACTCTTGCTTCGAGGCGGTTTCTCTCAGCAGTCAAAGATTCAACCTCTGTTTGCAGCTTGCGCCCAGCCTCTTGCGCCTGTTGTGAGGCCTTCCCGAGTTTTTCATTGGGAGACTGCACTGCTGCACGGAGCTTCCTCCTGGCCTCCTCGCCTGTGCGCAGGCGCTCGCGCAGGCTCTCATTGTCCTGCCGTAGGCTGCTCGCCTGCAGCTTCTTCTTGGCCTCCTCGGCTTGGCGCAGGCGCTCACTCAGTTCTGCATTTTCCTTTTGTAGGCGGTCCGCCTCCTTACGCGCCTGCTGAGTGGACGCCTCCTGCTGCTTCTTTTTGACCTCCTCGGCTTGGCGCAGGCGCTCACTCAGTTCTGCATTTTCTTTTTGTAGGCGGTCCGCCTCCTCACGTGCCTGCCGCTGAAGGGAGGCCATTTGCTGAAGCTGGATTTGGAGTTGCGAGGCCTCCTCGGCTTTGCGCAGGCGCTCCTGCAGGCTCTGGATCTCCTCCAAGCGTGCTGCTGATCCTTTGAAGCTGCTCCTCGCCTGCCGTAGGCTCACATTCTCTGTTTCTAAGCGTTGCCTCTCCGCATTGGTCCACCTCAACTGGTGCTAAAGCGTGTCTTCTTGCTGCTTCCGAATGGAGTCTTGGTGTGACTGCTGACGCTGAAGTCTTGCATGAAGGGCGTCAACCTCTGCTTGGAGCTTTTGTGCTTGCGCGGAGGGCTGCTGCTGAAGCTGGTAAAGAAGGTTCTGCTGCTTTTTCCTGGCCTCCTCGGCTGTCGCCAACTGCTGTCGTAGGCGGTCCCTGTCAGCAGTGGTGGCAACCAACACTTGCGCTGCATCCTCACGATGCAAGGCCAGCACCAACTCTTCATCCAACTCGCTGATCCTGTTAAAGGCGGCCTTGACGTAATCTTCAATGCGCTTGCAGCGGGTGAGGTGCTCTTTCAAGGCAGGGCGTTCACCGCACAGACGTTCAACTTCTTCCCTCGCCAGCTCTGAACGCCGAGCATTGATTTCTCCCAGCTCTTGCAACGTTTGTTGTAGCTGTTGTACGCGCTGGCTGTCTTCCGCTCTGGCCTGATCCTGCTGTTGCAGCCTTTGTCGCTCAGCATTGGCTGCATCGAAAGCGGCCTGCAGCTGTGGTATGCGCCCCACGGCCTCTTCTCTTTCCTTCTCCTGCTTTGCAAGAGCCACCTCCAGCTCTTGTATGCGCCCCCCGGCCTCCTCTCTGGCCTTCTACTCCTGTTGCAGCAACTCTGCATGTTGTTGGCTAGCCTTGGCTGCTGCTTCAGCAGCGGTTGATGACTCCGCTGCATGGATGCGCTTGACATCAGCGCTGGCGGATGCAACGGCCTTAGTGCTTGTAGACGCCTCTTCTAGGTGTTGCTGCATCGAAACACCAAGTTAGAGCACGAACACGAAACAGCGGGGTCATAGACCGAAATGGACAGTGCGGCCTGTGACGCACAAGTAGCCATATACTGACTAATGCTGACTTTGGTTCAGGGTTACCTGAAGTTGGGGCACTTGCTGTTGGAGGTTTTGGACAAAGCCTTCGACCAACTTGGCTATGTTGCTGGCATTGGCGACTCCTGAACGTGCAGCAGCGATACCGTCTTCCTTCTTCTTACGAGCGTCGTCGTCACCGTCACCGTTGCTGTCATCATCGCTGCTTTCATGATCGCTGGGTTCATCACCACTGCCGTCTCCATAATGATCACCTCCAGCAGGTTCATGATGATCACCTCCAGCAGGTTCATCACGACCTCCAGCAGGTTCATCAACACCAGCAGGTTCATCACCTCCAGCAGGTTTATTACCGCTGACATGCTGACCCTCAGCAGCACCTTCTGGAGTCCCTCCAGCAGTTTGATGGCCACGGTCTATGGCATTCTTCTCTGCGCTTCCTGGTGGTGGCCTGTCCGAAAACACTAGAGGAACTGAAGGTCGCCCCAAAACCCCTCCCAATGCTGCAAGTGCCGCAGCAGCAGCGGCAGCAGCAGAGGCAAGAGCAGCATCAACAGCAGCTTGAGCAGGATTGCTAGAGGTAGCCGTAGCACCATAAGCAGCACTAGAAGGAGTCGGACCAGGAGCTGCAGCAGGAATGAATGGCCAAGGATGGTTGCACTCCCACTTGTTGATGAGGTATGCGCGCAAGGACTTGTAATTCTCAGCCCATCCTAGATTCTAAAAATGGATGGTCTTCATCTGCTCTTCCAGCCAAACTTCTCGCTTCTGTTTCCTCCGATTAGCAATGGCGTTGATGCGTAGCCGGCGTGTCTCCCACTCCGCCTTGTTGCGTTGCTGCAATTGCTTTTGCTCAGCCTGCCACTGTGCAGTTGTATCTTGGGCGTTTTGAACATTGGTGCGCACGGCAGCTATTTGCTCCTCAGTCAACCAATGTCACCTGCTTTCATTCAGACCATTGCGCACCATGGACAAAATGGTCTTCTCGATTCTTGACTGATAATCCTGCACCTTCAGCCTGTGCTAATTTGCAGCCCGTGTCACCATGGCGCCCTGAGCGGCAATCTCTTGAAGGCCTTTGCGAATTGTAGTCTCTGCCTTACGGAACACTTCCTTGGTAAGTTTCTGCGAATCATAACCACCAGTTAGAATAAGAATTACACACAACTCATTTACGTTTAATAACACAAACATACCCTCTGTTCTTTGTCTCGTTCTATTTTGGAGTCTATCTGTCTTAACAGCAGGAATAGTCTATCTAGCACGCGTGTAAGCTCAGCGCACTTGCTTTCAGCTGAGTCAAATATCCCTTTTTACAAAGGCGTACAGACGCCTCTCTAACAGTGTGATTGACTGTGTCATTCTGGTGACACAAGTGCAGTCTATGAATGCACAATGACATGTACGACCATATACTGACGAAGCGTTCTCAACACTTACATTCTGTCTTTGATTTCGGGCGACTTGTGGTCGTTTCAGCACCCTCCATGTGTAGGCGCCTAAAGATTCACCAGCTTGACGCGGTGCAGTGCAAGCGGCGAGGTACGCGCCGTCTTCGAGCGCGACGCCATGGCGAGCTGCCATCTCTGTTGCCTCCTTGATAAACTTTTCTCTAGCCGCCTCGAAAAAGTACTCCATGACCTGAGGTAAGATGGTGATCAGCATATTGTTTGCAATGCTGAATGATAAGGTCATAGACCGCACAGCTCTCACAGATGCAGTCCATAACAGCAAGCGACAGTGTCTGGCAGAGCAAGTGATGTCTATAGGCATGAGCCACAGGCTGCATATACTCACATTGTTTGTAGGTTGCTCGTTTGGAGGTGGCGGGAAGGGATCGTATTCCATGAGCAGCTCTTCCCCGGCGGCAATGTCACTCTGACTCCTAACCTTAGCTGCGGTGTAGGCAGGCCTGCACCGCAGCCTCATCAACGGAGTCCATGATGTGGCAGTTGGGTTTGTACTGCGTATCGCGGCTGGAGTTGAGGAAGCCAGCTATGTTCCCATATCGAGGGTGGCCATCGATGACAGGGCTCTGGCGGCGTGGCACGTCCCTGATGACCTGCAGGTGGTATCGCTGGTGGTGCAGGTGCTCCTTCTGAGGGAATGTCTTCTGCATCTCCCGGTAGGAGTACCACTTGCCGTCAAAGACCATGATGCGATCACCCTTCTTAATAGGCTGGCAGGTGAACAAGCCGAGCCCTGCGCCAGGGATATTAGAAGGCTTGATGACGAACTCTTTGCCAGCAAAATGGAAGAGTTCGCCTATGGGACTTGGACCATTCGTCCACAGCTGCCATTGGTCACCGGTCGCTCTATGTATGCGCTTGCGGTTGGGAAGCTCTTTGTCACTCTGCAAACAACAAGTGACGGTAAGTTGCTGTGGATTGTCATAGGCTGCAACTGAGCAGTGCATGCAGCATGGCGCCCATGGCATGTGATCAGCATGCATGATACCATGCGAACAAAGACGCACCCGCAGATGTTCTTCTGATGGCGGTGGCAACTCCACAGCGTCCATCCCCGTCTTGGTGAATCGATTGACCTCGGCTGCAGCATTGGTCACAGCCAGTTCACGGGCCTGCGCTGATCGGTGTTGCCTTGGCGTAGTAGCCTGTGGGGCATCGCCTACAGGTTGGTTCACCCTGCCACCCTGTGTGTAAGACAATGGTAAGGATATCATATACATTTATTGACTCACAGACTGTCTCGGCCTATGACATAAGACAACGCGCACATGTCCTGATCAGAGCAGTCTATGAGTATTCGCATGGATACTCACAGGTGTTTGGGGAGTTTTGGGAGAGCCGGCTGCCGATGACGTTCCTATTTTCATGCCTCGCCAGCTGGCATGCCTCGGTTTCTTTGCAGGTGGCACCACCTCTTCCTCCTCAGACTGCTCCAATTCCAACACCTCCTCCGCAGCCTTCTGCGCTGACTCCTTCGACCCCTCCTGCATCACATCCTCTGGCTCCCTCCGCAGCAAAGTCGAACTCGGTTTCCTCCGCTGTTGACGCTTCTGCCGCTGAACCTGCAGCGGCAACACCTGAACCTTGCTGCCGCTGCCGCTTTGTCCGCTTTGGTGTGGTTTGCTCCTTCGGGTAGAGGGGGATGTTGTTGTAATCGTGCTCAGCGTCATCCCAGAATTTCTTGTTCTGTGTAACAAGCGACAAGGTTAGCAACCAAGGCGTTGTAATGGCATTTTTTTCGCTAACAGTTGCATGCTGCATGTGCTTACAAATGCAAAGGCTCCAGTGTGATGCTTTCGCAGATACTTCTCGGTAACTCTCCGCACGTTGTCGACGGAAACTCTGCTCTGTTTTGGATGTTTCGGGGCCTGCACGCCAACATATGCTTCACGTAAGTCAATTTTGTTGCATAGTCTTTTGCCCAGATATCAGTTCACTAGCATGCATACAACGTCTATGAGTCTACAAGTCTATAAGAACAAACGCACTTTCACAACATCACACGCACCCGTACTGCTTTGGACAGAGAATCCCCCATCCGTCCCTTCAGCTCGTCTGCTGTCTCCCTGCCGCCCTGGTTGGTTCGTCTGCGCATGTACTTGCAATATCTGATGTGCAGGTGCTGCGCGATCTTTGCAGTCTTGGTGTGTGTAGTTTTTGGAAGCCCGTTCGACTTTAATGGCCCGCCTTCACGTTTGTTCTGGAGTAGGGACAGTGCCAATAGAAAGTCCGCTAGTGTGAAGGCTGCCTCCGAGTCTCCTCTGAAGTCGACGATGCCGCCGACACGGTTAGGATGTCATCATCCATGGTGTTTCTCAGCTTGCTGATCTCTGCAACAACTTGCACTGGATAACACCCTTGTGCAACACAAGCCAGCACTCCGCTACCACACCTCCGCCAGCACCGCCAGAACTACCTTAGGCACACCAAACATCAGGCTGCCGGCGGCGTGACAGGCGACCGCATAGGCCGCTCCGACGAACCCTAGGTCACAGGTACTGGAAGTTGATTCATTTGGAAGTGTTTGTTGTCATATTCCGTCATTTGGAAGTTTTGTTCGCTCGCGCGTGCGTTGTGCGTTGTGCGCAGTATAGACTTCGGCACTGGTTATCGCAGCTGCAATAAGTCGCGTGCTGTAGACTCTCGTGCTATAGACTGCTATGTGAGCCTATTGTCACCTGGAAGCTTAGGCGCTTTGTGCATAGTGTAACAATGGTGACCGCAGTGCCTTCTGCCAGCCAAGTGTTCAACTGTGGCAACAACGGCCAGAAAACTGGGGACAGGTTCATGAGGGACAACTTTTCCTCTGTGCACCCCACCCATGTGCGAAACATGGACAAGTTCACCAACAAGCTCAAACAGTGGGAGCAAATCCCTGGTCCAGGTTGGAAGGAGGTGAATTTCGACAAGTGGAGCAAGGATCATGCAGCGCAGGCCAGCATTGCCAAGCTGGAGAGGTTCTGTGAGGAGTTAGAGCCGGAGTGTTGAGATGGACGATGAGAAGCCTATACATACACATGTGTGCACGCCAACAGCAACACCAACATGAGGAAACCATGCACTACAGGACCTTAGCACATGCACATGCTACATCGTGACTAGCGACTCTACACCAACAAGAGTGTTTCAGAGTGTACAAGTCCGGGCTTTTATACCCGCCAGCTACACATGCTTCTACTCTGGAAGCTACTGCGTCTAGCACACTCAACCTTAACCTGCGCTCTAAGTTGCTCCACGTAGCTAACTACAAGAGCTTTCTAACATGCCGCCATACGTGCCATATGGCCAAGTAACCACCGAGCTATCATCATTCTTCTAACCACGCCTGAGTCTTCCAGATTCATGTCCGCGCCGCGCCTGGAACCTGTTGAGAGTCATTCCTACATACGATCAGCATCGACCCTCCACACAGGAGTAGAAGGTCGTAAGGATGAGCACTAGGTCCGGACTTAGCAAGATAGCGTCGTCGGACCAGACTCCGGACTCCAGACTGGAGCCTTACTAACTGCTTCGTATCTCCGCGTATACTTACTCATATTAGGCGTGTAAGAGCTTGTTGGAAAGCTCTGGTTGTAAGAAAGACAACACCGCTTAGAGCGCGTCAAAAGGCTGAGTATAGCTTACGCAGTGCTTGCAAACGTAGACGTGTGTGTAACTGGCTGGTATAAGAACCAGCGGACAACTTGTAATAGATGAATGTGATGTGACTTGCGTATGCTCTGGTGGCGGTAGCTCTGTCTTTGTGTGTCTTTGTGTATGCTTGCCTCAGCTACATGTGCATGCTAGTTCTTCAATAGGTTATGGGCCCACACTACGCTTGAGGAGTGTGAGACTAGCTTGTGTGCATGGTAGTTCTACACTACGGTAGCTTGTTGGTAGCAAAGCCTTGGGTGTCAACTGCGAGTGAAGGCAGGCACGACAAAGATGGAGGCGACCTACGACAAGGGGCAGATTGCAAAGCTGGACACCGACAACTACAACACATAGTGCGTGGAGATGAAGGCCTTGCTCATCCATAAGAAGGTGTGGAAGTTTGTTGATCCGAAGGCACCACCACCACCACCAGGAGCGAACACTGTGTGGTCAGAGCATTCAGCAGAAGCACACTCTTTGCTTGTGTTGAACTGCAAACCGCATCACTTTCCCATGCTCATTGCATGTGAAGATGGTAGACAAGTTTGGGAAAAGCTATCAGCCGTTTTCAGAGCCAAGAACAACGCCAGAAAGTTGCAGCTACGCAAGCAACTGAGCGCACTCAGGAAGGAGGCAGCAGAACCCATCACAAAGTATGTTGCACGCGCGAGAGAGCTGTGGGCGGACCTTATCAACGTCGGCCACGACATGGGGGAGACGGAGGTTGTGCTGGCTGCTGTTGCAGGGCTACCAGCAGAGTACGAGGTCGTTGCAACACTGCTGGAGACATCGTCATTGGAGCTGACGCTGGACGATGTACTACCGAAGCTGCTCACCGTGGAGCAGAGGGTGATGAAGAAGGACGAGCAAGCTGATGCCGTGGCCTTCTACACCAACAAGCACGGGAAGTGTGTGTAACTGGCTGGTATAAGACCCAGCGGACAACTTGTAATAGATGAATGTGATGTGACTTGTGTATGCTCTGGTGGCGGTAGCTCTGTTTCTGTGTGTCTATGCTTGCCTCAACTACATGTGCATGCTAGTCCTTCAACAGGTTATGGGCCCACACTACGCTTGAGGAGTGTGAGTCTAGTTTGTGTGCATAGTGGTTCTACACTACGGTAGCTTGTTGGTAGCAGAGCCTTGGGTGTCAACTGCGAGTGAAGGCAGGCACGACAAAGATGGAGGCGACCTACGACAAGGGGCAGATTGCAAAGCTGGACACCGACAACTACAACACATGGTGCGTGGAGATGAAGGCCTTGCTCATCCACAAGAAGGTGTGGAAGTACGTTGATCCGAAGGCACCACCACCAACACCAGGAGCGAACACTGTGTGGTCAGAGCATTCAGCAGAAGCACACTCTTTGCTTGTGTTGAACAGCAAACCGCATCACTTTCCCATGCTCACTGCATGTGAAGATGGTAGACAAGCTTGGGAAAAGCTATCAGCCGTTTTCAGAGCTAAGAACAATGCCAGAAAGTTGCATCTACGCAAGCAGCTCAGCGCACTCAGGAAGGAGGCAGCGGAACCCATCACCAAGTATGTTGCGCGCGCGAGAGAGCTGTGGGCGGACCTCATCAACGTCGGCCACAACATGGGGGAGACGGAGGTAGTGCTGGCCATTGTTGCAGGGCTACCAGCAGAGAACGAGGTCGTCGCAACCCTGCTGGAGACGTCATCGTCGAAGTTGACATTGGACGATGTGCTACCGAAGCTGCTCACCGTGGAGCAGAGGGTTGTGATAAAGGACGAGCAAGCGGATGCCGTCGCCTTCTACACCGGCAAGCATGCAAAGAAGAGCAACCATGAAAAGAAGTACAAGGGCAACAAGCCAGGCAATCCTCGTCACAAAGACCTCACATGCCACTGGTGTGGTTGGAAGGGGCACATTGTAAAGGACTGTAGGAAGAAACAACAGGGGCAACTTAGAGCAAGCACCAGCAACAGCGGCAACGAGCACCAACACAAGGAGAAACATGTCGCCTTCACTGCATCCAGTTCGAGGGCGAGCACAGCTTTCTGGGTGGTGGACTCTGGCTGCGATCGTCATCTCACAACAAACAAGGAGATGATGGAGGGCTACAGGAAGCTGACGTCTGCAATCAAGGTGGCGGGCTTCGGTGGCGAAGTACTGATGGCTGAGGGAGTTGGCAACGTACGACTCCAGTGCAAGGTTGGTAACACACTACGCGAGGTATTGTTACGCAACGTCCTGCATGTTCCTAAGGCTATTGCGAGTCTATTCTCTGTGAGGGTTGCGGAGCGCTTAGGCGCGGAGATCCTATTTCGGAAGGGTGGCTGCTCAATCATCCTTGATGGGGTCGTGCACATGGTTAGAATCGCTGATCCGGGAGGGCTCTACCACGTGAAGCACCCTCAGGACATTGACATTCAAGCCATGATGGTGAAGGACAAGGAGTCGCCAACATTGTGGCATCGAAGGTTCGGGCATCTCAGCTACGTCAACCTCACTCGCCTTGTTGCTGAGAAGATGGTCAAGGGCATCCATCTCAGCACTGAAGAACTCAAGAATGCATCAGGTGCACTTTGTGAACCATGCCTGGTTGCAAAGCAGCATGCTATGCCATTCTCATCATCCTCTTCAAGCAGTCAGCATCCTTGCGAGCTTGTGCACATGGATGTCTGTGGCCTTATGCGCATTGTGGCGAAGGGAGGAATCAGGTACTTCGCTACATTCCTCGACGACTGCAGCAAGCTATCCGTCATCTTTCCATTGACACTGAAGTCAAAAGTTGCTGGAGCTGTGCGCACAGTTGTGGCCTTGTTGGAGACCCAGTCTGGCAACAAGATGAAGGCAATGAGGAGTGATCGAGGAGGGGAGTACATCAACAAGGAGTTGAAGGAGTTCTTCGCCAGCAAGGGCATACGCCACGAGACAACCGCACCCTACACCCCGCAGCAGAATGGAGCAGCTGAACGCCTCAACAGGACACTCATGGAGCGTGTTCGAGCCATGCTCAACGACACAAAGATGGATGATAGTCTGTGGAAGGAGGCGGTACTCACTGCCAAGTACATCCGCAACAGGTCTCCGGTGAGCTCAGAGCAGAAGACTCCGTGGGAGCACTTCTATGGAGCCACACCAGATGTGAGTGATATACGTGTGTTTGGATGCACGGCATATGCACTAGTGCCTAAACAGCTCAGGCACAAGCTGGAGCCGGTCAGCAAGAAGGGCATCTTCGTTGGCTATGAACCGGGTTCCAAGGCTTATAGGATCTTGCTCGAGGACACTCAGAAGATCATTGTAAGCAGAGAGGTGGTTTTTCACGAGGGATTATCACAACCAGAAGCAGGCTTCTTTCCTGAAGATGAAGCACAGCCGGAGCATCCTGAAACAGTGGAGGCTACAGGCAAGGCCATCATCAACAACAAGGGTGAGCAGGACTCAGCTGTAGCAGGCCAAGAGGAGCCGTACCAACAGCAGGAGCACGCAGCTCGGAGATACCCAGTGAGGGAGAGAAAGACACCTGACTTCTTATACAAGGCACACGTCGCCAGTATGCACAATGAGGAGCTAAGCACCTACGAGGAGGCATTGTTAGCACCAGATGCGGAGCAATGGCAGCGTGCTATGGACGAGGAGATTGCGTCACTCCATGGCAACAACACTTGGTCACTGGAGCAGATTCCGCCAGGAGTAAAGACCATTCCAGTGAAATGGGTCTTCAAGGTGAAGCGTGATGGTCACGGCAACATTGAGCGCTACAAGGCAAGATCGGTGGCAAAGGGGTTCTTGCAGCAGGAAGGTGTGGACTTTAACGAAGTGTTTGCACCTGCAAGTAAGCATACCACCTTCCGTGCACTGCTAGCTATGGTTGCTGCTGAAGACCTAGAGCTGCATCACCTGGATGTGAAGACTGCCTTCCTCTACGGAGAGCTGGAGGAGGAGATCTTCATCGAGCAACCACCTGGATATGAAGAAGGGGAGAGAGGCACAGCGTGCAAGCTGATCAAGGCACTGTACGGGCTGCGACAGGCACCGCGTATGTGGCACATCAAGCTCACCAAGGAGCTGGAGGCACTTGGCTTCACCGCATCCTCTGCAGACCCTGGGCTCTTCATCCATGCAGACAACAAGGTCTGGCTGCTCGTGTATGTTGATGATATCATCATCACCGCCAGGCAGGTGCACCACCTGCAAGAGAAGAAACTTGCTCTACAGCAAGCATTCTCAGTTCGTGATCTTGGAGAGGCCAAGTGGTTCCTTGGCATGGTGATTGAGCGCGACAGGGCGGCTCGCACAATCAAGATCAGTCAGGAGCAGATGGTGAGAAGACTCGTCACCAAGTTTGGGCTCACTGAAGCGAAGACCAAGACCACACCGTTGGCACTTGGCACTGCCCTCATCAAGGCAAAGGATGAGGAGGTACTCGACAAGGCTCAGTATTCATATGGTGAGCTGGTAGGCAGCATGCTCTATCTGGCAGTGTGCACACGTCCCGATGTTGCACATGCTGTGGGAGTACTTGCTCGCTACATGTCTGCACCGAGCATGGAGCACTGGAGAGCAGCAAAGGGAGTACTACGCTATGTTGCTGGGAGCGCAACAGTTGGCATCAAGTTTGGGAGCGGGAGCACTAAGTTGGAGGGCTACTGCGACTCGGATCTTGCTGATGACCAACAGCAGGAGGTCCACTACAGGCTACGTCTTCAAGCTGAACGGAGGCATGGTGAGCTGGAACAGCAGGCTGCAGCCAACAACAGCAGCATTTACATCAGAGGCTGAGTACATGGCAGCGGCAGCAGCAGTGAAGGAGGCACTCTGGCTTCGCAAGCTCATGGCAGACTTGGAGCACCCCATGGCGTGCATCGTCATCAACTGTGACAACCAAGGAGCCATCAAGTTGTTGAAGCACCCTATCGCCTCGGCAAGGACGAAGCACATTGATGTCATGCATCACTTTGTGCGTGACAGAGTCACAAGGAAGGAGGTGGAGTTCCAGTACTGCAACACTGAGGGCATGCTGGCGGACTTCATGACAAAGCCATTGTCACCGCTCAAGTTCAAGACTTGTTGCGCAGGACTTGGCATCTGTGTTTGACTACAGGAGCAAGCGTTGGAGGTCAAGCTGCTCGCGTGGGAGTGTTGAGAGTCATTCCTACATACGATCAGCATCGACCCTCCACACAGGAGTAGAAGGTCGTAAGGATGAGCACTAGGTCCGGACTTAGCAAGATAGCGTCGTCGGACCAGACTCCGGACTCCAGACTGGAGCCTTACTAACTGCTTCGTATCTCCGCGTATACTTACTCATATTAGGCGTGTAAGAGCTTGTTGAAAAGCTCTGGTTGTAAGGAAGACAACACCGCTTAGAGCGCGTCAAAAGGCTGAGTACAGCTTACGCAGTGGTTGCAAACGTAGACGTGTGTGTAACTGGCTGGTATAAGAACCAGTGGACAAGTTGTAATAGATGAATGTGATGTGACTTGTGTATGCTCTGGTGGCGGTAGCTCTGTTTCTGTGTGTCTATGCTTGCCTCAACTACATGTGCATGCTAGTCCTTCAACAGAACCTTCTCTCAACTCATGTCCGCGCCTGAACCTTCTCGAGTCTTTGCCTGGAACCTTCTGGCGGCTATTCCTATGTAGAGGGCAAGCTGACCGATTGACCTATTGACCTGAATGTAGGAATATCCTCAACACGGAGCTGGAGCCTCTAGTGTTTGGGGAAGGCATAGAGCTCCGCATGTCCGGAGGTCAGTTGTTTTCTGTGAAGGTTTGCTCTGAATGCCTTGTGTGTAGATCGGTAACTGTTCAGGTGAAACTAGCCCGTATTCATGCATATAGCAAGCTTTGCTAGCCCTCAAGGTGTTGTTGCTGCTGGTCAGTGTTGCTATTGTTGCAAGTCAGTTGATATCACGCTACTTGCCGAGTTGTCACGTTACTTGACATAGATGGCTTGCTGTTCAGCTGAATTCAGCTAGTCTTCATGTATATCCAGCTGTTTTTACTACTGGTTAGTGGTGCCACTGTTGGTCAGTTACTGTTTGTCAAGCTGGAACACTGGACAGTGCCTATGAGTCCTTAGGTCTCAGCAATGGATTGCATAAGTCGTAGACACTGGACAGTGCCTATGAGTCCTTGGGTCTCAGCAATGGAACGCATACGTCGTAGACGTTGACAACAGTGCCTATGAGCACTTAGAAGCAATGGATTGCATATCTCGTAGACACTGGACAGTGTCTATAAGTCTTTAAGTCACAGCAATGGAGTGCATAAGTCGTAGACACTAGACAGTGCCTATGAGTCCCACGGTCTCAGCTATGAAAATGCATAAGTCGTAGAGTATCTTGGACGGTGCCAGCTTATGAGACCAAAGCAGCTTTTTGGACATGTGGACATCCTTATAACTTTTGCTTGGCAGAGCACATCTGGGCATATTTTCATACAACGCCAATGGACTTATCGGAGGGGCGTTAAAGAAGAACGAGGTGAACGCCAAGGACAATCCAGGGAGCAGCGGGTCCAGCTCCATGCGCATGCTCGAGAAGCAGCGTGAACTGCCAAACACGGCACAGCTGCTCGCCGCCGGTCTGCAGGGTGGGGCACAGTTTTCAGCCCTGACGACTACAGCCCTTCGCAGACGGTCGTTCTGTGGTGCCCCTTGAGCGACGGGCCCCTTCCAGATGACGTGCTGCGGGCTACTTGGCTCAAATTCAGGTAAGGACTGTGTGCGCGCATGTATGATTGCAACCCTGAACTATGACAACTCCACTAGAAGTGAAGCAAGCTGAATGTACAGCTGTTGTGTTGTGTTATCTAACACGATGCCTGTTCATGAGGTGCAGACATGCAGACGATTACAACCGAGACAAAGTCTTTGACGTCGATGTGCAATCCTCAAGTCGTGAAGACCCATGTGTGCCCGTGGCCATTGCCACCATCCTTGAGATTGCTGAGGTGGATGAGTTCTGCCGCACATACAGCGTGCAGATCATTAATTGGCTGCCAGTGTTTTGTGTGGAGGACGACAGCGTGCGGCCGTTTATACCTATCAGGTCGCAAAGGCTCATGCATGGCAAGACACCGGATCATTACACGCGCGCCGAGATGGAGGTAAGTTGGTGATTGTCAGTCACGCACAGTCTATGCTTTTGTCACTGCATATCATCAAGTGCGAGACATGCGTCGCGTGTAGCTGGCTAAAGTGTGCACATGTGAACCGCCTATGACACTGACAATTAATGGAGTGCAGAGCGTGACGATTGAGTGGCCACTTATGTTCATGAGCCAGATGGGCACCTGCGTCTGTGAAAACGGTGAATGCAGCTTCAATACGCACGTCCTGATGGGGGAATGCCAGGCGAGAGTATTTGAAGAACTGAACACCAATGCGCAGCAAGACGATCAGGTTTGTCAGCTATGTGCGCGCAATTTCTTGTTTCAAGTGCTTGCTGGTTGTGCTGATGATGTGCCCATGCAGGACCGCGAGGTTTCAGTGGATGATGAGAAGCTGGAGATGCTGGCGGCTATGTGCAGTGGCACTGAGCAAACACCTAATAGGGCGCAGGTTGGCCGGCAATGGGAATTCTGGCGGAAGAAGCAGGTGGCGCTGATGGAGAGCGTGGCACCTCTTCCCTTTCGAGACCAAGCCCGGATGGACATCATTACAACACAGCGTATCATGCAAGCGGTTGTGCAGTTTGCAATGAAGAAGAAGTGGCCGGGCGAAGACCCAACGCAGGGTGGTCAGCTGGGCTGGATAAACACGAGAAAACGGCCAGGTATGTTTTGAGCTTATAGACCGCTCATAGGCTTGGTAGCTGTGACCAATGCACAGTGTCACAATGCAGTTTATAGGGTATGCTCGTAAGCTGGTAAGCTGTAAGCTAATAGTGCCATGTACGAGCAGTCTGTTCTCTGTGTATGTGATTTTACACATTCGCCACTCATTGTGAATGCAGGCATGCCGGATGAAAGTGAAACGCCTGAGCCCAAGAGGTTCCGCTTCATGGGGCGATGGGAGCCATCAGGACGGCATCCTCCAAATGGTAGGTATCAGAGATGTGCAAAGTTGCAACTGTTGCATGTTGCTACTGTCACGTGTCTATTCTTTAAGAAATGTACATTGTGTTCAACAGTTGCGGTGTTGCTCATATGCAGTGTGCGCGCGCAGTGTCTACGACAATCTGTTGTTGGCGCACGCGGCGTGCACTCGTTCATCTGAAAGGCCGTCTACAATTGCAAGTATGGAGCAGAGTATGGAATGAAGGAACGTGTGCGTGCAGTGCCGAGATCACGTGGTGTGCGCAGCATGCGCTCAGTCTCATCATAGGCAGGCTATGAGCGCTGGTGATCTTAGTAGCTATGAAAACACTGCTGTAGTTAGCATAGATGTTTGACACTTTGCAGGTCTCGCTGATTGCCAGACACGCATTATATAATAGAATGGGTTACCGTGAATTGCTGGTGCATGGGTCATAGACCAGCATTGGTGTCGGATGTCAGCGGGTGTCGTGCACCAATGCTGGTCCCTGGATGCAAGCATGGACCAATGTAGTGAGATTCGGCTGGTGCAAAGAAATGGTTGGGTGTGGACCAGGCATGGTCCCGCCAGCAGAGCCATGGTTGGTCCCACTAGTCGGAACCATCCTTGCAGACCATCTGGGCTAGACATTAAGATACAAGTAGACCATGCATGGTCCCACAGTGCGAACCAAGGATGGTCCTGCTACTCGGGACCAGTAGTGGTGATGCTTTTGACAAAACTGTACGAAGAGCGGACCATCCTTGGTGCATGCAGCAACACGCATGGCAGACCAGCATTGGTCCCATTGCGCTCGTCATGATAACAGCAACCCGGGCTGGCCCGGTTTTTTTGGGGACCGTGGGACAATTACGTACTGTTTGGACCAGCCCTGGTCCCCGCGTGCAGACCAAGGCGGGCGACCCTGATCCGGACCCCAAGCCGCCCAAGCGTTTTGGCCCTGGTCCATACGTGCGGACCAGGGCTGGTCCATGGAAAAAATTCCGTGTGCAGCCTTCGGCTCCCAACAAGAGTAGCTGAGTGCCTTCCTTCGCTTGGTAATGCGTGCATTTGAAGAGGTTGAAGGGGACACTCTGATGTTCGCATCAAATGCCTGAGGCATCATCGACACAATTATCGGATCCTTAAGACAACAGATGCTGAGAGTCATTGATCAAATGCCCATGCCTCGAGTCAATGAGTTCCATGACCACTACCATCAGCCTACTGCCACGTGGGACGCTACGCTGGTCACCGAAGCCGCTCACGCACTCCGCTTCAATTCTTGGCTTGGGAGAACTAGACAAGCGCGCCTACCCTCGCCAAGCAGCTGGAGGGCCCGGCCCACACCGACGAAACAAAGGCCATCCATTGCCGTCATTAGCAGCTGGTGGAGCATGATCATCCCAGCCACCATCACAACCGGGTGGCGCGCCCGGCGCTGGTTCGCCACAGCAACCATCATCAAGTGGATCATCAGACATAGGCAAGCGCACAGCCATGGCAGCACATCGCACCATTGCCTTTGCCTCCACACCATTCTCTGCCTCCGCACCGCACCGTGCTCATGATCGACTTAGCGTTTCAGCTGACGATGTAATTATTGCCAACCAAGGCAAGCACGTGCACTCGTCGATGGCAGAGCACCAAAGAGAGTACCGCTGGACACTGGCGCACAGCCCGTGATCATAGGCAAGCACCTCACGCGCACCCTCGGCATCACAACAACTGACCTGCGCCCATACCCGTACTCTCTCAGCATTCTGCTCGAAACTGAGCAGCAAGCACTTGGCATCATAGTGCGTGCCATCCCCATTACCCTGGTAGGACTCGACCCTGCTCACACCACCTCGATGGACTGACACTGTGTGGTTATGGGCTCCCGTAATTATAACTTGGTCCTCCGGCAGGAGTTCAAATTTCATGTTGGCATCGAGGTGCTGGCTAGATATACTAGTTTCGGCCCACCTGGTACATCGGCAGCAGCATCGCTGCAAAACTCCATGTCACCATAGTTGTGACAGACCGCGCCAACACATGCATTGCATCGGTAACAGTCCGCGTCGAAGGCTTTGACCGCATCCCTTTCAACGATGCCCAGCAACCAGCCGGTGTCAAGGTGGCTCTGTAGGACCCCACGCATTGCCGACAGCAAGCCGTCATCACTGCCAACTCCCAGCTGCACACACGATGCTTCCCAAAGTTCTTAGCCTATCGCGATTTAAGGTGGGTACGCGAACAGCATCGTGTGACTACCGGCATGGTAGAGTTCCACACATTCAGGCATAGACTAGCATCACACCGTTTGAACTCTTTGATACCATTGGCAGTGACCTCACCGCTGTCCTCAACGCAAGCATCACGGTCAATCAGTAATATTGCGACCCTGAACACACGCGCAGACCGCGCCGAAGCACCACCTCCAATTATTGCATAAACACTACCGCGAGCAACTGCCACTATCCGCACTCAATGGCAGCCTCCGCGCTCTGCCGCAGAACATCCGCCTCATCTCAAAGGATCATTCGCTCTCGCTTGGCAACATAGACTTGCTTATTGCAGGCTGAGAATGTTAAGGCCATTGCAGAGTTGGAATTAGGGTTGAAGGATCCGCGCTCCACGTTGTTCCGAGAGCTGCTGTTTGTCATCACTGATAAGATTGGCCCCCCAACAGTCTCGCTTTGACCACAACTTCATTGGAGATTTAGCCATGACTTAATTGAGTATCTTCTAGCAACCGAAGTACTGGTTTCTACCTCTTTTCCTACCTTAGTCACAACTTGGTTCGGTATTCAGCAACCATAAAGGTGCAGTAGATGGCGTGCATTGTTTGCAGTATCGTACCGTCTTTTCTTGAACTTGAAATTACTACTAGTCACATCCCAAATTAATGTCTGGTTAAATCACACGTTGAGGAGATTCAAATCGATGCGCGATATGACCAGATATATTATGGCCGCAGGTCGTCAAAAAATGGAAAATGTCGCACTGGTAGGCAGGTCACTATGGCATCGCCGAGTCTCAAACATGTGTGGGTAAGACGGCCGGATTTGCAAGTAACGCCTTACGACTTTCTCACTGACCAAGTCGACTATGATAGCACAAACACACGGCCGATTGCTTTCAAACATATTATAAAATATAGCTGCCTCAATTATCACGTGATGCACTTTATTTCTCACGCACCAACCGCTGCAGCGGTAGCCACTACTGCCCGGCGGTAGGTACATTTAGCTAGACATATATGTATGTATACATATACTAACTACGCGGTACATGTACGTATAGATATACCTATGATATATATAGACATGTATATATATATTTATATACATATATCGCCTTTGATATTGTTTTATATATGTGTACACATATAGGATGTATA
The DNA here is from genome assembly GCA_009103225.1 of Chlorokybus atmophyticus. Lineage (NCBI taxonomy): Eukaryota > Viridiplantae > Streptophyta > Chlorokybophyceae > Chlorokybales > Chlorokybaceae > Chlorokybus > Chlorokybus atmophyticus. The sequence goes on from RHPI01000330.1 coordinate 102,774, forward strand.
TACATGCATGGTACCGGTAGCTTCAATATGTGGGTGACTTGGGGATAACAACTTTGTGCAACCTGCCATGTAACCAATTATACTGCTAGCTTCGGCGGCAGATATTTGCATTAAGCTGCCTGCGTCACCTACGTGAGTAAGGTTGGTGGCGGTGAGTTGAGGAAGCTTTAAATATGTCACGTAAGTGAAATGAGTCATGTGCAGTACTTTTTGATGTTATATATGCTTAGCAGCCTGCTCGCAGGCCGCGGGGCAAACCATATATAGGCCGCGGGGTTAAACTTGGCAATGATGACGTTGTAAAGTTATTAGGGTTTGTAACAGTGCAACGTAATGATTGTGACACACACCTTGCTAAGTATACATTCTCATATCATTAACGGAACCAGTGACAACGCTAATGAAGATGTGTACATCTTTGCATGCAACGTCAATGTATTGTAAACTTGTCGCGGCCCCAGTTGCATTGGGGATTTAAGCATTGTTAATCAACTGGGCACAACTGTAACCATTCACACAAGTCTTTCCCGCGACCTTAACCCTTGCTGGTTGTAACGCTGAATCCTTAAATGTGTTAAGGATTCGATACATACATTGTCGCCGGTTGATTGCCGGTTTGTGACAAGTCGTGACAAAGTCACAATTCACACAACTTTATTCAAGAATCCGCCAAAATCTGCCCGAATCCTCAACAAAGAATGCGCCAAAGCCTTAATAAAGTTATAGATCTAGCCATAACTGAAAAATTCCATTTCTACCGTTGCATTCACCTTCTGCAACATCACTAGGTTGCCAAACCATTGGCCTACATTTTGGAGAATGTTTAATCTGAGGATGACAACCTGCTCAATGTGAGGGAGAACTTCCACCACATCTGCTCTATGCTGGAACACCTTGTGCGCATCAACGCAGCACATCACGGGGCACGCACCAAGTGGACGAACCTGACTACTGTGGCAGAATTGTTCACTGTGGAATACTGGTTTCGCACACGACCTTACATTAGATGCTATTCTTGACTTTGATCGCAAAGCACAACCGGTCACTCGTCTTGACCACGCACGCTTCTATCCATGCACCCAGCCCGACCAACCTCGCGCACTGCCCACATTGATGTCATACCCTGGCTCCTTCTACGCCTTCCACAATGGAGGGGAGGGCATGGTATGGGACAGCACCACATGTCGGCTAGAAGAAATCGAGCGCGAACACGCCATGGGTTTCTGCCCAGACATTGTTTTTGCTCCCAACCTTAGCAACAATTACCAACGACAGCTGCGAGGTCGCGCCATGGATCTAACTAGCATAGTGTGGTTACTTGAGACGTGTTTCGCCATGCAAGATCGTTATATGTCTCCTGAGGACTTTAAACACATGACTGAGGGGTGGATCAATCGCCTTTAACACGTCTCTGCTTACACAGCACTCAAGACTGCTCGCATAAACAAGCACGCAGCAGTCACGGTTGAAGACATCCCCGGGGTTATGGTGTGATCCCAATAAGTGGCACTGGCCTTTACGGGGATGTCTTCAACCGTACACCATAAGCCCCCTCGCCACCAAAACCACTCGTAATTAGCTGGAGGCCTTGTTGAGCAGGTGGAGAGCACAATTTAGCTTCAACGTCAAGGAATTGGGCAAGTGTTCTGTCTCTCGATATTGACATCGACCTCGTTAATAAAGAGCTAGTCTTAAGGCGACAGTACAAGCTGTTCAAACTTGAGGAAGACTTGGTCGAACAACGCTGCCAAGCATTGCTTGAGGCAGGCCTCATCGAGGAGTCCACACCTGACTTCGCCACTGCCACGGTCATGCCACTCAAAAAAGGTGCTAGCGGCAGCTGGACTGACATGCGTGTGTGTGGAGACTACCGCCCACTCAACAACAAGATCAACCAGGACCGCTACCCGAATCCCATAGCTGAAGGCATCTTTGACGACGTCGGTTCTTACATCATCTTCAGCATCCTTGACATTCGGCAAGGATACAAGCAGATCGAGATCCAGGTTGAGGTCAAACACAAAAGCTTATTTTGAGGCAATTGTCAACTGTACCAATTGAAGGTCATGCCTTTTGGACTGAAGCACGCACCCATCAACTTTTAGAAAGTTGTGGACAAGGCACTCAAAGGTTGTGGCTTTGCCCATTGCTGCATTGACGACATTTTTATTCTTAATCACACACCCGAAAAGCACGTGCTCCACAACAAGCAGGTGTTACGCAAAGTTAAGACAGTCGGCATGACGGTGCACCCCGACAAGTGCACCTTCTTGATCAACAAGGTGCCATATCTGAGCCACGTGATCACGCCCAATGGTGTACACGTCCAGCAAGCAAAAGTCGAAGCGCTTGTGGCCATTCTTGCCCCTACCGACCTCACACGGATATGCGCCTTCCTCGGGCTAGTTAACCACCACCGGCGGCTCTTATTACTAAAGAAAGAAGCTGAATGGGAGTGGAAGGACACCCGCAGGCCTTTCAGGAGCTAAAACAGAGGCTCACCACGGCCCCCATCTTGCAACGATCCAACCATAACGTGTACAAGTCCTTCAACTTGCACACAGATGCGAGCAAGCTCGGCATGGGATCTGTGCTTGCGTAGCACGACAACAACAAAAAAGAGAGGATTGTCTGTTGCGCCAGCCGCAGCAACACCGCTGCCGAGATCAACTACCGCAGATATGAGGGCGAGTGTGTTGAAGGACTAGCATGCACATGTAGTTGAGGCAAGCATAGATGCACAGAGACAGAGCTACCGCCACCAGAGCATACACAGGTCACATCACATTCATCTATTACAAGTTGTCCTCTGGTTCTTATACCAGCCAGTTACACACACGTCTGCGTTTGCAAGCACTGCGTAAGCTATACTCAGCCGTTTGACGCGCTCTAAGCTGTGTTGTCTTCCTTACAACCAGAGCTTTCCAACAAGCTCTTACACGCCTAATATGAGTAAGTATACGCGGAGATACGAAGCAGTTAGTAAGGCTCCAGTCTGGAGTCCGGAGTCTGGTCCGACGATGCCATCTTGCTAAGTCCGGACCTAGTGCTCGTCCTTACGACCTTCTACTCCTGTGTGGAGGGTCGATGCTGATCGTATGTAGGAATACTCTCAACACTCCCACGCGAGCAGCTTGACCTCCAACGCTTGCTCCTGTAGTCAAACACAGATGCCAAGTCCTGCACAACAAGTCTTGAACTTGAGTGGTGACAATGGCTTTGTCATGAAGTCCGCCAGCATGCCCTCGGTGTTGCAGTACTGGAACTCCACCTCCTTCCTTGTGACTCTGTCACGCACAAAGTGATGCATGACATCAATGTGCTTCGTCCTTGCCGAGGCGATAGGGTGCTTCAACAACTTGATGGCTCCTTGGTTGTCACAGTTGATGACGATGCACGCCATGGGGTGCTCCAAGTCTGCCATGAGCTTGCGAAGCCAGAGTGCCTCCTTCACTGCTGCTGCCGCTGCCATGTACTCAGCCTCTGATGTAGATGCTGCTGTTGTTGGCTGCAGCCTGCTGTTCCAGCTCACCACGCCTCCGTTCAGCTTGAAGACGTAGCCTGTAGTGGACCTCCTGCTGTTGAGGTCACCAGCAAAGTCCGAGTCGCAGTAGCCCTCCAACTCAGTGCTCCCGCTCCCAAACTTGATGCCAACTGTTGCGCTCCCAGCAACATAGCGTAGTACTCCCTTTGCTGCTCTCCAGTGCTCCATGCTCGGTGCAGACATGTAGCGAGCAAGTACTCCCACAGCATGTGCAACATCGGGACGTGTGCACACTGCCAGATAGAGCATGCTGCCTACCAGCTCACCATATGGATACTGAGCCTTGTCGAGTACCTCCTCATCCTTTGCCTTGATGAGGGCAGTGCCAAGTGCCAACGGTGTGGTCTTGGTCTTCGCTTCAGTGAGCCCAAACTTGGTGACGAGTCTTCTCACCATCTGCTCCTGACTGATCTTGATTGTGCGAGCCGCCCTGTCGCGCTCAATCACCATGCCAAGGAACCACTTGGCCTCTCCAAGATCACGAACTGAGAATGCTTGCTGCAAAGCAAGTTTCGTCTCCTGCAGGTGGTGCACCTGCCTGGCGGTGATGATGATGTCATCAACATACACGAGCAGCCAGACCTTGTTGTCTGCATGGATGAAGAGCCCAGGGTCTGCAGAGGATGCGGTGAAGCCAAGTGCCTCCAGCTCCTTGGTGAGCTTGATGTGCCACATACGCGGTGCCTGTCGCAGCCCGTACAGTGCCTTGATCAGCTTGCACGCTGTGCCTCTCTCCCCTTCTTCATATCCAGGTGGTTGCTCGATGAAGATCTCCTCCTCCAGCTCTCCGTAGAGGAAGGCAGTCTTCACATCCAGGTGATGCAGCTCTAGGTCTTCAGCAGCAACCATAGCTAGCAGTGCACGGAAGGTGGTATGCTTACTTGCAGGTGCAAACACTTCGTTGAAGTCCACACCTTCCTGCTGCAAAAAGCCCTTTGCCACCAGTCTTGCCTTGTAGCGCTCAATGTTGCCCTGACCATCACGCTTCACCTTGAAGACCCATTTCACTGGAATGGTCTTCACTCCTTGCGGTAACTGCTCCAGTGACCAAGTGTTGTTGGCATGGAGTGACGCAATCTCCTCGTCCATAGCACGCTGCCATTGCTCCGCATCTGGTGCTAACAATGCCTCCTCGTAGGTGCTTGGCTCCTCATTCTGCACACTGGCGACGTGTGCCTTGTGTAGGAAGTCAGGTGCCTTTCTCTCCCTCACTGGGTATCTCCGAGCTGCGTGCTCCTGCTGCAGGTGCGACTGCTTGTCTGCTACAGTGGAGTCCTGCTCACCCTTATCGTCGATGATGGCCTTGCCTGTAGCCTCCACTGTTTCAGGATGCTCCGGCTGTGCTTCATCTTCAGGAAAGAAGCCTGCTTCTGGTTGTGATAATCCCTCGTGGAAAACCACCTCTCTGCTCACAATGATCTTCTGAGTGTCCTCGAGCAAGATCCTGTAAGCCTTGGAACCCGGTTCATAGCCAACGAAGATGCCCTTCTTGCTGACCGGCTCCAGCTTGTGCCTGAGCTGTTTAGGCACTAGTGCATATGCCGTGCATCCAAACACACGCATACCACTCACATCTGGTGTGGCTCCATAGAAGTGCTCCCACGGAGTCTTCTGCTCTGAGCTCACCGGAGACCTGTTGCGGATGTAGTTGGCAGTGAGTACCGCCTCCTTCCACAGACTGTCTTCCATCTTTGTGTCGTTGAGCATGGCTCGAACACGCTCCAAGAGTGTCCTGTTGAGGCGTTCAGCTGCTCCATTCTGCTGCGGTGTGTAGGGTGCAGTTGTCTCGTGGCGTATGCCCTTGCTGGCGAAGAACTCCTTCAACTCCTTGTTGATGTACTCCCCTCCTCGATCACTCCTCATTGCCTTCATCTTGTTGCCAGACTGGGTCTCCAACAAGGCCACGACTGTGCGCACAGCTCCAGCAACTTCTGACTTGAGCGTCAATGGAAAGATGATGGACAGCTTGCTGTAGTCGTCGAGGAATGTAGCAAAGTACCTGGCCCCTCCCTTCGCCACAATGCGCATAGGGCCACAGACATCCATGTGCACAAGCTCGCAAGGATGCTGACTGCTAGAAGAGGATGATGGGAATGGCATAGCATGCTGCTTTGCAACCAGGCATGGTTCACAAAGTGCACCTGATGCTTTCTTGAGTTCTTCTGTGCTGAGATGGATGCCCTTGACCATCTTCTCAGCGACAAGGCGAGTGAGGTTGACGTAGCTGAGATGCCCGAACCTCCGATGCCACAATGTTGGCGACTCCTTGTCCTTCACCACCATGGCTTGAATGTCTCTGTCTTGAGGCTGCTCCACGTGGTAGAGCCCTCCCGGATCAGCGATTCCAACCATGTGCACGACCCCATCAAGGATGACTGAGCAGCCACCCTTCCGAAATAGGATCTCCGCGCCTAAGCGCTCCGCAACCCTCACAGAGAATAGACTCGCAATAGCCTTAGGAACATGCAGGACGTTGCGTAACAACACCTCGCGTAGTGTGTTACCAACCTTGCACTGGAGTCGTACGTTGCCAACTCCCTCAGCCACCAGTACTTCGCCACCGAAGCCCGCCACCTTGATTGTGGACGTCAGCTTCTTGTAGCCCTCCATCACCTCCTTGTTTGGTGTGAGATGACGATCGCAGCCAGAGTCCACCACCCAGAAAGCTGTGCCCGCCCTCGAACTGGATGCAGTGAAGGCGACATGTTTCTCCTTGTGTTGGTGCTCGTTGCCGCTGTTGCTGGTGCTTGCTCTAGGTTGCCCCTGTTGTTTCTTCCTACAGTCCTTCACAATGTGCCCCTTCCAACCACACCAGTGGCATGTGAGGTCTTTGTGACGAGGATTGCCTGGCTTGTTGCCCTTGTACTTCTCTTCATGGTTGCTCTTCTTTGCGTGCTTGCCGGTGTAGAAGGCGACGGCATCCGCTTGCTCGTCCTTCTTCACAACCCTCTGCTCCACGGTGAGCAGCTTCGGTAGCACATCGTCCAACGTCAACTCCGATGATGACGTCTCCAGCAGGGTTGCGACGACCTCGTACTCTGCTGGTAGCCCTGCAACAATGGCCAGCACTACCTCCGTCTCCCCCATGTTGTGGCCGACGTTGATGAGGTCCGCCCACAGCTCTCTCGCGCGCGCAACATACTTTGTGATGGGTTCTGCTGCCTCCTTCCTGAGTGCGCTGAGCTGCTTGCGTAGATGCAACTTTCTGGCATTGTTCTTGGCTCTGAAAACGGCTGATAGCTTTTCCCAAGCTTGTCTACCATCTTCACATGCAGTGAGCATGGGAAAGTGATGCGGTTTGCTGTTCAACACAAGCAAAGAGTGTGCTTCTGCTGAATGCTCTGACCACACAGTGTTCGCTCCTGGTGTTGGTGGTGGTGCCTTCGGATCAACGTACTTCCACACCTTCTTGTGGATGAGCAAGGCCTTCATCTCCACGCACCATGTGTTGTAGTTGTCGGTGTCCAGCTTTGCAATCTGCCCCTTGTCGTAGGTCGCCTCCATTTCTGTCGAGCCTGCCTTTCTTGCAGTTGACACCCAAGGCTCTGCTACCAACAAGCTACCGTAGTGCAGAACTACTATGCACACAAGCTAGTCTCACACTCCTCAAGCGTAGTGTGGGCCCATAACCTGTTGAAGGACTAGCATGCACATGTAGTTGAGGCAAGCATAGATGCACAGAGACAGAGCTACCGCCACCAGAGCATACACAGGTCACATCACATTCATCTATTACAAGTTGTCCGCTGGTTCTTATACCAGCCAGTTACACACACGTCTACGTTTGCAAGCACTGCGTAAGCTATACTCAGCCTTTTGACGCGCTCTAAGCTGTGTTGTCTTCCTTACAACCAGAGCTTTCCAACAAGCTCTTACACGCCTAATATGAGTAAGTATACGCGGAGATACGAAGCAGTTAGTAAGGCTCCAGTCTGGAGTCCGGAGTCTGGTCCGACGATGCCATCTTGCTAAGTCCGGACCTAGTGCTCGTCCTTACGACCTTCTACTCCTGTGTGGAGGGTCGATGCTGATCGTATGTAGGAATACTCTCAACAGAGTGCCTTGCCGCTTTGTGGGCCACTTTTTCTTTAGGCCATTTTTGTTTGGGCGACAGTTCAATTTTATCACCAACCATCAGCCCCTGCGCTGGCTCATGACCAACCAACGCTTGACCGGCAAGCTGGCTCGCTCGGCACTCCTCCTCAAAGCGACCGACTTCCAGATTGAGCATCGGGCAGGCCTCGCCAACAAGGACGCCGACGGCCTTAGCCGCAATCGTCACCTCTCCACCAAGCCACCGGAGCTCGCCACGGGTTGACATCCTCAGCTTTTCCACCAGGGGTAGGCACCATGTTTGCTATAGCAGCATTGCGTTCGGGCCGCACCACAGCCACAAGGGACACAACCTTACCGGATCTGGGCCGCACCACAGCCACAACGGACACAGCATCACTGCATCCGGGCCACGCCACGGCCACAACTAATACGTCACCGTCGTTGGACAATGAAGACCAAGACATGCCTGCTCTATTCGCATCGAAGACAAGGAGGTCCCTGCTCCCCATCTACGAGAGGGCATCATCGCCGCTCCACAGGGCTTTGTGCGCGGACCAGTCTGGTCGCGTGTTCCGCGGCCTGCGAACCAGAGGAGCACGGGATTGAACCGGTACAGGTTTTTTGAAGCAAGCCCGGTCCGGACATAAGCATCGTAAGAACCAGGCCTAGCACGTACAGTGACAACCGATCGGGCGCCTCACACGTCAGCAGAGGTAAGTACGACAATGACCCTGTCGCATACTCAAACCCTAGTCGCTATGTGTCGTACTGGGGCACTGCTTGCGGCGTTGCAACCGGCAAGCTATCGGAGGCGGCGGTGCTAAGGGTAGGCCTTGAACATGTGGTGGTGTTGAAGCTTCAGTGCATGTGGCTTGCAAGTAGCGGATGCCAACAAAGCTATGATTCATGCACTACTGTACAACGGCTCCTGTGGCCGGTGCTACTGCCAGTGTCTCAGTCGACAATGCGGCACTGTTGCGCTGCCATAGAGTTGGCAACATACTGTCTACAATCTGCAGAACAAAATTCAACGGGTCCACCTGGTATGAGGTCGCCACAATCAAGCACGCAGAGGATATTTGGGCGCTTGTGGAAGCATACCCCACCCTGGCACACTCCAGGCGCATCAAAAAACAAGGCAGTGATTGGGCGAGGCAATACTCATTACGTCACGAGCGACGGCTTGTTCGAGAGCATCTGTGCACAAGAGAACATTGCCATTGGCACCCCGACACGGCGGATAGTGCGCGACTACAAAGCCTATATGAGGGACGGCCTGGTATACAGGTGTGCTTTATATCTTGATTATGCAGCACAGCTGTCATCGACAGTCCCACCAACGACTGTCACTGGTGCGGCTGTCCGTTAAAGGGTCTCCATCTCTGATATCTACAGTCCCAGCATTGACAGCCGCGCAGACTGTCAATGCTGAGACTGTCAAACAGCGACTGACAGATATTCTCTCTCTCTCTCACACACAGGCGCGACTGCAAGGATGCTGTGATGCTGGATGGAAACAGGCCAGCCATCGTCAATAAAATCTTCATGTTCTTTCACACCGAGTGCCATGTGTACATTGCTGTCAACCGCTACAGCCTGCAAACAGATGCTGCTGGAAATCAATGCATGGACGCAGACTCCGATGCCTTGCATGTGGGGCGTTTGGAAAACACCAACATTCTTGTCCGAGGCCACCAGCTGCTGCGCAAAGTGTGGATGCTGACGGAGAGACCAAGGCTGCTCCCCTACATGCTGGCTTACGATTTCAGCAACCCAAAGCTGCGATTGCGAGCAGCTAATATACCTCTGCCAGTATGGCCTGAAACCGGGGATGTGCTGCTTGTGAGACATGAGGATGAGAAGAAGTCGGTCTTTGACTTTCGCGTGCCAACTGACCCACCAGCACCTGTATCTGATGATCCTCCGCCATGGATTGTTATTGTTCGATAGCCTCAAGTTGACGATGAAGGCAACATGTTGGTTGACTACCTGAAGCCTGCTCCTAGATCAGTGAGTGCTCGCCAAGGCCTACCGCGGTGGGTGGTCAATAAGGACTGTCGCAACCAGAAGGTGTCACCCATTGCGGTCAAGAGGAAGCTCAACTGGCAGCAAGTTGATCAAGGCAGATGGCAAGAGCAGCCAACAATTGAGGTTGTGCGTATGTTTTACGACAGGCACATCATGTACTACAAAGCAGGCGAGGCTGAGGCAGGTACGCATCACTTGTCTCATCAGTGTTGTTCCTTGACAGTCCCATGGACAGTCGGCTGTCCATAGGACTGTCGGGTAACAACACTATCAGTGTGTGTTTTTGGCACAAGGCATTACACAAGGCATTACGAAGCACGCATTGGTTACTGTGAGTAACACACTTGTACATTTCACAGATTATGTACACAAGGAAGGGTCAAGCGTACCAGCAGATCTACTTGCAGCGCGCAAAGGCCAACTGCTAGGCAACTTACACTAAAGCTATAAACCAGGGAAACATCAACCAGCATCAGGAGGAGGAGGTGGAGGACGAGGAGGACCAGCAGCAGCACCAACAGCAGGAGGAGGAGGAGGAGGAGGAGGAGGTCTTGGTATGGAGCACTGAGCGCGGTAGCTGCTGAGGGCTGATACACCTGCGGGGGTTTGCAACCACGCCCATGCAGCGGCATAGTCCATTGGACGCTGTAGCTGATACAATGGCGCTGCCGCTGGTCCTCGAAATGAAGCCATCCCTTCGTCAAGGTCACGGAGGTGGTGCACAAACGTTGATAGCATGACAACCATTACGTCAAACATGGAAATTAGGGTAGCGCACCTTGTGATTTCGGGTTCCTGCAAGATGCCAGTGTAGTGCGACTCGGCGTTCCTGTAGAAGTCCCAGAACCCACTGGCACCTTGTTGAAAGCCAGTGAATAGAATGGCACTCCGTTGTGATTGCTGCCACGCCTGCCTGATTGCAGCTGCACTCCGTATGAAGATACCCGGCCGTTCGACTGGGTCCTCCCGAAATCTTTGTGGCCAATCGTCAAAGAGCTGAGTGTTTGGCAAACGGCCCAACACTATTGTACGTTCGTAGTTTCGCAGTGCAAAAAATTGGTTGGAGACCTCACGCGCCCACTCCCTGTTTTTGCCGATGAGGTACTGCGCACGATCCTGCGCTACCTGCTGGAGCTGTGCTCTGTGATGAGCCACCTGCCTGTCCAGCTGTTCTTTGAGGTCTCTCACCTGCTTGTCTAAAGCTTCTGCACCTGCTAGCGCTTCATTCAGCTTTTCGTCAACGCATGGGTCGACAGCCCCTCCGACAGCCTCTGATGTTGAAGGCACTGCAGCCAGCCTCTGCTCCAACTCTTGATAGCGGGTTTGCGCCTCTGCCAGCTGCCGCTCTGCTTCATTGGCTCTTCTTGTCGCGGCATCGACAGCCGCTGCATCGACAGCCCCTCCAACGGCCTCTGATGCTGACTGCCTCGCCGCTTGCTGTGCTACCTCCTGCTCCAGCTGGCGAATGCGCTGCCGAGAACTCTCCATCTCTTCCCCAATCTTGGCGCCCGCAGAGGAGCTAGAGGCCATTGCCAGCATGCGCGATTGCAAATCAAAGTTTCGCAATTCGAGGTAGCGAATCTGGGCGTCAATTGATGCCGCACGCTCCTTGGCGGCTTCGAGTGCTATAGCCAACCATTTGCAGTTTGGCGACCTCAGCATCGGTGGTTGCAGCCCTCTGCTGCAACTCCTCCCTCTCCTTGCGCAGGGCGTCCACCTGAGAGTTGGAAGCGGCAGCCCTCTGCTGCAACTCCGCCAATTCTTTTGGTAGCTTGGCGACCTCAGAGTTGGCTGCAGCCCTCTGCTCCGCATGCTCCAAATCCTTGCGCACATTGTTGACCTCAGCATCGGTTAATGCAGCCCTTTGCTCCGTCTCCTCCAAATCATTGCGCAGCTTGGCAATAACAGCATCTGATGCCCCAGCCCTCTGCTCCGACTCCTGGAACCTCTTGCGCAGCTCGGCTAAGAGTAGGTTGAACTCATCGTTTGTTCTTGATGCTGTCTTCATCGTCTCCTCCAACTCCTTGCGCACCCGGGCGACCTCAGCGTTGGCATCTGCAGCCCTCTATTGCGTCTCCTGTAACTCCTCGTGAAGGATTGCAACCTGTTGCTGCGACTCCGCTACTTTAAGGTCAAGAGTACGCTGGTAATACTGCTTGCGCGCTTCGTTCTCACACTGACTAGGCTGGTCTGCAGGTTGTCACGAGTTGCAAGAACGCGCTCTTGTCCTTGCTGTCGCACATAGACATCAAGTAAGTACAGAGGCCACAACAANGTACAGAGGCCACAACAGATTATCAAAGCCCCCCCCCCTCTTCTTCCACAAAGACTGTACGCGATGCAATTATTCTCACCAATGCTTGTCTTGTAAGCCCGAGGGCGAATGACAGCTGTTCTGCAGAAATCTCCACAGCGTTTGCCACTTCCTCGCTCAATTTCGATGCGTCATTGACGGCCTTGCGGTGCTCCTCGTGGGCCTTCTTGAAACCTTCAATTGTATCACGCGCTGCTGCTAAAGCCTCCTCTCCAGCTTGTGGCCGCACAGCTGGTGGAGTTTGCCGTGCAGGAGTGTCCGGCTAAAGGGGACGTTTCTTCTCAGCTGGGGGTGTAGACATGGGGGCACTTGTTCTCTCTCTCTTTCTCTTGGCAGATGGACGAGGACTGTCATGGAGACTGTCGTGAGGTGGACTGTGGTGAGGTGGACTGTCGGCTGGTGGACTGTCCGCGCGACTGTCATAAGGTGGACTGTCCTTGGGACTGTGGGGAGGTGGAGTGTCAGGTGGAGGATTTTCACGCTCAGCTTGTCTCTCCAGCCAGGTCTTCAGTGGTGGAGGTGCGGGGTGCAAGGGCACTCTCAACTGATGGAGATGATCGTCGTGTGAATGGGGAGTATTAGGGTTGTTGATCGCCACCAACAAAGATGCTGCAGCTTGTGCCTCCGCCCGTGTGTTAGCTTCGCTCTGCTCTTTTACAAGTGTACGCACAATGTCCCGCTTGAGTTCGTCAAGCCATTCCTTTCTGGACTCCTTGAAGCCCTTCTGGAGCATACCCCGGATCTTTCTCTCCCAATCCTTTTCCCAGTCCTCTCCCTTCAGTGCCAATGCTGTCGCCTGCCTGATGAGAGCCCCCTCTCTGGTAGCAATAGCTGCTGTCTGAGTTTTGTGCATCTCGGCAGTCTTTCCCTGGAGACCAGCGACCTTTTCCTGCAAAAACAGGTAACAGTTTAAGCAAATGTGTGAAGTGAAAGGTGCACCACATGCTGACGTACCCTGATCACGTTCTCTTGTTCTATTCGTAGGTCTAACTCCCTAATGACTTGTGTTAAGGCGTCGACTTGTCTGTTTGCGGCCTCTTTCATTTCGTAGGCAGCATCATAAACCGCTTTACAGAAATGAACAGATATTTGACGCTGAATATGGGCTTTAGAATCTATCTGTTGACACATGCACGGGATCTTGGTTGTTAGCATACATGTCACAGTGCATGCAAGTGCACTGCGACAGGAATGCAAACAGCAGACTGTCGATAAGACTGTCGGATAGACTGTCATTCTTGGAAGACTGTCAGTACAACTCACCATTCTTGTCTTTGCGTCCGCACTGGCATGCTGAAGACACGCTGGACTAAACGCATGGAATATGCGAAGTCACTCTCGCCCAGCTGCCTTGGTGGCTTGCTGGTAAGCAACCACATAGCGTCCTCCGTGGTCAACTTCCAACTTCTCGCAAGCCTCTACGCCGCATCCTCCGTTTGCCACAGTTGGGTCTGCCAGCAAAGAAGGCAAGTTAGTTTCCAGTGTCACAGTTGTGGAGTCATTGACAGTCTCGCATTGACAGTCGCATTAACAAGGCATGCAAACTGGGCATGCAGCAATGCAATCACACTTACTTGGTCTGTCTGCCCATCTGGTGGCGCAGGGAAAGGGGTGTAGTCTAAGAGTAGCTCCTCCCCTGCCTTGATGTCCCTAGTCGCATACACAGTGACAGCTGGGTGGCCGACGTCATCGAAGTCCGAGTAGAACATGACGTTGGGCTGAGTGTGCCCATGTGCGAATTGATATAAGCCGCTACACAGCCAGTGCGGGGGTGCCCGTCGATGACAACCTGAGATTGGCTTGGTGTATCTGGTGGAAACAGGTTGACGTGATATCGCCGGTGGTGTCGGATGTCGCTGATTTGTTGGTAACGATGCAAGACCTCCTCCATCTCATGTTGCTTAAACCATTTGCCATCATATGGCAACAGGTAAGCCTCTGCACAGATGCGCACAAGTCATGAGTGATCCGCGAGTACACAGAGAGACATGCACACAAAGATACACACGCACACACGTGCACGTACCGTTTGGAATGTCTTCGCAGGCAAACAGTCCCAGTCCAGCACCAGTGATGGTTGAGTCTTTGATCAACCAGTTGTGCGTAAGATACTTGAACTGCTCGTTGACTGGGATGCGTGTGGATGCTCTTGCATCCTCCACAATATCCAGTCTCCACAGCTGGTGCTTGTCTCCAGCGCTACGATGGATGAGCTTGAGGTTTGGTATCTCCCGGTCAGTCTGTTTAATGCAGTGATAAGTAACCATCAGACTCTAGCGCAAAGACAAACACAGACCATTACATTGGCATAGGCTGTCATGATATGTTCTCACCCTCAAGTAGTCAGCAGAAAGTTTGGGTGGCGCTTTAGAATCTGTTGAAGGGTAGCGTTTCACTTGGAATTTGTTCATCTCTTCAAGAGCACTGGCGAATTCCGCTGCATAATCCACCGCTGCGGCTTAGCGACGCCTTGAGGGTTTCCGCTTCGGTGGACTAGGTATCGCACCCTCCTCGTCCTTGTCCTCGTCCTCGTCCTCATCCTGTGGTTCTCCTGCTACTCCTGCTCCTCTTGATCTTCCTGCTCCTCGAGATCGTGTTGCTCTGCGTGTCCAGGTATGCATAGCCGCCAGCTGTTGCATTTCTTCGTACAGTTCTTTGGTCTGAAACGTGGCAGGGTTAGTACGCATGTTGCAGTATGGGTTCATTGCTGCTGTGCGAATTCAGCAACTCGCATACCCTGGAATAGCCTTGATGTCTGCCATCTTGCAGTGCTTCAAGTTTGGGACTATGGGATTGGGGTAAGGGGGCAGTTGCTCATCCTGCAGCACGCCGCTGCTGGTGAGTTGCATTGTGCGTTCATACATGTCACGAAACTTCAAGTAGTCCAAGAACACGACGGTTGCACTCATATTACAACCGATATGCGCAGTATTCAAGCAACGGCTGTCGAGTATCTGCACCATGCGCCAATGCGCTGTACGCACGCGCAAGGCACAGATCATTGACAGTCCAGGCAGGATGTTGCAAAAACTTGGATCAAGAATGCCTGAGGGTTCCTACCCTGATGGATTGCTGGATTTCCTCTGCCAACTTTTCGAGTGTAGCCTTGTCCTCCCTCCCTCCCTTATTGCTGAGCACGCGCATCATTCGGCACAGAGCACCGTTCCAGTGCTGTGCGTTTTTCGTGGGCTTGGTCTCTCCCATACCAGGTTGGCCGTTTGCATAACGGTGACCAGCATGCACGTTGTTCATACAGTAAAGGCAGCCCCATATAAACTGCGGCGCTGTGGACGACCTCCTTCGAGCCATGGTGTACTGCCTGGGACTGTCCACTGTGCCAAGAGACTGTCGACGCCTACCCAACAGCACCCTGAAACAAACCTTTCACCCCCAATCTTCGCTCAACAACAACAACAACCATGCCAAAGGTCTTGCAACGCTTGTGTACGCCGCCAACCCACAGACAGCCGCTGATCATGGTGCTGACAGCCGTCAATTCCTAGGCGAGTTCAACCCTAACTTACCGACAGCCGCGTCGCTCTCTTGGCGAGTTGCATTGTTGCGCTACTTGTGCGGCTTGTGTGGCTTGTGCGAACTCACAACGCTTGTGCGGCTTGTGCGGTTGTTTATGTAAGGCACTGGTCCGACAGTCCCTGTTGACAGTCGACAGCTTGGGTTGCTCACTTGCTGTGGTGCCAGGACACTTGCACTTCTGCTGTGCTGTTTGCCAGTTGATTTCAGCTGTTGAAAGGTGAGCAGGTTGCTTGCAAGCTTGAATGCTTGCTTGCTTGCATGACAGTCTCTGTTGACAGTCAACAGCTTGGGTTGCTCACTTGCTGTGGTGCCAGGACACTTGCACTTCTGCTGTGCTTTTTGCCAGTTGATTTCAGCTTTTGAAAGGTGAGCAGGTTGCTTGCAAGCTTGAATGCTTGCTTGCTTGCATGACAGTCTCTGTTGACAGTCGACAGCTTGGGTTGCCCCAAGTGTGAAGTCAAACTGTTTGCTCTAAGTTCAGTTGTTTGTTCAGGCAGTCTAACTGACACCATGTCCACTGGGGAGGCAAGACAAATGCCCGCTGCAGCTGATTGCTTCAGAGCAAAGGGGAACCACTTGCTGGGCCAAGTGACGGGCTCGCAGTTTCTGATGAAACCAGAGTTCAAGCATATGCGCACAACGCATATCAACAACCTGGCGAAGCTGAAAAAGAGATGCTGAGCAAGTGGCCACCACTTCAAGGCATGAAAGGCACAGACTTCAAGCAGAACGCCCAGCACCGGCATGAGCTGGACGATGTCTGCGAGACTGTATTGCAGGCGTCAGAGCAACTGGTCTTTGAGACAGACCACACCCTGAAATGGACCAAAGGCAAGCTGCTAGTAGAGTTGAGCTGTGTTGAAGCAAGCCTTCCAAGCAGCATGGCACTTACTCCTCGGTTTTATCATGTCTCCTTTTTTGTCTTGCCATTGACAGTCCTAGCCCTGCATATCATTCATGCTTTCAGTTCTCGGTTGCTCACTAACCAGTTGCGTTATGCTATGTTCCAAGATGTGACCTCCTTGCTGATGGCTACCAAAGGACTGTCGCTGCCATGTCTCATCTGCTTGTGTTTCTGCAGCACAAATCAAGAGTCATGTTCTCCAGCTACAGTATTCTGTTGGCGCGAAGTGCGGTAGTGATTACGGGCAAAGCATGGAAGAACGCAATGCTATTAAGAAGCAAAGGCGATCCAGCGACAGGGAAGCTACCCAAGGCAGCCGCGCTACTGAAGCTGCTGCTGGCTGGGGCATGACTTTTTCGATTGGCAGGGACTTGAGGGCCAACCAGCAGGTGGTCATGCTTGCACCTTTGACTGCTGAGCCTCTAACAGATGCTCAGTACCGGGCCACTTGGCTGAAAGAGAGGTAACTATTGTGCTGTCGGCTGTCGATCAAGTTCTACAGTCCTCACTGGTTTGCTTAGCTGTGCCTCCATGGCTGCGTATTGGATTCACATATGCTGCCTGCTAACTCAGAATTTCCTAACAGGGGTGCGGACGGGTTCGCTGAAGATCAGGTGTTTGACATTGCCAACAACGCAGTAGTTGTTGGCGTCGCCACCATCAAGTCCGTATGCGAGCCAGAACAACCAATGCGGACGTACAATGTCGGTGTTACCCACTGGATGCCAGTGAGAAGCGAGGATGGCAACCTTGGCATTCGCCTACCTGTGAAAGAGAGGCATTTTCTCTATGGCCAGCTGGCAAGCAGCTGCCATGGTGGGCGTACTCTGGAGGTACATTGCTTGCTGTGGATATGCTCCTGCTGTGACTGTATGGTGCATGAGTGCAAGAACATTTCTGTGTTAAACAACATGCAGGGCAGGGAGATGGAGTGGCCCATGATGTTCTTGGCCGGCGGAGGCATCTGTCCATGTGAGGCATGCGGCAACGACGATCGCATTGTGGTGCCGGGTTGCATCAAGGACATACTGCCTACGACCGCAGCTCGGCACAGCACAGACACAGAGGTCAGTAAGGGCTGTTGTCAGCGCATGGCATGACTCATTGGCACGCGTTTGCTCGCACACTCACAGTAGCACACATACCATCTCTTGCAACATCACGCACAGTGTCCAACTATCTGTTGCTCACTGCCTCTCACAGACACGGACACACACACACACACACACCATGCTTGTATGGCGTTATGTTATACCGCGCGCTCGTGGTCCTCACAGTCACTTGACAGTCGCAGGCTGTCCCATATGGACAGTCGCCAATGCACTCTATTGACGGATGTATGACATGTGCAGGCTGCTGGAGCCATCTCCGACTGTGAAGATCAAGCAGTTGCAATGGACTTGGATTTTGCAGCTGCAATTGTTTGCGACACCAAACCAAACGCCCCCACTAGAGAGCAGGCGATGGACGTGTACGAGTACTACCAGCACATTGAGCACGCGGTATTCACCAGTCGTCACCAGCTGCCATTCAAGGATCCTGAGCGAATGGAGTCTTATCGAGACGAGAGTATCTTGCGAGCAGTTGTCAGCTTTGCAGCAAAGAAAAAGTGGTTGGTGGCCAACGATGAGGTTGAAGGAGGGTGCGAGTGGCGATATGAATCTCGCAAACTACCAGGTATGCATATTGAACTGCAAGTCATTACACAGTCCTTTGGTAGTTGTCGAGGCGACTACACATTGCAGAGCTGTTGAGCGAGGGAAGGAAGAAAAAGCCATGGCAACCCAAGAAGCAGTGGATGCGACAGCCCTCGTCATCCTAGGTGGGTGGTTTATTGTGCTACAGTTGCATGTGTGTGTCAACACTGTATGTCTTGTGTAAGCACAGGTAGACTCACAGTTGTTTTGCAGACATTTGATGCACGAGTTGGCTGCAGGGGCTGTTTACAGAGGCTGTCAAACAAGGGTGTCCCTGGCTCCAAAGGCTGTCGTTGGCTCCTGAGGCTGGGAGTCAGCACACAATGTGGAAAGATGGGAGTGGCTTCACATGGGGTCCAGCTGCCCAGGCGAAGGTGCAACACAACAAAGCTGTTGTCAGCTGCGACTGTCAACAGCAGCGTGCAGTGCATGTAGGAGACTGTAGGTATAGTACATGACGCTAGCTTAATACTGATGATCATGATCAGACTGTCCTTTGACAGTCCATTCCAGCATTTTTGTGAATTGTATGCATGGCGGATTGTATGCACTAGGCATGGTGCATGAAACAGCACGCACACCATGCATGGCTTCCATGCATGCGACATTATGACAGACCATGATTGGTGCACCAAATAAAGGTAGACCGCACCATGTATGGTGCGGTGCCTGGCAGGACCATACGTGGTGCCGCTTGTGGACCATGTATGCGCAACACCTTGTCGGTAGCCATGGACCATTCATGGTGCGACTGTCGACCAGACTGGCACCATATGTGGTCCACTGTGCAAGGAGGGCAGCGCACCATGATTGGTCCAGGCAATCTCAGTAACAAACATGACTTGCGGTCCGTATCCATGGACCATGTATGGTGCGACTATCAGGCACCGGACATGAAGCAAGCAACAAACCATGGATGGTCCGCTGTTCCAGGGGGCATCGCACCATGCATGGTGCATAAATCTCATGCATACTGGCCACCATGCCTAGTGCGTCCCAAGGGACAATGGTACCATTCACGTGAAATTCGGACCATGCATGGTCCGACTGTCCATGAAAGCCGGACCATACATGGTCCGTCAATTTCACTTAGCAGGGGAAAATCCCGGTCCTGCGTCACGGACCACTCATGGTCCTTGAACGTCAATCCGTGTGACCCTCATAATCACTCAAGCAGCAGCGACGTAGGACAAGCCCAAGACACACAGCAGCAGCAAGCGCACGAGCCTATGCAGAACCCTCCAGAACAAAGGTGAGGGGATGCCTTTAAAAACCCCTCACACAGCCCCAGCAGCATCAGCAATAAACACGGCACCAACAATCTCGCAAGCAGCACCAGCACTAGCAAACTTTTAAAAATCACTGCAATCGCCCCTCTCAACTGAAGACTTCGCCAGGATTGTTGCTCAAGCGACAGTGTCGGCCTTAGCAGCAACAGCGCCTCACACCCTTCAAAACCAGCCGCCAGCGCCAGCCTCACCTCAGCAGTAGCTTCTGGCGAACCTGCCTGGGCCGCTTGCGCCCTCGGTTCTTCTGTGGGGGACCAAAGGATGACGTCAGAAATTGGTTAGATCATGTTCACATGCATGCAGGTGCTTTGCAGGGGAGTGATGAATAGAAAAGCCGTTTATTGAATTTGAGTTTGCTAGGGGCCAGCTGCCTCCTGGTTTGTAAACCTCCCACCGATAGTGAAAAGTCAATGGCAGGTGTTAGAAACAAGTTAGCGTGAATTTCTTAGGCAACGAAGTAGTGTGCAGCAGCTCAATAAGCTCAGGCAAGGGAACGAAGCGGTTGTCACCATCTTTGCTATCAGATTCAAGCACCTCCTGCTCACGACTGCGTTAAAACCGCCAGCTATGATGCAATTGCTATTCTTGTGGAATGCAATGCACAAGTACCTGACCGACGCTGCCATGATGCAAGCCCCCAATGATCTCGACACAGCTATTGCTGTTACACAGCTATTGCTGTTTACACACGCTTGTTGCGAAGACGCTCACCCCAGCCTCAATTCCTCTTTTCGGTAGCCCAATTATTAGCTACGCAGGTGGTCCGAAGACAGTCATCAACACGGGGAGCAACTTCAGCTAATCGTACCTCCACCTCAGCATTCAGACCTAGACTTTCTGCTACAGCTGACATGGACAAGCCCCAATAATTCGATTGTAACAATTACGGGCATATAATCAGATACAGTTCTCAGCTACCCAGAAGGACTCAGCAGCAACAACAGCAACGCACACCACTCGGGGCATTTCAAAATGCTCAATTGGTTGCTCAAATACAAATCAAAGAGAGCGAGGGAGGAGTACCTGCAGCAGAAGAAGATGATGCACCTCTTATGCTGAACTGGACTGTTAATTAAAACTTGTAACCGTGATGGAGAAGCTGGAGCCACGCGCTGGAGCCATGCGGAGACAAGTGTTGGAGCCACGCACTGGAGCCACGCGGAGATACATGAAGCCAGAAGAAGACTGGTGTGCACGGTTGCAGTAAAAGTTGGCGTGATACAGAATCTTCTTTAAGCACAATGCGTGAGAGCTTTGCACATCAACTTTGCTTTCTAGTGCATGTTAGTGCGTCACCCACACAGGTTACCTTTGACGGTGGTCAAGCTTCATGCTCCTCATCCTGACTAAACACACAGTTCAGTCACTTTGCACAACACAAGAATTGAGCACAACTGGCACCTGTTACCGGACAATTATTTGTCTTTACCCTTGGGTGGGACTTCATATGTGCCAATAATATCATCGTCAACAGAGATTGGCTACAGCTACCAAGCACAGGGCGTTTGTCATTAATGGTATCCGCACATGCAGCTACAGCATGCCCAAGTAGTGAAAACAATTGTGACCACAACTCAATAAGACTCAGATCGCGATGACCTTGGAGCATATCTGCTACAGTATGCAACAGCATCACATCTGACGTGGCTCAGCTGTTACTTCTCGCATATTCACAGGGGACTTTCCATCAATCGTCCGATAAATGAGAAGGAAACCACCTAAGGCTTGGGACCTCCTGGGAGAGCATGTGAACAAGATGTTAGCAATGCTGGAAGGTCTCACTACCCATCTGCTAACTTAGCAGATGGCATAGTGAGTGTTGAGAGTATTCCTACATACGATCAGCATCGACCCTCCACACAGGAGTAGAAGGTCGTAAGGACGAGCACTAGGTCCGGA
>RHPI01003330.1:8471-34056 GCA_009103225.1 Chlorokybus atmophyticus
CCCCTTTTGCAGTTGTGTGCCTACAAAGCGCACTTCTTGCAAGAGATGAGCCGCCCGCTGGACGACATGCAAACCATGGGTTATAATCGCAGAACTTTGCTCTCACGCTTGCGTGCTTGTTTATGGATTAAGCCTGGCGTTTATGGATTAAGCCTGGTGGTTCTTACAGGCATTTGTTTCGGCTGATTGCATTGGCGACACCACAAGCTCAGTAACTGAGAGCATTGGCAGTCGGTCAGGTAAGTACAGGTGAGCATGTAGTGCATTGTATTGTATGCACGCGACAGTGGGGAGCAATTGATGCCCGCTGTATGATGCATTGGCTGCGAATTGAATTGGCATTTTAACGGCTACGACTATGGCCTGCAGTCGTTTTTTTTTTGTGAGTTGTCCTGGCAGGGGATAAGACGCTGGCCGCCAACAAGTTGTGGCGGGGCTGGTCTAGGCGTCCGTCAAGAACAGCGTCTTACACCATGTCCTAGTGCCTGCCCATCGCTGCCTCTCAACTAGCCTTTCCCTTGCGCGCCCTCTGGTTGCTGCAGGTAGCTGCGTGGTGCTGCTATTCCTGCCTGCCTGCTGCAGTGGCACTGCTGCATTGTCACTCAGTACATAGCACATAGCACCAGCCCCATAATGTCGTAGTGTTTTTGTTGCTGCTTGTGTTTTGAGTTAAATGCTTTGCGTTTTTGTGTTTGAATTGTGAGTGCTTGGCCCCTGGGTTTTACCCAATGCATCTGGCCTATAGATAAGCCTAAACATAGCAAAGGCAGCATGTGCTGCTTGCCCTTGAAGCAAGAATAAGCCATGGGCTTTGCATAGTGACAGTACATGGCGTGTACCTGTACTGCATCAATGGTTAATCTAGTCGCAACACATGCGCATGCTGATTACTTGTAGCGACCAGAACATGTTGCCAAAGCATGCTCGTGTCTATGACATGAACTGTATTAGTACATGGACAAACTGTCTCGCAAGCATAATCCACATACCAATGTGGACTACATAGGGGGGGCCACGCAACGGTACTCGTCAGCCAAGCGCATGCAACATGATGTGTTCAAGCACTGAGTGACACAACTGCAGGCATACAGACACTGCATCTTGCGAGCCACACTGATATCAGAGACTTCCACAGAGTCATCGGTTGTCATTAGGTGTTTGCTGCACTGCACAGGCTTCCGACTATCCAATGAGGATCTTCTTGGCAATCAAAATAACCAGCATCACCAGACACATCACCAACAACAGCATTATGCACAAAAACATCCGACTCTTCTTCTGTGTTTGGTCAGCCTGCAACAACAAGTGTTGCTGACGGGCAGTGTTGACTGACAATACATGTGTTGAAGAAGCGTACAGTTTTTCAGACAGGTTCATGAGGTTCAACAAGTTAATAGTGCTTACCCGCTTGAGCTGTTGCAAGCCTTCCTCAACCTTCTGATGCACTTGTTCTACATTGTAGTCGATTCTGTCCAGAATGGTACCCTGTCGTATAACAACATACACAACAGTATGGTTTGGAACCTCTTCATCTTGCCTACTCCTCACATGCATCGTCTATCCCATGCAACTCACCTGATCAATGACCAGAACAGACAGGTCTTGCATGACCTGAGCGAGGTCGTTCACAGACTGGACAATCTGCAAAGGACAAAAGAGAAGAGAGCAGTGAGCCATCTTATGCCAGATTGAACCAGACACTCATGTTGGTGTAAACCTTGACTGCACCTTATTGATTTCTGATTCGCGCTCGACCGCCAGGCCGTCTGCATGATGCACGACCATGAGTGCTTGCTCCGAGAAGCCCATGTCGATGACTTGCCCATGCGAATCATCACGTGGTTTCTCCTCCACCTCAAAGGCCGCACCAACACCAGTTGTTGCCTGCAGCAGGCGAGCATAAGCAACTGACGATGCCAGCAACAATCCATTGACTTGACGCTGCATGTGCTCATGTTAGCTTGCCTCTTGCTGCCGTTGTAGCTGCTGCAAATACTCTTTCTGCTGCTTACGAAACTGCATAGACAGTTCTGACAACTCCGTCGCAACCCTCCTCTGCGAACCAAAGCAGCTGTTAAGCATCAGCAACAGCGGAACAAAATCCTTGTAAATTTATATTCATCTCTGTGCAGCAAGTCTGTTGCTACTGGCGTGCATTGTATACTGCGCCATGCACGCACCTGAACATTCTTGCGTACAGCTGCATCAGCACTCTGATCGCGCGCAGAAAGCTTGTGCAGCTGAGCTTCACAACGCTTCAATCGCCTTGTGATGTCCTGTGCACAACGTCAGATGGCACTTGCAAGTGTAGGACAACAATGCGCAACAATCCTGAAAGAACTTTGTTTTTATGTTATTTACAAGTTCTCGCTGTACATTTGCAACAACAGCCATGCATGTGAGGTAGTGTTATTTCTGTCTACACATTGATGAAGCTGCTCAAGGAAGTCACAAGCAGAAATCTGTCAGCAAAGACTTACTTGTTGCAGGGCTTCCGCTTCAGACACTGCTTGTTGATTCGAGGAGTCGTCAAAGGTAGGGCGCAGCGCCTTCTCATGAGCCTTTGCTAGCTCGGCCATTCTTGATCTGATGACGACCATCTCTTCCGCTATTGCATCGCTTAAGTCAACCCATGCTGGCGGCAGATGCTCGGTTGCGCTCCTGCAAGTGATTGTGATACAAATGATAATGCGCACCAAAGCCAACTGTCTGCAAACCACTAGTCCAAGGCAACCAGTACTTCAAAAAACGAACATGCCAATGCAGTGATGCCAAATCAGCCCATGCACAACAACAGCGTGCAGTGCACCTACTTGGCTGTGCTTGCACCACCATTTGCCCGATTCGAGCCGTCAGGCGCAGCGAGCAGCTTTGTTCTGGACATGTCCGACAGCTCCAGCGAAGCGTCCCCATGCCCGGAAGACACACCGGGCACACGAAACACTTTCTGCTGCCCTCGCGCAGTATCTCGGTACTTCACATATGTTGAAGTGCGGTTGCGCGTTGCCATGGCGAGTACTCTACACACAAAAGCTGAAAGAGGAGCACACAACAGTAAAATGTACTGTACAGGATGAGAATAACAACTGCAGCAATTCAGCGGAGAAAACGACAAAACACAACATTGCAGGCAGTTGACTCTGATATGCTTCCATACTGAACATGATGGCAGCTATCAATAGTATGAGAATGCAAGCAGATAATGCCGCTTTATGTTTCAACTGAAAATGTTGAAAGATGGACACACTGAAGTAGTGTTGAAACTGGTATTTAAACTCGGGTTGAATCCGCCTCAATTCGTTATGGACGTAAACCGACTGACAATGAGATATCATGAGACGCGCTTGGAACCACATGACTTGCCCAGGTTGACTACTCTGATAACTAATGCTTGCCTTTCTGAGAATGCCCTCAAAGTATCAAGGCGGCAGCAGCCTCAGCTGCCAAACTCCCTCTCTCTGGCTCACACATCACCTCATTGCCCGCTGGTAGTTGAGCTGAGCTGGACTTGAAAGCAACGTCAACAACTAAGCACCCTACAAGCTACTTGCAGTACGTCGTTGGTCTTGCCAAGCACAGTCAATGCTTCTGCTTGCTGCTCGAGCAAGACCACTGCCTCCGCCGAAATGAAACGGTCCACCAGGTGTGCCGTGAGCGGGAAAGCCAATTTGCAAGCAAGAGGAAAAAGTGCAAACCCCAACCAGGCTTCTTGCTTAAGCGCAGGAACAACCAAGTCCACGACAACGGCACCGCCGTGCACACCTCCGCCTCCACCTAACGCTGCTTGCTGCCAACAAACTCATTTTCAGGACAAGAGTGAGAATGTGTTTCGCACTTCTGCCGTTAGTCGTTTGGTTACACGAGTAGTCTAACCGCCAAATTGTCAAATGCGCGCAGGTCGGTTAGGTGCCGGAGGCGACGAGCCAATGCCTTGGTTAGTCAAACTACCTTTTCGAGCTCTAACCGGGTTCAGGGTACCTTTAGTTTGGCGGTGTGGCAGCCGTGGCGGTGGCGGCGGCGGCGGTGGTGGCGGTGGTGTCGGCAGCGGTGCCGGCAGTGGTGTCGCATGTATGCTGGGCGTCTGTGAGGGTGTCGCTGTTGCCGTTATTGGAGCGAAAGCATGCAGTTCACCAATGACGGCAGCTTCATGGAGCAGTTCATGAAGCTGCAGCAACAGCAGGGAGCGGGTGTGGCTGGAGCTGCGGGCGGCAGCAGCGGTGGAGTAGGAGCTGGTGGAGGTCCTGAAGGTGCTGAAAAGGATGGGGCTGCCCGTGGTGTGGGCAAGGCGCCTGCTGCTGGTGCTGTGCTAAAGCCTGTTGCCTTCAGCGCCAATAAACTGCCGACTGCGGCGGGCGGAAGCAACAGCAGCAAGCTATCATTCAGTCTCAAGGCCAAGAAGGCTGTTGCCAACGCACTGAAGCTAGCTGATGATGACGATGATGCTGGCGACACCGAGACCCACGACCAGAAGCGTCAGCGCACAGCCGAAGCAGCCACCACGAGCAGTGCACCGACAGTCTCGTCTTCTGGCTTTGTTGATGCAGGTAAGTTGTTGTGTGCCTACATCGTTGCCTTACAGCAACTCGCGCATGGTACGCTTTGCCAGCTGCCTTCTGCTGGCACTTTGCAATTCATGTGCTGCACGAGTTTGTTTGATGCTAACTGCTCAATCCTACACAAATTGCACTGAACACAGCGTTTCATGGAATGCGCTGCATTGACGTTGGGTATGCTGCTCGTTGCAGCCTCAATTGACGAGGAGGTAAGGAGGGTGGCCGATAAGCTCGCTGAGTTTGTCGCCAAGAATGGGCGCCAGTTTGAAGAAATTACAAGGCAGCGCAACCCTGGCAATACGCCATTCAGGTACGACGTGTTCATTGCTTGCGCTGCCATGAGTGAGTCAAGTGGATGTCATCATCGGCATGCACACGTAATGACACGTGCACCATGATGTGGGGCACAGTTTCCTATTTGATGCAAACTGCAAGGAGTACAAATACTATTTATGGAAGCTTGCGCAATCGCAAACAACGAGCAGTGGTGAGTAGACAGCGACCAGAAACTGGCTTCTCTTTGAGCAACCGTGTTTGCCGCTGCTTGTAGTTGTACTAGCCAATCCACCGACAGGTTGATGCTTTTGCTTCCACTTTAGCCTACCTTCTCCAAGCCACACTGTTTGCGTGCTGGGTTGCATTGCTCACGCAACTTGAGCTCTTGCTATCGCAGGCAACAGTCCCAGCACATCAGCCAGCACCACCCCACCGCAATCATCACAGTATACACATAGGCCCGCGGTTGTTGGCACTGGTACTCTACAAGCCAGTGCATTGCATTTCAGACTTTGTGTGGATGTGTATAACGTGTAGCTCTGCACCCTTACTGTGCATATTGTCTGCAGTACCCTTCAGCTTGGACATTGCATGTTTAACATTGTCAATGTGGCAGACGGCGGCACACGAGAAGGGCGGAGGCGACCATCTTTGTTCAGTGTTTCGGCACCTGAAGCACAAGCAGTCGCTGTTCCAGGTAATCTGGGTTTGACATAAGCTTTGGCGGTGTATTAAGGCGGCTTAGTGCTATTGCCCAATGTGAGGTGGCGGCTGCACAGCATTGTTGTGACTTGCAATACTAACTCTGGCCATGCACAGGAGCGCCTGATCCCAGGAACTCGCTGGCCATGATGGAGTTCTTCATGAAGCAGGCTGCACAGCAAGACATGAGGAAACCCGCTGCCCTGGAATACCCCAAACCAGAAGAGGAGGTTGAAGAAGAGCCGGTTCCAGGTACTTGGTAATGTTTCAAATTTCAACAAACTTCACTGTTTGGTGTTGAAAGGCTGACATGCAGTAGATGCCATCACCTAATATGTCTCTCGTGTGTCTGTCGTATGCTGCAGTAAAGGGACCAAAGGGTCATCACATGGGCGACTACATTCCCCAGGAAGAGCTGGTCAAGTTTTATGAGAAGGTGCAAGAGGTCAACCAGAACAAAGCATATGAAGCTTTTGCTTCCGCAAAGCTTGCTGCAGATAACATTGGTCACA
Organism: Chlorokybus atmophyticus; assembly: GCA_009103225.1. Classification (NCBI taxonomy): domain Eukaryota; kingdom Viridiplantae; phylum Streptophyta; class Chlorokybophyceae; order Chlorokybales; family Chlorokybaceae; genus Chlorokybus; species Chlorokybus atmophyticus. The sequence continues at coordinate 14,515 of RHPI01003330.1, forward strand.
AGTTGCTGTCAAAGATGGGTTGGAAAGAAGGTACATATTGGATGTGTCGCGGCAAATGCTGCAGCTTATGTCGCACTCATGCCAGTCATTCCTGGTATGTAATGTTCTGCCGGTGCTCTTCAGTCACATCTAACATGTCTGCAGGGCAAGGGCTCGGCAGCAATGCACAGGGCATTGCAGTTCCTGTTTCCGCCACAGATGTGCGTACAGATACAAGTGGCATTGGAGTAGAAAAGCCTGGCGAATTGAAGGAGGGCGATGATATCTACGAGCAGTACAAGAAACGCATGATGCTGGGCTATCGCTTCCGGCCAAACCCACTGGTCAGCACCTTGTGTGCGCACTTGCATGTACCAGCTTTGGCATTAGCATATGTCATGTTCTGTGAGTTGACTTTCTTGTGTGCCTGCAGAATAACCCGCGAAAGCAGTACTACTAGTGCATGTTGTGTAAGCTGTGACTGCTCGAGCAGCTTGTGTCTACTGTTTGCAACCTGTGTACTGCTTACAAGCAGTTCCAAGTGTTTGTTTGTTGAGTGTACAGATTATGCGCGTGATGTATGTGTGCAGGTTTGCTGTGTTGTTGTACATAGAATGCGCAATGCAAGTGTGTATTGACCCACCAAAGCGGCGTGCATGGGTGGGTTGTTCCATGGCAATAAGAGCAAGTCCTGCTTGTGTTAGCCATGTATGCATACAACCACACCATGTGCAGCGCGATGTGATCTGCACCTTGCCTGCTGCGGCAATACATGCTGCACCCGTAAAAGCAGCACTTGTAAAGTATGGTGAACCCGCCCTCTTTCATGCTCTTCCCGCTTGTGGCTTGCCACAATTCTATGTCAGCACGCAGCATGGCGCGTTGCATGTGGCACTTTAGCTGCTGATTGTAGGAATTGCCGTAACCAATACATATTGTGACAGCAAGCCATTGGTGCATAGACTACATTGCTGAAATATGTTACATCCGTAATAAGAGTTGTCGGTAAAGCGTTTCACTGGGCAGTGCTAGATTAGCCTCACCACCCCGGCAATGCATAAAGCAGGTGATTTAGTAGTCGTTGTGTCTGCCTGTTGCGTGTCCATTGCTGTTGTTGAAGCAGGTGTTGTGCGGCATAGGCCTACAACAACTGCAGCGATGCCGCACAACACCAGGCCTCCAGGCCTTGCACGCTGCTTGTCGCAGCATCAACACTTTACTGTACATTGCCAATTGTGACACTGGGATCAACCGTACGGGGTGTTGTCCGAATCAGTGGTACAGTCTACCCCTGTTAAAAGACTTCGCTGTAAGGGAATAACCCCGCTAAGATCATGGATTATCAAAAGACCAATGGTTTTACAGGCAAATATCTTCGGTTAGTGGAATAGTCTTATACGTAATAAGACTAAAGAGAAGGCTTGAAAATTTAAGTGGGCTCAGTCTTGTAACGGGGGTATACCTTGTTAATGGCATGATTGCCTTGTTGATATTAGAATAATTATAAAATAAAATTATCGAGTTCATATATTAAATTGTATGATTTATAGAGGAAATAAGAATCTGACTTTTACCACGTCAGCAAATGATGACGTGGCTTGAGGTTATCGGTCGATACCCCCATTCACAGAATATATATTCTTTGAACGATAAAAGAATATATAATATTATAAGCGCCAAGAGAATGATACCGTTAGTGGAATGAAAAGCTGAAAGATTAACGTGATTCTTATAACGGGGGTAGACTGTACAGTATACTAATTCTGCACCCTGCAAGTTGCAGGCTGCGGATCGTCGGCGCGATCTGTTCTGGATCAGTGTCATCAGACTGATGACACTGATCCTAAACAGGTGAGGCACTGCTCTGAGAGAGTGACACTGCGACGAGTACAAATGCCACAACGGCTACCAGCAGCTAGTGCTGGCGGCGGCGGTAGCGCGGAGAGGTTTGCCTAAGGAAGAGGTGTGCCTGGGCTGGACGCTTGGAGCTGAGCAGGACTTGTACCCTTACCGTGTAAACGTGCTGCTTGAGATAGCTGAAGAGTTGCTCGCCTTTACAACAAGGCCCATCATTCAGGTAGAGCTCTGGCCTTGGCAAGCGGTCGCTGTCCTCCTTGAGACAGACAACAACAGGTGAGTGCAAACGCAGGCTCTTGTTTATTCCCCAGCTCTGACACCTCAGCTACATTACGAACTTTGCTTTCGCATGTGGTTCCCAAGCAGCTTATGCAGCACACATCATGCATAAGTATGGTTGTTAAATAAGCGGTGTTGAAACATTGTCAGCAACCACAGCTGTGTGTGTGTGACGATATACTAATAGCAGTAGTGACGGTCAGTAAGTCGTGGGAGTATTATTTCTCCACAATAGCCATGTGTTGCAGCATGCAGCAGACAGAAGACTATGCAATAGCGCAACAAGATGTTTTACGCGATGGTAATCTGCTGCACTTGGTCATCGAAGCGCTGCACTCAACAAAGCACCACGCACGTGTCCGCTGCGTAAACCGCTTCTGGAGGGCCACAGTCCATGAAGCCGAAGATAAGTTGTATCGGAACTTGTGGCCAACATCAGGATGGAATTTGCTCAAAGCTCAAGTGCAATCGTGTCATGATCGCATGCGAGTCATGCAGGCAACGCCCAATGCAAAACAAGTGTCTTTTATGGCCTTCTGCATGGCGCGGCTCGGTGATGTAAACTTCTCTCGCCCAACTGGTGTGCTATGGGCCAGTATGAAGAAGGCCTCTACTTCATGGATGCCAGATGCCATATATCCCCGCCCATGCTGGTAGAGATGTCCACCAGCGTTGTTGCGGATGTTTTTCTTGTCAGAGCAGGATAGAGAGTTGGTGCATTTGCACACGCAGTGCTGCAGTTGTGTCATGGACAAAGGTGGGCTTCGTGTCAAGATGAGCTTCAATGGTTTGGATGGCAGCAATGAGTGTCAAGCAGGAGAGTGCTGCTTCAGGAACTCCACCTACGAGCAAAAGCCAGAGGAGCGTGGTCCTGGCTGTACGGGAGGCAGTTACTACGGCTTCTATAATTTGAAGCTGGAGGACAGCCGCCACCTGGCGGTTCTGGCTAAGCGGGGGTTCACTGAATAGCAGTTTACAGAGCTAGATTTAGACCATTGACTGCAGCTCCTGTCAGTACACTTCCTGCAACCTTGACTAAAGCATCATGTGTTGTCACCGGCATTCCTGCAGTGCTTGGTGTCGCGACATGCCGGTAACCACACCATACTCATGTAAGCCTGTGGCTGTCACCAATCCCACCATACAAACTAGTAGACAACTAAGCGGAGGCAAACACTACCAGCTCACAACAGTAAAGCCACCATACAGGACTCAGGTGTATCATGCTGGTATGCCAGGCTTTTGACACCATCTCAATGCGCACAAAGCCGACTGTGGCAGGAAATGAGATGTCTGCAAGAACTGCTTGGTATCATCGTCACGATGGTAATGTTGGATACCTACCAATGGTGCTTGGTAGGTGCCACTAACCTCCCGCGCCATTCACAGTTGCGTTTGCGAAGAGGTCTGCGTGTTCAGCAGCAATCACATCTGCCACAGCATCCAGCTCATCCGCGCCGACGGCGGCTTCCACGTCTTCAGTGACATCCTCCATGGGCACAGCAGGCAACTGCTCCTGCGGATCATTCAGCAATCTGTGAAACGCCACCTGCAGACAAAGGGAATCAGGAAGCACATGTTAAGAGCGCTTTCTATTGTAGATTGACTCTGACAGTGTTAACTAGGCACGACAAGCACACCCTCACAACAACCTGCCACGAATTTACAGTGCAACCCATATGCCGCATTACCACATACGCAACATCAGGGCTTGCAAAGGCAACATGCTAGTCTATAAAACTATTTGCTTACCGCCGTTGAAGTCTTGAGCAGCTCGCGCACCAGCATCGTGGCATAACTTGAAGCCGGCAGTGTAACGGACAGTTGAAGTGCTGTGTGCACTCCCTGCTGCTCTGTGTCATTCACTGCATCGGGTTGAGAAGGATTGCCATTTGTGTTGCCTGAGGTTGTTTGCTCGCCGTTTGTGGACACAGCTGTTGCTTGAGACTTGGCTTGCAACCGCACAAGATCGGTTTCAACCAGCGGCTTTTTGGGGTTGGAGTACTTGATAATGGACCTGCGTTAACAGCAAGCGATGAGCAAAGACGTGTGTGGTGCCAACTGCGTATGCCACCTCACCATGACATATCTTTTGGTCGATTGATCACTCTGCGATAGTCACCGGAAAATGCCACCAGCGAGAACTCCGACACGTTGTGACAAGTGTTTGTCAAACTGATGCCATCCTGCAATAGAGTACAGTGTCCCATAATCATCACACAACGTTACACACGTGTGTTGGCCACGAAGGGTCCATTGCAAACGCACCTTGGCTGCCAATTGATGGTATATCTCGGCTGTATTGTTTGCAGGATACCGCACCAAATAGCCTGGCATTGGAAGCACCAGCGCATCAACACTGTAAGCACCACTGTCTGCCTCTTCTGGAGTCACCACCTGAGCCAGAACAAGTTACGCACTGAGCCAAGAGCAATGACAGCTGGCGCGAGTCCAACGCTGAAATCCAGCTGCTCACCTTCACGCGCACTTTACTGCGGCGTTCATAGGAAGCGAGCTCGTATGAGGCCGCAGTTGACGCAGCAGCATCGTTAACAGCATCGACCGCCACAAGATCACCTGTGATAACTTTCTCGGCACCGTATTGCTGCACGCGGTAGCTAACGGCAGAGTTCCACAGATAGCTTTGGTAGCTGTGAATGTACCTGTGCACGACCATGTACATCAGGCGCAACATAACTGTATTGTGGGTTGCATGCGTGTCGCAACACAGCAGCTGAGCGCAGCAAGATCCGCGCCCAATAACACATTTGCCACTATGGTCGCAACTCCACACACAGATTTGCAGGACAACCACAGACGCTGTGCAACACAGCTAAGCAATTTGAATGATCACCAACAACATAAAGCACTTACATCATGCGCAGTGTCCTTGGCAAGCCGAGAAGCGCCTGCTTGTAGTCATTGGGTCGCTGCCTGAGCCCTTGCATTACTGCGCGCTCGGCGGTTGCGTAAAGTGGAAGCATGTTGAGCGTCTGCGCCGGGTCCTTCGTGCTGACCCAGTGCTCACGCGCCTTGACCCCCTGCTCCCTCTCACCCTGTGGACCAAAGCCCAAAATCTCCACACGTCAACAACAACTGCATGCAAAGGCTTCAAGACAACTGTCATCAGTAATGAAGAGGGTATGTACCTTGCAACCTGCCTCAACAACAACTGTATGCAAAATTTTCGAGACAACTGTCATCAGTAATGAAGAGGGGGAAGTATCTTGCTACCTACCTCGCGAGGTTGCATAATCAAGCGCACGGCATCCTCCCATTCGCCCTTCATGAGATGGATCCCAATGGCATGCGTGGGTATGTTGCCACTGCCGAACCGCTAAGCAGATGTCAAGAACGCGGTCAAGCGCGATTGCTTTCCAAATAGGGGGGTTTTGTCCGCGGCTACCACTCACCTGCAGCCCAAAGTAGTTGATGAAGCCGCTCTGCTGCAAGCCAGCTGCTGCTTTCGCCACTGTCGTCTCATCATCAGCCACAACACCTCTGCAACATGTCCACAGTGAGACCAATGATGAAACCCATTGCACATGCGGACAAGCAACACACGCAAACACAGATATGCATGTACTTGCCAACATACCGCAAAGTGATGGTGAAGCGGTTCCCCCAAAGGTCTCCCAACTGCAGAGGTTCCTTACAGTACTCAAAGTTTCCAACGCCCATGGCAATGAGCCGCGCGTTCAACGGTGCCAGCTGCTCCGCACACAACCTGTACGCTGTCACCTGCGCACATAGACAAAAAGGTAAGTGCAGTTTTACACATGTGCAGGACTCTTCAACACGCGCACCAGCTGGGAGGTGCAGGCTCGCTTGTCCTTTGTTCCAGCCATGCCGAACGCTTTCGGATGCACATGCAACATGCGGCCGAGAACACCCACTGCATCCTGCGTCTCCTTGTTCTCTTTGTACAACACAAACCTGCGTGGACAGTTGACCATGTTAGGTTGGTCACACTGCTGGCAGTATGTGCCAGAGTTTGCACGAGAGTACAAAAAGTCTAAAGTAGTGATGAATAAGCAACCAACACAATCAATGCCACTACCTCAGAAAGTCCCCGCGCCCTCGTGGCCATCGAGACCCTCTATCATCTTCGCGCTTACGTTTGTTTGCATTTCGCTGGCGAGCGCGCGGGTCCTGCATGGAGCATCACACGCCACCATTCAAACATCAGCACTTTGACATGCCTGCTGCAAACAACCTGTCCGCTGTCGCACCTGTGACAGGGGACGCAAACACACACATTTGGCTTTCTGGCTGCTGCGCTCTCCTGGCGGGTCAACAGTGTCGGTGCTGAGGAAGGGAAGCCTTTGCTTGACAAACTCATGCACTGCCTGCCATCAACACTCCAGCATCACGATGAAGTTACATGTTGTCTACAAGCTCCCGCATGTAACTCATTCACGTACAGTTCGTTGTGCTTTGTCATCGCTTGCAGCCAGCACAGCTGAGACAGAGGCTTCCGCAGACACATCGATAATCTCAGCCAGCTCCTTCAGCAGCTTGCGCAGTCGCTCAGCATTGTCATCTCCAGCGACAGCTGCGAAGTCTTTCAACACCGCTTCCGTGTCAATGGCCTCCAGTGTTGTTGATGACGAATTGGCATCGCTGCTGAGTGCTGCTGGCTGCTTCGACTGTGAAGATGAATGCTGTCACTGAAGGTGTCTACAAAGGCGCATCTACAGCATTTACGGCATGAATTGCACTTGCACAAACTGTAAGAAAGCTTCAAGTACACCGTCTTGAACAAGAGCAAATTGTGTAACACTCAATGCCGTCAACCTACACGCATGCTAGTTGTGACTGAAGTATAACTAGCGTATGCATGTGAAAGTTACCTTTCCGGGAGCATCTATGCTAGTCAAGTGAACCACGTTGCCATCTCTGTCCACTTCATTCACGACGAAATCCGCGTACCTGTCGTTTCCACGCACTTGAGACAGCTGGCATGCAGGTCGAGTTAACGCACATAGTCTCAATGCAGAGCGTCTCAACGGCAGACCAGCCATCGCTAACGCACACGCTTGCAAGAACTGCTACCAGTCAACAGCAACAATGCCAGCAATGTCAGCTTCACAACTGGTACGTTCCCGTAACGCAGGCAGCTTTGGGTTACATAGCTCTCGTGCTAATTTACTCGGCAGACACTCTCATCCAAGAAGGCTGAACCAACTTGGCATGCTAGTCAACAAGTACATTGCAAGTTGTAATCTAGCTTCAAAACTGATACGATTTCGTAAAGAAGCACTTTTGAGTTGAGTGCATTAATCTTATGCTGAGCAACTCAGCAGACATTCAAAGAAAGCTCCTAAACCAGCCTCGCATGCCCGTCATTCAGTGCATTGCACTGCTAAACTACCGCTTGCAGCGCATGGCAACAAGATCTTGCCTGCGCATGCACGAACTCACCTTTGCTTCAACACGGCGCGAAACCCGGGCAAGCTGTTGGCGTAGCACGTTATACCGACCGCCGCCTCCTCCGCCATAAGTAAACACAGCCTCAACAGATCATACACAACCCTTCTATCCTCCACCTCCACCTCCACCTCCACCTCCACTGCCCCACCTGCAGCTAGTCTGCTGTTTCTGCCGCCGCCTCTCTGTTCGTCAGCTTGGATATGTGCATTTACTTATAGAGAGGGAAAGCGATCCAAACCCAAAAGACCCGAACACGAACCGCCTCGACCGATCCAGCTATTGTGTCAACGTTTCGGATATTTGGAAATTTTTTCTGCTGCGTTGCAGTTGGGAGCAGGGGCATGCTGGGCCGTGTGCGTGTGGACGTGGCGGGGGACGTGGAGGAGGTGGAGGCGGCGGTACGCCAGCTGTGCTCGAAGCTGCGAATGACTGGAGTTGTAGTACAGCGTTCTGTTGAGCCTGCGCGGTTCTGAGAGGACAATCACAAAGCCACGCATTCCGTGCAGGCTGCTGCTGACAGCGCCGCCTGCTGCGCTCTGGTCTGACCAGTGAACTGCTAGCAGCCAGCAGTGGCAGCTGCAGGATTACACTCACCAATGTGCATAATTTGCAAGCACGTGCACCGACCTGATAGCCCCTTTGGAGCTGGTTGCACGTGCTGTCCCTGCTGCCTGAGCTGTACCGTGCGGCTACCCCCCTGTTAGGTAAGATACAGCACACTGTCACATCACTGAAGTCAGTGATGTGACAGTGTGCTGTATCAAGCATGTGCGGTTGTTGTGTTGCATGCGATGCCACTGAATTGGTCAGTGCAGAGTAGCATATGCTTTAGCTTGAAAGCATGTTGCAGACTGTTGGTGGTATCGGTGTTTGGACCGACTGAAAGCCTGCAGTGTGACTGAGACCAGGTTACTAAGTCCGCTTACTGACGAGCGAGCTGTCGTTTGCTCAGTGGAAGCGACGAAGCAATTTGCAAGCAGCGGGTCAAATCAAGGACAACCTCCTTCATGTCGGCCCGCAGGATCTCCCCCACTGCGCTCCGTGTGGACGACCTGGTCATTGACTGTCACATGCAAGTGTTTACCTGCTAGCTTTGTCTATAACGCGTTGCATGCCTGTGCACCTGTCAAAACAATAGGCAATTGATAGAGACATGTCTGTGATCAGACGCAGTGCTTCATTGCCAAGGACGAGGCCGTCTACACCTGCAAGTGTGCAGCGCAGGACATCGGCCTGGCGAAGGATGCGGTTTCATGCCTTCATTGCCGTTTTAGTGCTAGGGTTGGGCGCCTGGGAGTGCTGGGACATTATCACTACGGGACGCCTTGGCTGGCAAACCAGGGGCGCCAAGCAGAGGAAACTGCTGGTACAGTTGGCGTGTGCATGTGAGCATGATTTCAATTGGCGTGTGCATGTGCGTGCGCACGTATAGTCCACATATGTTGCGAGTCAAGCTCGCAGTCAGTCCACTGTTGTGGTGATCGTGAGCGCAAGTGCACTCGTGTGAGTGCATGTTTATGGTGCTCGTTAGGGACAGTGCATGTGTGTTCCAGGCATGCAGTAAAATGTTGCCTTCTTAGTATGTGCTGATGCTCTTAGGGCGATGAGCACGTAAGGGAGGGGTTTCATTCCTCCAGCTACATCGTGCGTCCTTCCCTCATCAACAGCTCTCTGCCGTGGGACTGGGATGCCGTCTTGCGGAGGGCACAGGCCGACCTCAACAAGATGCCCCGAAAGCTGCAAGAAGAAACATTCAAGTAAAGACAGCACCTGTTGCACGCTTGCACTAGCAACTGCAACTACAAGCTCAGCTAATTGAGTCTATGTGATCTCTCTTCAGCACGCGATATGAGTCCCGGCAGGTTCAGGCGCTGGAGCATCTTCTGCTTTTGGCAGCTGAGGACACTTTCTATGGGTGCTCGCGGTACTTTGGGTTGTCAACGCGGGGCTCACCTCTGCCAGAATTGCCATCTGAGTCCATTTGCAAGCGCCGATGGAGGGTCCTTTTCATAACAAGCAGCAGGTTTCCGGTACAACAAGACGGTTAGCAGCTGTGCACATTGCTGTACAGTGTTCGCAGCCACAAGTACGGTTAAGTGCAACAAGTGATTACTCAATGCACCATTCCTTTCGTAACAGGAAGCGGCGTTTTTGCGCGGCAGTCTTATGGCGCAGGCGCTGGTGGACCTTGGGCAGAGCACGGCAATCGTGGATGAAGAGAAGTTTGATGGCAGCGGCATTGCACAGGATGTTTGCGTGTGCATTGGCGAGTGCCAGGAGAGAAGCATACAGCTTTGTCAAAAGTGAGCGCTTGCTACATATACACGTGTACGCCCACGCCCACGCACGCGCACGCATGCGCGCATTCGCATACACGCGCATGCAGTAGTCACAGGCATAAGGCGCAAACCACCCAACATTCAACATTCAACACATGGCCAAGCCATCTTTGTCTCAAGCAACATGTCATGCGCAGAGCTGGTGCGAAGGTTGTGTGGGATACCGCTGGCCACCACATGCGCTTGCAAGAGCTTTGGCGGTTGTCTAGCAAGGTTGACATGTTCATTACGAACAGTCGGCTGCATGCTGCAGCTTTGGCATCGTATTCCAAGTGAGTTTGTTTGCTCGTTGGTGCTTTGTTGAGTGCAAGTGAAGGTGACACGCTGATTGTGACAGGGCAGTCCCAATATACGATCAACATAGCAATGACGGCGGTGTCAGACGGACAGCTTGGGATCGTCCGGTCACCCACGTGGCACTTCTCGTGCCTGCTGGCGGCCTGCGCGGCACTGCTGTGAAGCTGGTCAGTCCAGTTCCATTGCATGCAACTGTTGGGTGCACTGTTTCGTTAAGCTTTGAAGCCAGTTTCGCGGATGTCCTGCATTTGCATGTTGTGGAGCCATTTTGAGCCAAGTGTGCCAGCCCCTTTGCTAACATAATGTGCGCAGTTGACTGAGCTTTGGGATCTGGCCAAGCAACGCGGTTGGACGGTTGTTGAGGGCGTTGGGCCCAACGGGATGGTGGGTCCTGACCTCCACAAGCATGTGAGTCCATCTGCTAAGTATACCTGTATAACTCTGAACTGAACAAAAAATATTCCACTGGAACAACAAGCGTGTGCATGCAGCACAAGTACATGGACCACATAGATGCGGCGGTGGTGTGGCCCCTGGACCAGGACTACCAGACGGTGTGCGGCGGTGCGTCCGCGAGCGAGCTGTTGACGTGGTGGTCGCACGGCATCCCGACGGTGTTCTACCCAACGCAGCCCGCGGTGGAGCTCGCCCTCGCCGCGGGCTACCCGATGGTGGCCAGCCTTGAGGAGGAGGTCGTGCCCATGCTTGAGCAGCTCGTCGCGAGCCCGCAGCTGCGCAAGGAGCTGGCCTTGGCGGGATTGAAGGCTGCCAAGGAGCTACGCACTGCAAGTGTTGCAAAGCAAGTCGTGGCCGCGTTGTGCAGGGATGAAGCTGAAAGCGGTGATTACTGAAGGACCAGTTGTGAAATCAGCATGCTCTCCTTTGGGCATGCACATTGAATTGCTGCAGTTGCTTCCTCCGCCTCAAATGCTGTGCCTGTTGAGTGATAGAGGTGTACATAACCATTGTTGTAATTGCAACTGCTGCTGGCAAGGTGCATACCGCTACACTATGGTGCTAATGTTTGTAATAGTAAAACGCCAATCTCACATGCTCATTTGCGATTGAACAAGCATTGACGAAATGGATAACACAGTAATGGTTGAACTTCTGACAAGACCACTCCGCAACATCATGACATGCACATAAGCGCTGCGTGGTACCTTCACTTCATAAATACTTTGCTATCAAGGTTCTCCCACACATGCGTGGTGTACCGCATAAACACTGTGCGGCATAGACCATGGAACCCACAGCCTAAGCAAAATGTGTACCAAAAAGCAGCGGCTAGCTTTAACTGACAGGTGCTCGTCCATGCAGATCCAATGAAGCAACTCTGACGCACTATCATGCAATGTTCTGTACTGCAACCGCCGAAGCGCTGGTATAAGAATCCAATAGTAGCTACAACAGACACTAAGCTTACAATTAATGCACTACATCCCGAGCTTCTCCTGCCAGATACCCATCTGCTCCTGCACGCGCTCGTATCCGGTAGACCCGTAGCTGGTGAACTGCGCAATGGAATTCTTGACACCGAGCGAGTCGTACACGTCCTCTTCAAAGATGGGGTGCACTTGCTGCAGCTCCTCGAGGGGGATCTCACTCAGCTCCTTGCGTTGTGCGACGGCGATCGCGACGCACTTGCCGACCACCTCGTGCGAGGTCCTGAACGCCATGCCTTTTCTAACCAGGTAGTCGGCAAGCGTTGTGGCGTCCAAGTGGCCCGCGCCGAGGGAGCGCGCAAGCCGGTCCGTGCCCAGCCGACACCGGCGCGCAAACTCTGCGCACACTTGCAGCGTCATCTGAATGGTCTCAACGCTGTCGAACAAGGGCTCCTTGTCCTCCTGTAGATCAGACAAAACAAAGATGAGTGCTTTGCACAGCAAACAACGCTGCATAACATTACATATGTCTGCTGCAATGCCATTGATGCCTGTGCACTTGCGCATACATGTTGTGTGCATGCGCTTGTGCGTGTGTGACTGCATGTGAGCGAGAGTAGGAAGGGTTTCCATACCTGCAAGTCGCGATTGTAGGCTTGTGGCAAGCCTTTGACTAGCGTCATCACAGTGACCAGATCGCCAATTAGACGAGCGGACTTCCCACGCACCAGCTCCATCGGGTCAGGGTTCTTCTTCTGCGGCATGATGCTGCTGCCTGTGGACACTGAGTCGTTTGGAATGAGGTAACCAAACTCTTCGCTGGCCCAGAGCACCCACTCCTCTCCAAGGCGGGACAGGTGGATGCCAGTGATAGCATTTGCCGACAAGTACTCAATTAAGAAATCCCTGTCTGAAACAGCATCCACGCTGCAAACAGCACCAATATTCCATCATAAGCAACACGTCCCGCATTGAGGTAAGCCAAAGCTCATGACATAATGGGTTGATGCAAGGGTGTTGTCACTTGCCTGTTAGCTAAGGGAGCGGTGAAGCCAAGCGCCTCTGCCGTTGCATACCGATCGATGGGCAAACCAGTCCCGGCCAGTGCACACGCTCCTAGCGGGCAGTAGTTCACGCGCTCCCGGCAGTCCAGTAGCCGACCCTTATCACGGTCAAGCTGCATAGATGACATGTTGGTCTTGAGCTTAAGCATGACGATGCATACACTAAGCATGTCCACGAGCGAGCGAATGAAACCTGTTCGACGTATGCAAGGAGACAGTGCTGGAAGAGAAGGGGTTGAGCGCGTTGTAGATGCGTGTAGCCCGGCACGACAACTCGAGGATACTTCAAGGCAAACTCCACAAGAGCCCGTTGAAGGTCTTCAATCAGTGGGATGGTGGTATCTATGGCATTGCGAACATATAGTCGTACATCTGTAACCACCTGTGCAAACAACAAACAAATGGTTACGGTCTTCATCGCAGGTGATTGCACTCTCCATCACATGCAACGGTTTAACTACCCCTGATGCAGCTGCCTCGCTACCTGATCATTGCGGGACCGCGCAGTATGCAGCTTCTTCGCTGGCTCACCGACCAATTCAGTGAGTGTGGCTTCGATGTTCATATGAACGTCTTCACGATCCGAGAGCCAGTTGAACCGCCCAGCCTCTATCTCTTGCTCTAAGTGAGTGAGCCCCTGTGTCAAGCAACTGACGCCCTCATTTGCATTGCACTGCATTACTGCCACTAATGCATGCTAGTACAAGCCGTCAATGATGCACCATACAACGACAACACTCGCATGCTTCCATATCAAAGCTGCTCCATTACCACTCAACGGCCTTCAGCATGGCATGACAAACAGACAGCACGGTGATCAACGAATGGTCGAACCAATTTGAATTGCATGCATGCATGGTAAGAATGCTTACTGCATGCACATATTGCCAAGCGCATGCATGCAAGCCACGCGCGCCGGGGGGAGGGGGGGGGGGGCATAAGCATGCATGGCACGAATGACAAATTGCTAGTTGCTGGAGGCGCATGACTGCAAGTAAGGCGACACAACTCACGTTGACAATGGCTTCACGGTCAGAATCTGTGAGCAAACCCTGTTTGGCCAGCATGCTGGCATGTGCGCGGGACAGCTGGATGTCGAACTTGTACAGCTTCTTGTCGAACGAAACGCTCTGCGAATACTTCTCCACGGCCGGACAGACGGCCTCCTCAAACCTACCTCCCCACAGCTTCATTTCCCCTGTTGCTGCACCCTCCTCCTTCTCCGAAGCCAGCGTCGCCCTGGCCGGCGGTGGAGCAGCGGCCATGCTCGCCTTCTTCTGCTGCAGCTTCTTCCTCAAATCAGGCTTACCGCCGCTCGACAGCTTGGCGGAGGAGAAGCAAACAGAAGATGTCGACCCCAGAAACGACGAAGCCGCCCTCAGCGCCTCCATCGCTACCGCCGCCACCGCCACCACCAATGCCGGCTACACCGACGCTTGCAGCGACAACTTAACTCATATGAGTTCGTTGTTGCAACAACGGTGTCCGCAACGCCAGCGTTTGCCGCAAAGCGGCGCCGCAATGCGTGCGCCGTTGTTGCACAACAACGCTTGGGCCCGCCAAAGGTCATTGCCGGTTCGGAGGTCTCAAATTCATGGAACCGGTTGCCATTGAGGTGGCTCAATTCGGGTTGGAACTAGGGCTGAATTGGCCAATTGGCGCGTTACTGGCCGAACGAACGCGGCGGCGGCGGCGGCGGCGGTGAGGGTGGCGAGATGCACCGGCAGGCGCTCAGGCGGTTGGTTGGGAAGGGGGCAGTGCGGAGGCTTGTGGCTTCATCTGGTACGCAAGCATTTATATGGGAGGCAGCGCCGCAATTGTATGCTGCTGGCTCCGCTGGTCAGCTCGGCTCCCCGGCCACCAGCTCGGTGTCCGCCGCCTTGAAGCAGCAGAGCAGGGGCTTTGCTGTGGTTGCAGCTGAGGACAGCTCTGCCGACCGTATTGCGCAAAGCCGCAATGCTAGCAGCAGCGGGCGCAAGGCTTCTTCCTCCTCCTCGTCCTCCTCCTCCTCCTCAACTACTACGCAGGAGCTGTATGCCAGAATTCAGAGCGATGCTGCGGCCTGGTTTGAGACGAGTCTGATACGCAGCACCCGAATCAAAGCGCTTCCGCCTGTTCAATTGAGCGCTGAACGCAGGATGCGCATGCTGGACTCCTTTCGCCGATTTCAGCTCAGCGGGTATGTGCCGATCAGTGCCATATTACTGTTTACGGCTTATTTGCGCATGCAATCAGCTACTTATCATGTTGGGTCAGCGTGCTGCTAAACCGTAGACTTGTGGTACATTTTTTACTAATCTACGTTAGTCTTGTGGCTATGCTCTGCCTGTTGTGCGTGCGTCTGTGAGCAAAGTCCAATCAGTCCAAGCAAGTGTCTTGCAGGTGGGCCTCTGATCAGTCGCGCAAGCTGTACATCACAGCCAATCTGTTTCCGACAGCTGCCAGCAAGTTTCGGAAATTCATTATCAAGTACGCTGATCGGGAGCTGCTGGAGGCCTTGACGGATTTCGGTCCATCTGATGAAGCTGACCGGCTTCTGTTTGCTCTTTTTGAGCATTACTGCCAACACTTTTTGGCCAAGCAGATAAATGAGTACAAGAGCATGGTGCAAAGTGCAGACTTGAAGAACCCGCATGAGTGGTGAGTTTGGTTATTGAGTCAACTAAACTTGCAAATTGTTGTGTACCGTGCAAGCTGCGGAGGGACCCAACTGTCACTGCTGCACAGGTATCCACTCGCACGCGCAGTAAAGCGAGGAGTTATCTATCACGCAGGACCCACCAACAGCGGCAAAACGTACGAAGCATTGCAAGCATGGATGTCAGCCAAGTCAGGGCTGTACTGTGGTCCGCTAAGGCTGCTAGCTATGGAGGTCAGGGTCTTCTGATTAATTTAAAAGCATGTGCTATATCTCACATGCTATAGTCTCTCTTGAGTTCGTGTTGCAGTGTGCCTTTACACGTAGGCACACTGCATTCATCACTGGTTTGGCTAGCATGAGCATCCCAGTGAGGACGCACATGCAAGGAGTGTGGGCATCGGTTATTTTGTTGGGTTGCGCCTCTTGGTAAGTGGCCTCCATATTGATTGTTGGAATTCTGTTTTCCGCAGGTTTGGGACAAGGGGAATGCGCAGGGCACGTACTGTGATCTCATCACTGGGCAGGAGCGCATCAGCATCCCTTTTGCACATCATGCTGCCTGCACAATTGAAATGGCAAACATCAACAAGTTGGTAGATGTGGCTGTCATTGATGAGATTCAGGTAACTGCCGCTGAGTATCTTATGGTTGCCCATGCGTGGTTTGCGGTTGAATTGACAGTGACCTGTGCCTGCGTAGATGATAAGTGATGACTATCGAGGATGGGCTTGGACACGAGCGCTTTTAGGCCTTCCAGCAGACCAGGTGAGCAGTGTTGCTTTTAGTTACAGTCAATGCTGCCATAAGTTCTAATGCATGTGATGCCAGTAGTTTAGGTGCGGGCTACGTGTAGGCTGACATTTTGCTTGTGACCACAGATACATGTGTGTGGTGACGCAAGCGCTCTCCCAATAGTTGAGCACTTGTGTAAAACTCTTGGAGAGCCACTGGAGGTTCGCCGTTATGAGAGGTTCACCCCGCTTGTCCAGGCCAGGGCTTCGCTGCGCTCATCATTTGCCAGAGTTGAGCCCGGTGACTGCATTGTGGCCTTCTCCCGCAAAGATATTTTCAAAATCAGGGTAAGGAAATCACCACAAGTGTTGTCGTCATAGTCCGAGACTAAATCAATGGCTGCTGACCACGTTGCGTCTGCAGCAAGAGATCGAAGCAGCCACAAACTTGAAGTGCTGTGTGCTGTATGGTGGACTTCCACCAGAGACCAGAAGGCAGCAGGCTAAGCTCTTCAACGATCCGAGTAGTGGCTACAATGTGTTGGTTGCCAGTGATGCGATTGGCATGGGCCTCAACTTGAATATCAAGCGCGTCATCTTCTACACCGTCAAGAAGTTCAACGGAGTTGACATGGACTACATTCCCATCACCCAGGTGTGTGCATGTGATTGTTGTAAGCCATGAGATGCGGACATGCGTCCAATCTTTCAAACAACAGGTGAAACAAATTGCGGGGCGTGCTGGGCGACGTGGCAGTGAGTACGAAGAGGGTTCAGCCACAACATTTCATGCTGAGGACAGGAAGTACCTGGCACAGGTACGGAATGTGTTGCTGTGCTTTGCACGCTATGTGCAGCAGTGCAGCTTGATACAAGTTACTACCACTTGTATGTGACATGGCATGTACAGGCTCTCAAGTTGCCTTTGGACGAGAACCATGCTGCTGGGCTGTTCCCCACATACGAACAGATGGAAGTGTTTGCTAGTCAGCTGCCGGGCGAGTCGTTCCCTTCCCTGCTCACCAAGTTTGCTGAAGCCTCTCAGCTGGACGGTTCTTTTAAGTTGTGCCGGCACGATGCCATGAAGGTAGGTGTGCATGCCACTGCTTGCATAATGTTGACTGGCAATTTGGCCTTCCAGAAGTGCTGTTTGCTTGTGACCCCCATCCTCATCCACCCTTGTTTTGCTTTCAGCAAGTTGCAGCACAACTTGAGCAAGTCACGGAGCTTTCCCTGCGCGACAGATTCCTGTTCGCGACAGCGCCAGTCAATACGCGCGAAACCATTACAATGCTGGCACTGATCAATTTCGCTCGCATGTATGCCACGGGCAGTCCGGTACGACTTGCATCAGGGATACCCTTCCAAATCAATGACGACCCACTGCAAGCACTGGAGATATCCCATCAGGTACGTAGTCTTAGCTTAGGCTACTGTGCTGGTTTATGTGCTTTGATGCAACACAACACCAGCAGCAAGCAAGTCACAAGCTCATGCTTCTGGCCATTCTCATGGTATGGCTGTTAATCGGTTGGCGTTGGTGTTGTTTTGTGTGCAGTTGTACTCGCTGTACCTGTGGCTGAGCTACCGTTACGATTTGACCAAGTTCCCTGACCGGCAAATAGCCTTTGACCAAGCCACCAAGGTGATTGCTGCACTGGCCCAGTCGCTGCAAACAGAGAACCTGCCTACTGCGCCCGACACGCCTGTGGGAAGCAGCAAGCAGCAGAAAAAGCAGAAGCCCAGCAGCAAGGGGGAAGAGCCCACACCTGCTGATGAGCGAGAGTCTCTGGAACCTACGCAAATCATGGCCAGGAGTACGCGACCCAGACACAACCAACGGAACCAGCCTCAATCGCAGATGGGTGACAACGAGTGGGCCGACCTCTGGGCAGCAGCTGTTTAATGCTAATTGACTTTTCAGATATTGGATCAGTGGACGCTACTGCATAGGCTGGCAGTACTTCTCAACAAATTGGGTAGGGTGAGCTAGTGGACTAGAGTATTGCTTTGTTGTTGAACTACAACATGCTTGCTGCCCCTTGTTCAGGTGGGGCTGGCCCATCAACTGTTCTGCTCCACATCATGCTTGCGTAGCCCTTTTGCATGCATTTGTATACCTCCGGCTTACCATCTTCTGCATTGCACTTAGCGCTGCAGTTGCATAGTTGTGTTAATTGCCCTTCTCTTGCTGTACCCGAAGCCGCTTTATGCTTGCCTGTTGTGCTTGTGAGTGACATTGCTTACGCCATATGCATTGTCCGTGCTAAGGGTCATGTGGACATTGTCGCGGGCCTTACCTCTCCCTTGCGATCCTCTGCAGGTAGCTCCAGCCCCGTCCTGCCCCTGCCACTGCCCTGCCTGTCATCGTCTTGCATTCACATAGGAACCAGCCCCTTAGTTGTATACATGGATTGCTTGTGGTGATGCTTGTGTTCCGAATGCAAGTGATCATGATACACGCAACATGCATGACACATGCATTGTTCACCAAGCTCATTATCATGCAATGATTATTTACCACCAAGGTCTACCTACACTAGCCACACGTAACTATTGTAACTACTGTTCAAATGTGGTAATGCGTATGTTTAATTGCATGCGCTTGCCTGTGCTTGGGGCCCCTGGTGTCATTACATTACCCTAATGTTACATAAAATGCTGCATCATGCGACATGCATGTTATAGCACATGCAGAATACTAGCATATACCTTGTACATGATATCACTGATCCATATGTAAAGCTGTAAACTTATGATATTGCACTTGAGTCAAGCACGTGGATTGGTTGTTTTCGTGCAAAATAAGACGACAAATTCAACTTGTGAGCTGGATGCTTATTGATAGCTATAAGTAGAATACATGAAGAGAATCGTGCATGGTGTGATAATTATGATAGCATTATAGCATGTACTCATGTTGTCAGAGTAACTATTAAACATATTGCAAACATAAAAGCTTTCATCCTCAACTTCGTCGCCTATGCCGGTTCACGCATAATGGCAGGGTTTCAATTGATTAATAACACTATTGCCCATTAACATCCATCGAAAATAAGGCACGATCGATCCGTATTACCATTGATCACCAATAATTGCGGCAACCTGAAGCTGTCATGGATGGGTATAAGAACAATGATATACTGCAATTGCTTCAGATTCAATTATATATGGTGTAATAAGCTGCGAACAGTTGAACAACGTGCAAGCCGGCTGTCATCAGCTGCGCGCCGCTTGGTTTCATGTCAATTTGTGCGGGTTAATTGCAGTCTCAACGCCTTGACTCAATGGCATTTGAGCTTGGCTATGTCATGAAACTGCTACCGAGCTGCATTTCCACATGTGGAGATCGTGCAGGCGTGGCATTGCGAGCGACGGAGGCAGCAAAACGGCGTTAGTATAGGATACATCTACCGGGGGACATCTTCTACCCGCTAGCGATAGAAACGCATGACATGGTCAGAAAGAACTTCCAAAACGTGCAGCGCCTGTGCACGCGCCGCATTGTGACAATACTGGGGGGGGGGGGGGGGGGGG
>RHPI01003330.1:35521-68898 GCA_009103225.1 Chlorokybus atmophyticus
GGGAGTCAACAGTCAGAAAGATGCTGAATATCTCCAGGCAGTTCAGATTTGACAGGCAACTGGAATGCTACTGATTTCACAAGGAACTGCACATGGTTCTTCCAAACTCTACACAAGGCAACATATCTACAAAACTGCACCAAGAAATCCATCACCATCATAGACAACCAGCAGCAGCGACCTCGGAATCCCCGAAATGGTGAGGGCCACGATACTCGTCTCAATGAAAATTCTGCCGAGATGATGTTTCCTGTACAGCAATGCGAATTGAATGCACACAACCACGTGTATGCTGGTGGTTGAGGAGCTCAACACTGGCCTCAACGTTCTCGGACGCGGCCTTCTTGGGCTGCGGCTTTTTGTGCAGGGCATTTGACACTGCTTGGATTGTGTTGGGTGTCGTGCGGCAGCATCCGCCTACCAGCTTTGCTCCAGCAGCCATCCACTGCGGCACGAGTGAAGCAAAGCCCACGTCGTCGACAAATGTTCCGGGCTGCAAGCAAGCAATAAACGTCAATGGCCGTATGTGCCATACACGTGCTGACCAATTTGTTGCCACCAATGAGCTTGGAGTATGATACTTATTGCAATTGTGCAAAAAAGGATGCGCAACAACAAGATCACATACCAACCATGTCTTGTTTATCTCATCCCAGCCTTCACCCTTGTTTGGATAGACAACAAAAGGCTTGTCCGTGACCTGAATACAACCAACACAACTTTCAGCTTCAATGCTTGATGACAACCTCAACAAGCCTTGCTAACGCAAACAACCATCATGAGGGCCATAATTAACCATACCGCTCTTGAGAGCTGCAGCAAAGGCACAATGTAGAATGGCGCTGTGCAGTTGATGCCGATAGCCACCACTTGAGGGCAGGCAGTGACTGCGGCGACCGCCTCCGCAATATGCTCACCGCTACAGGCGTGGCTGCCATCCTTGCCAGAGAACGATATCCAGGCAAAGGCCGAAGGAAACTCTTCTTGAAGCAACCTCACAATGGCCTACCACACAAAGCATAGGTATGAGGGTAAGTGAGAAACGGGCGCAAAATCCAGCTCACCAGCCTTCTAGTCTTAGCATGCAACACTGTGATACTTGCGACAGCATATGGAATCTGTTACCTGTGCTTCAATCACGCACGGGACTGTCTCAAAGGCCAGAATATCTGCTTGCGAACTGGCCAGAACAGCCAAACGTGGCCTGTGGAAGTTCATCAACTCTTCAACCGACACACCATAGTTGCCCCTGCCATGAAACCAACGTTGATGATCGCCTTTTTGTATGTTATCTGAGTATGAGTGCCAAGACAAACCTGTACTCCGATCCATCTGCAAGATAGGCTCCATAGCTTCCAATTGAAGCGGCCACAAGGGGATACGCTCGCCCAGTGAGATTGCCTTTGGCTTGGAGTTGCGACCAAAACTGATTGCGAGCTGCGCATGCCATCTCAACGCTTCTCAATAGCACCTATCATTACAGTGTCAAACTAAAACCAAGGTTGCACTAATTCTGCTGAGAATGGGAACAGGGGGGAGGGGGATGCGGAGGCGGGAAAGGTAGGGGGGGAGAGGGGGAGGGGGAGGGGGCTTAACTATGCAGGTGAAACACAAACAATCGCAACTTTTGCATTACACAAGACCCAGTACTGTTACTGTGAGTCAATGTCACTTTGCTTGTACAACTCTGTGGCAAAGGGCATACCTGCCTGGACTGGTCTGCATCAAGTCCCCTGCGTTGGCTGAAGCCTTGTGTCGTGGCCTATATCGAAGCAAAGAAGTCAGATGCACTGCAGTCCATGCATTTGTGGAGAGCTGACAGTGTAGATCACAATCAGTAACAGACGCAGTGTGCTCGCACCTGGTATGAGCAGGTGATGGCCACGTCAGCCCCTGCTGCGAAGTAGTCGTAGTGCACCTGAAAAGCCATGACGCCGCTCAGCACTGCAGTGTCACAAAAGTACACCCAACGACGACGAGAGATAACACATTGCATCCGGTTTGCATGTGCCGTAGTGCCGGCCCTGTACAATTTGTTCCAGGCAGCTCCGAGAGCAATGCACAATACTTCTGCTAGGTGGCGCTGTGCAAGCTCGCAGGGCAACTCAAGAGACACAACAGAACAATGGACCGATGCCAAATGCATGCATGCAACCGTTTCGACAGTCGCAGCGTGACAACGAGTTCCAGTACCAACCTGCTGGACAAGCTCCGGCCTGTCCAGCAAGCAGGAGGCGCTCCATAGCGGGTTGTTGAGGTCAGCTCCCCTGGCCTCCAGCTCGGTGGCCAGGCCACCGTCGAGTGCAGCAACCCCTCCTGGTGACTGCGAGAGCAGCCGCTCAATGGGATTGACTGTCAACTGCTCCTCAGGGCCAGCGGGCGCTTCCCTAGTTTCTTCCATGCCGCCTTCAACTGCCGCCTTTACACAATTCAGTCTGCGGGTGGCGCTTCTGTGCATGCGCCTGCTGCTGAAAACCGTTTGCACAAGCTGGCTGCTTTCGTCTGCTCGTATACAGCAGCTTGAGCTTACTATCCTTGTCGCTCTGGCGCTGCTGCTGCTGCTGCTTGCCACTGCACTAAGCGACAAATGCGCCTTGTAACCTCCTGCCGAGCAATTGAGCTCAACCTGCAACTTGCGCTGAACACAACCAGCTGCAACTACAACCACAGGCGCGTATACCAAGCTGGGCATAGCATCCGCCTCAATTAGGCAAAGCCTGCACCACACAAATGCCCGTTTCCGTCCCCGCCAATGCCACCGCCCACCCCGCCGCCGACACTGCAGCCGACGTGGCATACACCTTTCGCTCCCGATTCCCGCGCCACTCACAGGCGAACGTCGATTGTTAAGTAACTACCAGCTACCGTACACTGAGGCCTGCACTGTGCTTAGCTACCGTTAAAAAAGCTAACCATTACGTTACGCCTCTGACATGTCACACTGGCATGCCAAAACGGGGCAAAAACGTGGAAAGGTCGCGGCGTCGACGGGATCAGTGACCTCAGAACGGACGCTCAGTGGTCGTTACACGCAAATCTGTGATCCAAACATCAAGAAAACCAGTGATCCGCCTTCGAATGTGGATCACTGAACACTTATCCATTGTCAGATGTTCAGTGACTGTGGATCACTGAGCACCTACTACGGGATCAGCTTGTCCAGCGGCGGCGGCATTGGTGTTGTCGGTGGCGGAGGCGGCTGCATCAACAGGTTCAGCATCAGCCGTTGGGAGTGAGAAGCGCCAAGGCATGCCGGTGTGTTTGGCTGCCGGCTGCTCTGCCGCCAGCGCGTCCGTTGTCAGACGCAGTGTGGGTGTTGTTGCGGATGTTGCTGCGGGTGTGAGGACAAAGGATGGGCGGCCTGGGCGGCGGCATGCAGTCAATGCTGTCAAACTATCGTGTAGGATAGTCCGGGGACGACGTGCAGGGAGCGAGCTTCGGGTGGCCAGGTGTCAGCTATCTTCTGCTGAGGTTGCTTCGACAGCTTCGCAACAGCATACTGCCGAGCCTTCCAGAAGTATGAAGGGGTCTGCGTCATGCTTGCTGTGTGCACCTATTGTGGCCGCCACTGTGCCAGCGTTAACTGCGGCTGTTGCGGAGGCAGCGGCAGCTGGCGCACAGATTGTGGAGCTCAGGCAGGTGCTCATTGCTACCTTGCATACATGCATGCATGCATATATCACAGCACTTGCTCTCGAACCAACGGCCTTTGATGCCAAGAAGTAGTGCATTTGCGACTTGACAGCACACACATAACACATCACGCTGTCGTGCGATCGCTGCTGCATGACAGTACTATTGCATGACGGTGTGGATAGCAATGTAAGGCATGAGCAGCTCTATATTGCTCACCAAACATATTTGTGCCGCACATCATGTTTGTTTTTGTAATCTACTTTATGTCTCAAGCAGCATGCAACAATGCCCAATACTGTGTGCAGGATTGACTTCTTGCCCGTTGGTGGATTTGAAGTTGCAGAGCTTCTTGCTGCAGCAGCGAGCCACAACCTTCCTGCAATCATCACGTACCGACCAGAATGGGAAGGTGGCCAGTACAGTGGGGATGAAGAACACCGCTTAGACACATTGCGGCAAGCCATCAAGCTGGGCGCAGACTACGTTGACATTGAGCTCAAGGTGGGTCCCGTTGGTTATGGCAAGCCAGTTCAATGTCGCATGCAGTGAATGATGGTGGTTGCGTTTCTGTTCACAGCCTCGCACTTATCTTTTGCACATAGCAACGTCACTAGCATTTCATAATGGAGTGCATGCACTGTACTCTGTTACGATGTGCATGAGCATGACGCCTGTCGCAAGCAGGTTGCAAAGGAGTTCATGAGCGACTTCCGCAATGCGAAGCATAAGACGAAGTTCATAGTCTCACATCACAACTACACTGGCGTACCAAGTGATGCAGAGCTGCTTCAGCTTGTGCAAGACATGATTGATGCTGGCTGCGACATTGCAAAGGTTGTCGGCACAGCACAGGATGTCACTGACAATGATCGTATCCTACGGCTGTTAATGACTGCCAAGGTACCCTTAGCCAATGCGTGGTACTGGGGTGGCATGTAATGTGCTAAACTTGTGGCTAACAGGCGCATTGCTAGGTTCCTATGATAGCTTTAGCTATGGGGCCCAAGGGGCAGATCAGCAGGCTGCTTGCCCCCAAGTATGGTGCTTATCTCACGTTTGGAGCATTGTCTGCCGGCCAAGAGTCTGCACCTGGGCAAACGACAATACAAGAGTTGGTGAACGTGTACAAACTGGGTCGCCACAAGGCAAACACAAAGGTCTTTGGTCTGATAGGTATGCTCCTGTCATCCTGCAGCCATGCTGGATGGTGAACGTAGAGTTGCGTCCAGTTGTGGTGTTAATTCATATACCTCCTGCTCGGCAGGCAACCCAGTATCGCACAGCCGAGGACCCCAGCTTCATAATGCTGCATTTGCCCATGTTGGCGTAGAAGCTGTGTACGTGCCTTTTCTGGTAGACTCTATTGAAAGGTTTCTGGCCACTTTCACAAGCAGCGACTTTGCGGGCTTCAGGTAAGAGTACATGCTTCGCGAGAAGCTTGGTACTAGGCTCGCTTCATCACTCTTTGCTTGCTGGACAGTGTGACGATACCTCACAAAGAAGCAGCCATGAGGTGTTGTGACGAAGTTGATCCTGTTGCCAAGGTCACAGTTTGCCCTGATGTTTTGGTTGTTTCATCATTTTGCCAATCGCTGGCTGACTGGAACTGTAGGCGGTTATTGTTTCACATCGCATTGCTGGACAGCACGGACGACTTTGAGTTTGACATCACTTGCTACAGGCAATCGGTGCGGTAAACACTTTGGTCCGCAAAGCAGATGGCACACTTTTCGGGTACAACACGGATTATTCCGCTGCCATCAGCGCTATTGAGGACGGCTTGCGAAGCAGGGACCTAGTGTAAGTGCATGCATGCGCTTGAGGCATGCTATGTGAGGTTTGCGTTGCACACTGCTTTGCAATTGCTGCAGCACATCACACGATATGCTGGTAGGGGGTCGGCACAAGGGTCCCCACTTCAAGACAAGGTGGTGGTCGTTGTTGGTGCTGGCGGAGCAGGACGCGCTGTTGCTTTTGGAGCAGCGCAGAAAGGGGCACGAGTACTGATAGCAAATAGAAGAGCAGGTATGCCACTGGTTGACAGTAGCTGAAGGGTGTCATTTCTTTGGCAGCTTTGCAGTGCAACTGTTTGCACCAAACGTCTTTTCGTCCCCGTACCACTCTCACGTTGCAAGCGCAGCAATCTACAATGGCAGTTCCAAGTCATGCCAGGGTCAGCTGCACACATACAAGCGACGCGCTTTGATTTTGCCACACCACAATCTGCTTATGCGATTTAAATGATTGCATAAGCAGGTTGTATATCTCTACTCGCATCGAACAGACTGTCTGTTGGCTTGGCGCCTTATCAGATTGGGCCCTGACAACTGAATCTCGAGTCACCTGTCTACCTTCCAATATTTAATAGGGAATGTTCAGGTGTTTGCAATGTGCACGGCTGATTGCATGCTGTGCATCAGAGCGCGCAGAAGAGTTAGCTCAAGCAGTTGGTTGTGAAAGCATTCCATGGACGAAGTTGACAGAGGGCGCCCAGGGTGACGTCCTTGCCAACACGACGTCACTTGGAATGCATCCAAATGAAGACCAGACGCCCGTTCCACAGGTGCATTAGCCATTGCAGCAGCACAGCACTTGCGTGCGGGAGTATGCATTATCACAAAGCATGCAGTTGCACACCAGTAGTGCTGTGCTGTAACATTGCTGTGGTCGCAGAACGCTTTGCGTGGTTACTCGATTGTGTTTGACGCCGTGTACAACCCTCTGGAAACACGCCTGCTCAGAGAGGCAAAGGCTTGCGGTGCAGTGGCTGTTAGTGGAGTAGAAATGTTTGTTGGCCAAGCGGCAGATCAGTTCCAACTGTTTACTGGCAAGCCAGGTACGGCTGCCTTGTGTGCACGCATATGGCAGGGCTCATGTGTTTGCAGTGTTGGTATTCTTCCTGCCCGTACATATGCTTGGGCGATGTTTAGCCTTTTTAGTAACTTCCCTTCGGTTACAGCACCGCGGGAGCTCATGAAGCAGACAGTCGTTGACAGCCTTTGAGCCTCGCATGCTACTGCAAGCAGTTTTTTGACGTCCAGCAGAGCATCAGCTCTCCCGTCACGCAAATCATCTGACGCTGCAACAGGTCATCACGCTGAAGCAGATTGCATCACCATAAACGCCACCTGTTACTGTGCAAACGAGTGGCAACGCCGCAATCTGCGGGCACATAGGCAAAGAACTTGCTAAGACTCTAGGGTGCAAGAGAGTCAAGCAGCACAGCAGACAGTTCAGCAAAGCAGTGATGTGCTGGGCCCTTTAGCTCAGCTCGGTGGCAGCAACAAACAAAAGGTAGTGTTTCAGGCTCACCTACACGCAGGCGCCACAGTGATAATGGCGCATGTGCAGGTGATCATCGTTTGCAGCATGCATAGGCAAAGACTGTGGCATGCATGCATGACTGATGGGGTAGGGCAGTAGGGTTTGTGATAGTGAGGTAGGTAGCTAGTGCCTAGCCCAGTGATCGTGTTCGAGGTGAGCTGGATGTGAGTGCATGCTGTCGGTGTTGCATGTGTCGTGCATGGCATATCCCTTATTGCAGATTTTGTACACAGTGCATGTGTATTATCATTTAAAAAGTTGACTTGTGAAAGCGCGAATGTGGTGCTTGTGAAGGTTTGTGCAACAGCTTAGCTCGGCCAACGCACATTGTGTATTGGGAAATGTACAAATGTATAAAAGGTTGTATGCTAGATCAAGCGTATGCCCCGGCCCATATGGGCAAGTATGCCAATAACTCTGTGCATAGGCTTTTCAAATGTACGCACGATGTGCAAAGCACAGCACAGCGCACCTCAGCAATCAGCAGTCACATCAGCATGGGCACTTGGATTGGAACACGGGCAACCAGTTAGTTATGTGCTCTAGCTAAGTGCTTGGTGTGAGCGGAGGGTGGGGGGCAAGGGCAGCAGAACAGGGCAGGGGCAAGTACGTTCAAGGGTACAAAAGCAAGCAGACCTGGAGGCACAGGGCCGAAGGTTGGGCTTGGTTGTATGGCGCAGTGGACAAGGTGAGCAGCACAGCAGCACAGGGCGAGGGGGAAGGGCGAGAGCGTGGGTGAGGGTGTTGTATATAAGGGGTATGGTACGGTGGCAGCATGCATGTGGACAATGTGCATGTAGAGAGTAGCTAGTTTCAGCAAATAGAGCACATAGCCTGGCGGTGGTGGTGTAAATATGTAAGTAATGGTGAATGCTCTAGTGCGTGCATGTGACTACTGCATGTGCAGCAATAGAGTGCGCACATACGTTAGCATGTATGATGCAGCACCCTGCATGCAAGGGGTGTGGTTCATCACCATTGTGAGTGGGTATGCACATGGTAGTCATTGTACACAAGCATGACATTGCATATACACTATGCGTACACATGTGTTTCATCAAGGTGATCACACAACGCCGCTCGTTAAGTCACTTCATTTTCCTTGCCAACATACATTGACAGCAAGTTCGCTGCTCATATGATACGTTTGAGGACATGGATTTTCCACAAAACAAGTTCACAGTCAAGTGCAAAAAATGGCAGTATACCACCATGCTGTACACAGTCTCACATATGCAAGTTCATGTGTTCAGTTCCACCCAATGCGCTAGCGGCCGCCAAATCAACTGTACAGTACGGCGTACGCACTCTACTCTGTTTTGTGCTAATTGTGCCGATGGCTAGTCCTCGGCGCCTGCAAGGGCAGCATGCGCAGCTTTCAAAGCTGGCACAAGCTGACAAAGAGGCCTGCCAGACCTCGGAGGGCGCAGCCCTCCCAACACCGCTACCGCACGTTGTGTCGTGCTGCAAATTGCTGTGCAAAGTCGCACAGCAGCAGCTCCTGCCGAAAGCGCTCATACTCTCCAAGGCTGACGCCAGCTACCTTCTGTGCGAAGTCGCCATCATTGACGGCGAGGTGCTTCATGGGAAAGGCAGTGCCTCGGGGGGGCGACCTGTTTATTGCGAGCAAAAACTGATGTCGTGGCATGATGCGCTGTGCGAGGGAGAGGCTGAAGTAAGCTGGGTATTGGACCACAGTCCGCACAGTGCCATGCAGCTCCGATGTGAGGTAGTGAAACTTGGGCCGAAGAGCATTCTCCACTGACAACCCAAAGATCTGACCAAGCCTGCTGACTGTGAGCACGATGTCCTCTTCGTCCATGCCAATGCTTTGTAAAAACTCCAGGCGTGGCTTCAGACCCTCCTCCACACTGTAGCGCAGCACTTGAGGGTGCTTTGTCACCATGCGCGCAATGCCATGGTGACTGATGCCAATGTCCGATAGAAACCCCACCGCTGTTTGCGTGGTATCCATGCTCTGTGTAAGAACCTGAGGGCTGCGAGCAACAACCTTCCCCACATCTCTGTGAGACACACCCAGGTGCTCAATCAGATACTGCACGCGTGGCTGTAAACTCTTCTCAATGGATAGCTCCAGCAAAACAGGCGCCCTGGAAATTGTTTTCCCAAGGTCTTCTTTGCTCACGCCTATGCTCAGCAGGTACTGAACATGAGGGGCCATGGTACGCTCTATACGGTACTCCAACACCTGAGAGTGCCAAGGATACTCGTCAGGCAACTGCTTTTGTGCTTTGGACACATCATGAAATCAAGCACAGCTGTAACAGACATTAGCCTCACCTGTGGATGACGCACAATGATCTTTGGCAGATCTGCCTCAGGAACACCAACTGTCTGGGTAAGATAGTTCAGTCGTGACCTTGCCCGGGACACACTGCCTGCAAAGCACTCTATACGCTTGTCAGCCAGGCGCAAAAATTCCTTTTCCGTCAAGCCAAGCGAGGCAAGGTATGCCACCATAGGCCTCCACCGGCGTTCCAGCGCACATTGCTCAACAAGAGTTTCAAACAGTGCGTCATCGATGCTGACATTCTCCGCACCCATCAGCTTCCAGTCAACTGTAAGCTGCGCACAACCCCTGCGTAAGACAAGCATGATCGCAGGTATAGCCGCGTGCAAACTGCTGCAGACATCTGTTGCTAAGCGGCTTACCCCCCATTTCTTGCAGGGGTCCTTGATGTCGCGGTCTTTGATATCATGTGGCTTTGCAGGCTTGCGCGATGAAGGAGGCGCTGGTGTTGGCTGCTTGGTGGATGACAAACTGAGCGCCGCATCTACATGTGGCTGCGAGGCAGGTGCCTGCTTCCGTGCTGGACAAGGAGGTGGTAGGCGCTTGGTCGCAGTGCGGTTGGAGCTCAGTGCAGGGGCGGCAGGTGCCTGCTTGCGAGTTGACACAGGGATTGCGTGCTTCTTGGCCGACGCAGTCTTTGACAGCGAGGAGCCGAGGTCAAACTGCAGATCAACGGTGTGCTCGTGCGATGTGGAAGGAGCGGGCTGCTTCTTTGTGGAGGTGACATCCGACCCAAAATCAAACCGTGGATCAATGACCACCGACTGATGCTTGCGTGTGTAAGTAGGGACTGCTTGGTGCTTTGTTGGTGTTGCTCTAGGCTCAACGTCCAGGTGCGGGTCAATGACAGAGGTCTGCTGCTGACGCGATGCAGAACAAACTGCATGCTTGGAAGCAATTACATCAGAACCAAAATCAAACCGAGGATCACCGCCGCGTGCATGTTGCCGTGATGTTGAGGGAACTGCTTGCTGCTCCTTGATTGGTAGTGAGCCACTCGTCCCCAAATCAAATTGTGCATCAAGATCATGTGCCTGGTGCCACGACAGTCAACTACCTCGACGTAACTTATGCACATTGTCAAACGACGTAACGACAAATACTTCAGCACTGCATGTTGCACAAATTGCATGTCAAATTGCTGCAAACCTGGAAGAGGCCAATGCGCTGTTGCTGCAGGCGCTCGCGTGCGGATTCTAGTTGTTTGTATCGGGAAGGAGGCGGCGGCGGATTAGACGGGAGCTCCAAGACGCAAACGGGAACCCCCACAGGCGAACACCTACCTGTCCGCCGCTTGCTGCGACGGCAATTGGCCAAGCCCGCAAGCCCAAGCTGCTGCGGTTTACAGCCGAGTACCGACGACGCTGCGGTCGCAGCGTGCAGTTCCGTCATATCCCTCTCCAGACGAACATGTCCACAACCTTCCCCGACCCCGATCGGCGTTGACGCCACCCCGAACACCGCCGCCGCCGCCGCCGCTTGGCACTGAAAAGCTGACATGA
Organism: Chlorokybus atmophyticus; assembly: GCA_009103225.1. Classification (NCBI taxonomy): domain Eukaryota; kingdom Viridiplantae; phylum Streptophyta; class Chlorokybophyceae; order Chlorokybales; family Chlorokybaceae; genus Chlorokybus; species Chlorokybus atmophyticus. Next base: position 46,295 of record RHPI01003330.1, read on the forward strand.
ATGTAAACTAACCCTAATTGAGCGATCGCAGCATGCATTGCAGGCGTTTCGGCAGCCGCTTAGATAGGGGGCCGAGGAAGCTGGAGCTTTAGCATGGCTATGCAGGCGGTTCGAGGGGCCTCGACTAAAAGCCTACCAAAAAGCCTTTGCTGGCGACGCGGCGCCTTTGGCGTCTTACGTTTACTGTTACGGACTGGATATCTTGGGCACATGTTTTGTATTGAACCATTTGGCTGCACGGTGCAGCCTGCACTGTATGCAGTGCACCAACGCAGGAATTGGTTCATGAATTGGTGTCTGCAGTGAATCTGGGCGACGGGTTCAGCGCAGATTCAGCTTAAGCCGGCCGGTCTGAATCGCTCGCTGCGTAGACTAGACCTGCGTAGACCTCTGTCAGACTTTTAGAAGTACCTTGAAGAGTTCCCACCATCGTCAACAATTGCAGCTACTTACCATCACATTCTCTCTCTCTCTCTCTCTCTCTCTCTCTCTCTCTCTCTCTCTCTCTCTCTCTCTCTCTCTCTCTCTCTCTCTCTCTCTCTCTCTCTCTCTCTCTCTCTCTCTCTCTCTCTCTCTCTCTCTCTCTCTCTCTCTCTCTCTCTCTCTCTCTCTCTCTCTCTCTCTCTCTCTCTCTCTCTCTCTCTCTCTCTCTCTCTCTCTCTCTCTCTCTCTCTCTCTCTCTCTCTCTCTCTCTCTCTCTCTCTCTCTCTCTCTCTCTCTCTCTCTCTCTCTCTCTCTCTCTCTCTCTCTCTCTCTCTCTCTCTCTCTCTCTCTCTCTCTCTCTCTCTCTCTCTCTCTCTCTCTCTCTCTCTCTCTCTCTCTCTCTCTCTCTCTCTCTCTCTCTCTCTCTCTCTCTCTCTCTCTCTCTCTCTCTCTCTCTCTCTCTCNCTAGAACAATGCAATACAAAGTGGACGATGTCAAATGTCGACTTGTATAATGTCATCTTGGATTGAATACAACATGGTTATTTGCTGCATTGCTGCATGCATGTAGTGTAACACATGCAGGCAGGCTATGGCGGCGCCATAATCATGTACCACGTACCTAGTAGGTAGGTATGGAGGCTAGGTTCAGCTGTCTAAGCGTCCGTCATGTCCGTCGTGCATGCGGCTGGTGGCTACGACCGAAGCTGATCTCTTCTTCCTTAGCTTCTCTCCACGCTTTGCAGGTTGATACCTCTGTTGTTTTGCACGCTTGCAATAACCAGCTGCCACCATAGCGGTAGTGACTATCGGCTTGACGGTCTTCAGGTCTAGTTGCGTACGTATTTATATTGAGTGAATAAGGTGTAACCGTTACACCTTATTCACAGAGTGACTCTGTGATTGGCCCCCATTTGATCTTCAGAACTTGCTTGCTTACTTACTTCCTTTGCTTGTGCACTTTTACCTCTGCCATTCGAATTGGCAACATGCTCTTGTGTGTTATGCACATGTGAAGTCGTGCATTCCTTATCGGAAGCATTTTTTGTATTGATATGACAACAAGCACTTATGAGTTTGTAATAAATACCGGTTGTACCACCCATAACATGTGTTACATGCTTTCTCCTCTCCTCCCCTTTGCGTCTCTGCATGTGAGGACACAACACATGAAGACCAACCTAGCAGTCAGGGGCAGAGAGCTTTTCCTGCAACATGCATTGTTTTTAGGCATTTTTAAAAGGGAAAACGACATTGAAAAAGTTGGCATGACAGTCAATAACAATACGATATTTGCCTGTAAGACATGTATTATGCGATGATAACAGGGTTTTGTGTCCTTGGACTGTTTTTCGAGCGTCAGTGACAGTGTAATGTCCGTAATACAATTATAACACATCTTTGAACTGACATGTGTTTGGAGGGCGCAATAGACTCCGTATGATTATGCCAACGACATATGCTACTTGATAGCGGTGAGTGGGTGCAGTGGGGACGATTTCGGGCGGTTGATCAACTGGCGGTGCCTACTGGACTGTCCGTTAGACAGTGGACTGTGTACATGGTAGCAAGTACTGTTTAACGATGTCATGTGAACTTCATTACAATTGTTCGCAAAATTCTAGGGTTGTGCTCCCTTTTTGGGCGGCAATGCTCCCGTTTTTTGCGTCCAATATGCCGCTTACGCTAAGTGGTTGCTGAGTCATAAGTAGTTCTCGACAATTGATAACAGTCTATTGATATAAAAGATAAGCCACTTAAATGCATTGATGGGTGCTGAGATGTCATGGATTTTCAAGCACTTAAAACTGATGTACAAGACAATGTATTCAATTGCGATCTTGTTACGTGAGATGTCTTTGACAGTTGAGCATTGTACACTGACTGCAAAAGACAAGGCACATAACAGCGCCCTTGTAAAGTGAGATGTCATAGACACCAACGGACTGTGCGAGGGTGCTTACGACAATAAGCATACAGCTAACTGCTCATTTTTCTAACCACATATGCGCATACAAACAAAAGGTGCCTGCATGCTTAAAGTCTAGCACAATGTGCACTAAACTTGCTATTGTATCAATGCTAAAGACATCATATGCCTGTTTTGACACACCACGGCACACCGTGGTTGTCCCTCTCAAGCCGCTTCATGCCGGGCACCGTGTGCTAACGCACCCTCGCCTCCTTGTATCATTTCAGCAACACAAAGCTGTGCTGAACGTTGGCAGCATCTCGCGCCTGGAATAGGAAGCGGATTTGTACATACCACTTAAGCCCTCGCCTCCATCAACCATGACGTTAGAGTAGACAGCGCCGCCATGAAACTCCTCTGTGCAGCGCCATGTCTGCACTGTTATGTCGCCATATGCATTGGCAACTCCTCGGGTATACAGACTCTTGGTTGAGTAAATACGCTCTAGCTGCGCTCACAGCAACTCAATAGCTGCAGTACGGTGCTAGCTGTGCTGTGCTAGTGTGTACCATGCTGTCCAGAAGTGCAGGGGTAGGCATACCTTGTACCATGAAGATAGCCTGCCGATGTTGTTGCCATCACCTTCTGCGTCTTCGTCCGCCATGAGCGCAAGCTTTTGATCAGAAGATACGGGATGCGCCCAAGCTTTGGCCGCCTGCTCAAGAATTGGCGCATGAGGGCCGGCAGCTGCTCCAGGTCGTCCGTGTCCATGTCTGCGAGCTGCAAAAGTTGTTGCGCTCCAGGCCATTAAGATATCCACTTGTAGCTAATGCAGCAGCCGCCATGGGATACTTTGTTTGCTTCAGGTTGCAATTGCAGTGCTGCAACTGTTGCAGCTCGTACGACGCAGCAATCATGAGCGCCTGATTGCGAGAGACATGCTGCACATTCTGCTTGCCCACATCTTTTGTGTGGCATGCCCTGCAGCAACGTGGCAACAGTGCAGTCAGCAACATTATGATGCATACAGCACTCAAGTGCAGCATTCTGCAGCTGTTTGTAGCATGTACCTCTAGGGGGTCTTCGCAACTTGTTGATGCTTCTTCTCTCCAGGGTTGGCGGTGTACTCATGAGCGGAGCCCGTTAGCTATATATAGTATGGAAAGCAACTGCACCAATGAAGCTTCCACGTGCGCCATGCGGCTGTTTGGTGTATGGCAAAGTGGGCTTTGAGTAAGTCCGCACATATGACCCACTTCTTGTGAATGAGGCTTATATCATCATCAGAGTATCCATCCGCTTCATGGCGCACCACCGGTAGAAATGGGTTTCGGCAAGTTAGGCTAGATCCGCAACTTTGTAATGGACGGAGCCGGACATAAACTGCGGATTTTGTAAAGTTTGTAAACTCATGGCGGATCCGTATATATGTTATGACTGTAGCCGAAATATTGTTACAACCTGTCACAAACGGCACTCCGCCGGTGACAAGCGTAAGCACCGAATCTGTACCTATTCGCGTGCTCGCCTCAACCACTTCCTTTGAACATTCACCTCCTTGATCTTGCTTGAGACGCACTACTGCAGGTATTGCGTCTGTTGTTATGCTTGTGCCTTTGCTTTATCTTGTTGCAGTTGCTTGTGTCTTTGTTGCCGACTACGTCGTAAGTCGTGTCTTGCTCGTACGCTCTTTGTGTTTATGGCCTCTGTCGTTGGATTGTTGGTGTTGTTGCTGTTAAGCTAACATTAACATTGAGCTCTTATGGCGAGCTGACTGTCACTTGTGTGATATGCAGATTCCGCTGCTTATAACATTGGTTGGCCGGTTGTACTATTCCAGGTGGAGCTCCTCCTTTCTACAGGTTTGTTCAAAGTCCTCCACATCATGCGCATGCTATGCGAACGCATGGCAAGCTATCCTCATGTTGTTGTTTAGGTGATGTTGCTGTCACAGTGCTAGCATGTGGGAAGGGCGCAGTTGGATAAGAGCAAAGCAGGTACACACTGTGCCGATCTGTGCTGTTGCTTGCATGCAGTCTATGTGCACACACTCTCCCATGTTCAATGTGCAAAGTAGTTGTGTGCATGCTGAATTGGGCCCTAAGACTTGCTAACACACATTGTAACACTTACTCACTTATTGCTTTCAGGCGTGCAGGCGCTTATGCGTATAGGCGTGTGCACATATGCACGCGCGTGTGCCGGCACTCATGTTGGTGTCATTGTGTGAAGTGAGTGTTGGCGCTGTGTGTGGCGCATGTGTGTTTGCATATGCATGTATGCAATCCCCCTTATGGCATCTTTTGCACACACACGCACACACAAGCATAATGTGTTGTAGTGGATTGCATGCTCGGCGGTTTTGCAATACACAACAGCATTTCGCATGTTTCCACGCAAATTCTTCTCGCCCCCGAGGAGTGAAGTAAAGGTGGTGAAGCTGGACGGGACGCGAGCCCCTGCTGCTACGGTAGCTGCTTTCGTCACTTGCTCGCTCGTAGGTGAGGTTGGAGGTTGGGCTACAGCTGCTGAGGTCCCCTTGTCTATTGGCAAGAACAGGGTGGCCTGCTTATACAGCTGATGCGAGGGTGAAACTTTCACCCTCTTGAAGTGTATGAAGGGTAGAGTGTTCATGCTCTACGAAGCTATTGTAATGCTACCACGCAATACACTAGTGCTCGTGCGCACTACGTGATGACGATGATAACAATGCACTACGATGTATCCAACTACCAGCTGCACACTTCTGATATGCAGAATGCAACCACACTCATTTTAGCAAAGAGGGTGACACCGTAACTCAACAAGCCACTACTATAGGTAGTCCTGTTTACACAGTTCTTTGCATGAGTGGAAAATGTGTTACATTGTTAAGTGAGGTGAACGAGCAAGCAAAACGTGGATGATATGCCCTAGCTGATGCCAACAAGCACACCAAGCTCGTAGCAGTGACAAGCACAGGGCACAAGAGCATGCACAGGCTCTCACACGGTGAGAGGATGTTTGAGAACCAGGACGGCGTGTTTTGTAGTTCAAGTCGCTTCACAGGACGGCGTGTCTTTGTGTACATGAGTATGCACACATGCGTATGTGTGAACGTTGCATCAGTATGGTACATGCGAACAGGCGTGTAACTTCACACGCATGAGAGGCACTCAAATAATGGTGCACAATCACCAAGCACATCACTCTCTATCATCGCCTTGCTCGTCATAATGGAACAAAGCACCTCGCGCTTGGGCCTGTAGAGGAGACGCCGGAGCTTGCTCTTCCTCCTCCTCGAACGGTGACGCCAGCCAATCAAATGCCGCTTCTGCCTCAGCGAACGGGTCACGAGCAGACGTCTCTAGCGGCCGGCGCCGATTGGGATCTTTCAAACATTCGACACAAGATGCAATGCGGCGTTTCACAAGGGTGAATGGTTGGAGCGCTGCGCACCGTTGCCTCATCTCCTGCTTCATTTACATGATCATGGTGTTGATTTCGCTAAGGTACTCTTCGTGTGTGTCGATGCTGGCAGCTAGGAGAGGGTCTCCATCTTTGCCCTTTGGGATGCGCTCCACCTGCGTAGTTTACAGGCATATCTTAGTGGCATTGAAAGCCACTATTCACTGCAGCGCGTCTGCAAGCCTGTAGTTTGGGGCTACAGCATTCCTGAATTGCTAGTGATTGAGTTTGGAGTGCTCACCGTAAGCAACATGTATGCGAGGTGAATGACTGTCAGCTGCCGGCGATCAGGTGTAGTGACGGCGTAAAACCAGCATTGCACGATCATTTGCCAGATTATGGGATTGCCCCATTCATGGATGTATCTCCTCCCCTCCAGGTCTGCATTGTCGATCACCTCAAATTGTCATGTCATGCCTGGTGCCCACACATACCAGCCTTCATCGGGCATGTCTACATCCAAACCAGCGCCCGGCCTATCGACATACCAACGCGCGCGCGACCCTGACTAGTAGCTAGGTCATGACTTCAGGGTAGCTCACGACCATAGCCTACATAGGCACCGCGCGTAGCTGTTCAGTTGTGAGTTTAGCTATAAGTTGTGTTCTATATCGAGTGACAATCGCTGTGGAAATAGCCTCGATATGACCGTTAGCTTATGTTCTGAACAGCCATAGTTTGACTTGTATAAGTAGTCACAGTGTTCACCGGATCAGCTGGTGACACTGTGAGTGAGAAAGCTAAGAGCTTGTGAAACAACTTGTACTACGAACACGCCATCCCGGTTACCAAGAACCCCCTCACGGTGTGAGAGCCTGTGCATGCTCGTGTGTGCATCGTGCTTGTCATCACTGTGGGCTTGGTGTGCTCGGTTGCAGTGTGCTCGTTGGCATCAGTCAGGGCACAGTATCCACGTGTTGCTTGCTCATTCACCTCACTTAACAGTGTAACACATTTTCCGCTCATGCAAAGAACTGTGTAAACAGCACTACCTATAGTAGTGGCTTGTTGACTCACAGTGTCACCCTCTTTGCTCAAGTGAGTGCGTTGCATCCTGCATCAGATAGTGCAGTCTGTATCTGGGACACCTCCCTGGGCATTCGTTATCACTGTCATTACATAGTGCGCACATAAGCACCAGTCTGGTGAGTTGTAGCGGCATCGAGACAGGCGATAGAGCACAAACACTCTACCCTGCATACACTTTCACCTTTGGACTAGCTGTATGAGCAGGCCCACCACGTTCTCTCCAATAGTTGAGGGTGACCTCAGCAGCTGGAGCCCAACCTCCAACCTCACCAACGAGCGAACCAGCGACGGGAGCAACGATCGTAGCAGCAGAGGCTCACGTGCTATCTCCGACTTCACTCCATTCCTGTCCACTCCACGGCTGTCCACTCCACGGCTTTAAAACCTTCACATGCACGCGAGCTTGATGCCATATAAACTTGTACACGCGCCATCGCATGCTGATACGCCTCGCGTTGTGCTTGTGCCACCGCTTGAGTATGATGAAGCTCTTCCCTCAATGCTAAGATGGCAGCTTGAAGCTCTTCCATGAGAAAATCCTCCATTTCCACAAACACACTACACTCCGCTTCCGAATGAAAAGTGCAATAGCCCACACACTTCCTCTCGTACCTTCGTAAACCGTGCTCCGATACTCGTTGTGACGGTGCTCGTGTGCACGCATGTTAACATAATTGCATCCCAACGTATATACTATTGCATTGAATGGTTAACCAGCTCAGATTGTAATAGTCGAGGCCAAGTTTTATGATTTTAAACCTTTTATGGCCCATTTATTGAGCACCACGTTTTCATGACTTGTGGCAGATATCGCGAGGTATGAGTCTGCCGCGGATATCGACCGGGGCCCCAGGACCAGTCCGGAAGGTGCCAAAAAACGGAGGGCCAGTCGATAAGGGCTCGACCAGACATCTGAAGGGCATGGCGCCAAGTATAACTTTAATATATCAGCACCTAATCAGGAGATTTTTGGTGCGTAAGAAAAGTCTAGAAGTATAGTACAAGGTTCTGCAATAACATCTTAGCATCTAATTTTGTGTAGCACGGAATCGTCTAGACAGTAGCATGTGCAGACTGATAGATTTAAAATCGACGTACTACAATGTGTAATACAACCTTTAGCTCCTTAGATTCTGGTGTGCAAGCTTGGTGGTGGTTAGCAGGGGTTACTAGCGTGTGTCCACTAGTGTGTGCTTGCTTGTGTGGCGATCCAAGGCGCTTCATAAGTCGGTGTGTAGCCTCGAGTGCGTGCGCGTGCGTATGCGAGTGGCGGGGCGCGCGCGTGTGCTTGGCAGAGGGGGCAAGGTTCCGGTATGAATATCGTGTCTTGGTGAGAGGCTTGCTGATTGGACCAACTCATAGGTGACAAGGCACAAGCACCGTCACATTAGACTTAAGACGAGCGGTGTGCGCAAGTTGCTACCCAAGTGGCTGGGGCCGTTTACTAACTCCGCCGTTATTGGCGAGCGCGCTTGTATTGTCAAAGGGTATGCGTGAGCACAATGTGTTTCATGAAGCACTTTTAGAGCCATACAAAAGTGATGGCCCAGTGCAGCCGCCTCCACCTCCAGTTGAGTTAGCGGGTGACCTTAGATACAAGGTTGAGGCCGTGGCTGGCAAGCGGTTTTGAAAGTACAAGAAAAGCTTTTAGATCAGCTATGTTATTAAGTGGCTTAGTTAAGGCGAAGAGCATAACACTTGGGAGCTAATATCTATCTTGACAAACTGTGCTATCAAGTTCGGCGAGTTCGAGAGTGTACTCAAATCCACAGGTGCCGCTTGAAAGCTTGTGCTCGGTTGCAACTCATTCATGTGCAACTTTCTCTTTATATGCGACATGCCGACAAGCGCGCATTGGTACTCAGTATTAGAGTTGGTTGACACTCTCGCAACTTGCATTTACTTTACGCGATTTGTGCGGTAATTCAGTAGGGCTAGCCACCATTGGTGACAAGTATTGTGCGGGACACGAGTCCCGTTTTTTGCAGCATGAAAGTTGCAATGCAATTGGGGAGGAATGTCACACCCAATGGGCCGGCGAAGATTACTCTTTGTTCCTTGCTTATGTGGTAGTTTGAGGAACCAAGTGAGGATTCCGCATGCCATGGTGTAGCACTTGGCATGTGTGCTTATGCGGTCAGTTTCTGTTTACGTAGTCGCTAGGGCTACATAGCTGCACAAGGCATTGTATATTAGCACGCACAGCGCTGATGTGTGCCATATGTTCTGCATGATTTGTGGAGTGCCAGTGCAGTGACACCGTGGCAGGATACGTACTGAAAGTGGCAAAGCGCAGATTCGTCATGCGATTTGCCAGTATGATGCGTTCGGACAACACAGGACAACACTGGACGGATTGGCATTTTGTCAATACTTGTCCTGTGGTTGACAATCTCGAGGTTTGATATTTTCGAGGATGATGTCGTGTGATGGGACACGTCCTATGTAGACATAGTCAGCATGTGCTGGAAGGTCAGCACACGATGACAAGGCCTTGGGCCTTGAAAGTCTTGTGTGCCAGGTCGGGAGAGCGGCAAGTGGTACATATGCTCAGTAACAACCTTGAGTAGGGATCAAAGCGTGTTCATCACTTAAGGGCCACTTGTGTAGGGGGTGCCTGGCTGTAGCTGTTGAAGAGCCTCTCCCCCTCATCCCTTGCGGGGTGTGTGTGGCGCGTTTGTGGGTGGCTGCACTTGTGTGTGTGGGAGCTGCTGGAGGGCTGGCGCTCATCCTCTCCTACCCGACTTTGGTAATGTGTCTTTCCTCCACGAGGTACTTCGGGGTGTGTTGTGCATAAGTCCTTTGTGCTGGTGCGCAAGTTGGTGAGGCTCACTACTAGGTAAGTGAGTAGTATTGTAACAAAGGTTCAGCAAACAGCTCTGTACAAGTTAAATAAACACTTTCAGCACACAAAAAAGATAGTAATATAATATGTGAGATATGATTGCAAACTCAACTGCTCATATTATTACACAACCGCCATCACGATGTACGATATATAAAAAAGCATATGAAAAATCTAGATACAAATGCAACTTCATAGCTATGAATTGCATTTTAATTGGCATGTCACATAAGATGCTTGAAACGTGATACAATAGAAGGCCCCCCTGGGAGCAATCCCCAGAAAACAACATTAATACATCGTAATACAAGAATTATTGCGCAAACAGTTACAAGCCACATAATCATAAATCAACTGGTTAAAGATGTGAGCTACACCATGTAGCGGGTACGCCTCATGCGACAACCACATTTGGGCTTATCTGCAGCAAGATGCGATTTTGATCGGTGTATTCTACACAAACATAATGTGCACGTGCCAAACACACAAGTTCATTCTATGCAAGCGTTGTGTGCATTCAGCGCAACAAACAGCATTGCAATTGGAATTGGGGTGCACAATGCAGTGCCTGTCAAGCACCCGATGTGTTGTGACTTTGACAACGCAGGCTTGCATGTATGTGAAGGCGCCGCAGTAGCAAACTACATTGACCACGTGCGTGTGGCTGCAATTGCGCGCTGTGTTGCACACTAGAGCCTGCATGCATCACGCTGTCTTTCATAAAAGGCATTCCTACTGACAGTACGCTGCCACTGCCACACGGTGCGGCCCACACCACGGGGTGCTGACAATAGGAAATCTCGGCGCGCACACGTAGACCGGGAAGGGGGCGCGCGACCGGGCCAAAGGGCGCGGCATTTTGCCGTGCACAGCCGGCAAACATGGGCCTCCATTGGGCGCCCGTTGGGCCTTATTCATGTATTGTCGCTGAGTAATGTACCCTACCAAAGGTTGCAAGGGTCCCTTCTATTCGGGGTAGGTGCCTCAATTGTCATACTTGCTGTATACAGTAGGGTACCCCTTCACTTGGTTCCCTGTGAACTGTTGCACTAAGACGCGTTTTGACCGTCGCTTCGGAAGCCTAGTCCATCCAACACAAGTTGGCCCAGCGAGCGAGCCATACAAAATCTCGATGTGAACTTGGCTGCTTTACACGCAATAGGTCAATCAAACGCCGCAACAAACAACAACGATTGCGATGCGAGCGGTCGCCTAGCCTACTAGGGCAGATCTTTCGGCAACAATGTCAAGAATCCCGGTAACAACTGACCCTGTGCTGGGTGGACCTCGTACTACGCGCCTGGTTTACTAACCACGCGAGCGCGAGTTTGCGGGCCGGTTCGTCACTCCAGTTGTAGGTCGGTTCGGATTGAGATTGACGGTCAGCTGCCTTAGTAAGAGCATGATCGCTTGCTGATCGTCCTGACCATCAAACGAGAAAGCCCGTAAGAAACATTTCCTTGCACGTATGCATGGCTAAGATGCTCAAGATTATCGACAAATACAAATACAAATATTACCCCTTGTCGATGGGGTTCTTGAATGGTCGTGCTGGTTGTTGCTGTGTTGTCATGGTACAGGTTGCTGTAGTGCAGCACTTAATGTTATGATGTACCGCACCATATTATGTAAACCATATCTGTAGCATCTAATATGTAATTATATTGCAATTAACATGCCTTGAGGGCAACTCGTGTACAAAGTCATGACATTGTGCTTGTATGTAAAGTCGCAATATTGCAGAAGAATGCACCATTACCCAACATCAATCATGCTGTTGATATATGAGTTCAAGTTACATTTGTGTATGCTGATAAATTGCATTTAACAATACTATTACCTATGTCCTCAGCTCTCATATTGCATCTATGCCTTTTTTCTTATGTTGTTTGCTATATAATGCACTTAACATTGGTCACGCTTTTTAATGTATACTTGCAAGCAAAAATTACATCATGCGTATGCAGGTAAGGTTGCATATAAAATTATTATGTATTATCATAATGTCCTCAGCATTCATATTGCATTTAGGCGTCACTCTTATGCTGTCAGCAAAGTATGCATATATACACGTACATGGCATGAAACTTTTCATGTTAAAATTTATTAATGCTACGAATCACAATATGCACAACATCAATCGCTATAGTGTTTTGTCGTTGTGAATATATCTGTTACGACAAGGTCCGGCCATCCAAGCCATAAAAACTCATGGTTGGGTTGATGGCTATTTTTTTTCATGTATTACGCCCAGCTTCTTGGCTGCCGTAACAATATTTGTGCATTATCATAATATATACGCTAGAACGGATTCCACGTTGTACCATGCAACGTTTAACGAATTTTGCAATTGTGCAATGACAATCTTGAAGACAATGCATCCGTTCAGTGTTATGTAATATGTCTTACTTAAGTGGCAACGTGTAGTAAATTCAACCATAACAATTTAAAAATAATGTACATCAGTAATTTACATTTATATAAACATGCTGAATGTTTTCTCATCTTACATATAGGACAAATGTGAATAATGACATTTATCCTATATATAACACCATTGACGTATATTGTACCCTTATTATGCAAAATAAGAGCACATGATAAATTTAATACATTGCGCATATGTATAATTTGTATTAACTGTCAACGCTATCAACACGCCGCATGTTCCCTATACGGTATGCATAACACCAATGCACGTATAATGCTTGCTTTTATTAACTACTATGATTGGCGCTATAAGGCGTAACAATTTAAAATTAATAATTATTTATGTTACAATACTTATATCGACTTATTCCGCACACGCATTATCGCGTTAACCTTCCCATCGAAGAGGACGCACTCTATAATAGACATATGTATACATTATAGACATATGTATACCGTAGTGCCACGAACTGTTCGTTACATTAAGTCGATAAATCAATGTGTAAGGGCCATTTTCGAACTGAAAACGCCCCTTTTTGGACGCACTGGATGACTGCATAGTTTCGTGGGGTTTACGGAAAAAAAAACCTATATATCTTTTCGGCGCTCGTCACGAACAACTCGAAGCACTACGGTATTGCCGTTGGTTGACTCCAATTCAACAACAACCCTCAAGGTGTTTGAGGGCCCACCCCTTTTGGTTGAGGGCTTCCGTGCTGGAAGAGCTATGAAATATGCCATTCTGTACTGTAGTCTTGGTCACATGACTCACATCTGGTACCTTCGCCCCACCATGATGGAGCGCCATGCGCTTATCAAGGGTATGCTGTGCAGTTGGTCTTAACCGGGTTTGTTAACCCTGTCGAGTGACGGCGGTTTTCAAGAGTCCGGTTGAACTACGAGGTAAGAAACTCCACACGTAACTATATACGTAACTGTAGGAGATTCTACCGTACACTATATCGTACCGTTCTCCAAGCCAGTTACGACAAACGCCTGCGTACAGGCCGCCGGTCAACAAGCGGCAGATGGGTCATTGCATATATGCATGAAAATATTGGTAGTTCAATCCACCGCATGCATTATACCAACATTAGTGCGTTGGGACAGGTTAACAGGCCGTTAAACCGGCGGGCTTTGAGGGCAGTAGTGTGACATCATTTAACCATTCTCATGACGCGGCTTCGGACTTCTCGACACAGGCAACAACGTCAATGATAAGGGCGTCATTGACAGTCTGTCACGGGTTTTGCTGAACGTTGAAGTTGATGATGGCTCGGCGTCATAAAATGACCGACGCTCGGCACTTCTGACTCAAAGTGCATCGCTGTCGTTGTCAGTGGCTAGTACCTTAAAGTACAACCGCGTTACGCTGTACGTATGGCATGTTGCACAGTTAGTTGCAGTCAACACGGTACAGCATTGCAAGCTGTACCGCACACGATTTACAGTTAAAGGTGTAACCAGTGCCTCTGTTCCGTGGTTTCCAGACCCAGAATGCAGCTCCGCAAAAGCGCTCTGCATGGCTTGATGGATTTTCAAGGACTCCTCGAAAAGCCCAGAATCCCCGTTCCTATTCGGCAGCAGGACGCGGGACCCCTTGATTGCTGACAGCCCAGTCTGTCACTGAGCAGCACCGTACAACTACAGCTGTCTGTGCTACGGGATAGTAGGCTGGTCTGCCCGCTCTATCACCGGCGTAGGCCGGTCAGGCTTTCGCTTCACAGGCACCACCACCTTGATCTCTGGCTACACCGTCCGGCAGATTAAAACCGTTGCCGGTCAGCGCATCAAGCTTTGGCGATATTTGTCAGCGCCAGCCTGCAGTTACTGCAGGCGGGCCGTTTACCCAGCTACCACACAACAGCTGTCAGAGCACGCTCTGTCTGACCGAAATTCGCGGGAGGCCGTGAGCGAGAATTTCGCTACTGCTAGAGGAGTCGGGGCGGCGGCGGCAGTTTGCATTGCATTGCTCGTCCTCCCCCCTTTGCCATCATCGTCAATCACAGACAGAGGATTCTGCTCTGTGCTGCAGTAGTAGTCTCTCCTTGGTAGTGCAGCGGGCGTTCTAGCCAGCGGTGTCGTGGCCACATTGTGCCAGGCAGCCTGCCGGACCTTGTTAGGGTGCGGGGCGGCCAGACGGACTGTCAGTGTAGTGCGGGGCGGAGGATCATCGGTGTCAGTGAAGGCGACGGCAATTGCTGCCACTGTTGCTAGCCGGGCGCTCTCTTGCTTCTTAAAGGCAGTAGTGGGGCTCTGTGTCGGAGGCGGCGATCATCAGTGTGTTGGAGTGAGTGAGTGAGTGAGTGAGAGCGTCACAGCGCGGAGAGCGGCGACGTGCTGCGCGCTGCCCAGCAAGCGAGCGAGGGCTTGTCGTGTTGGTGTTGGTAAGGGCGGCGACGTCGTCTCTCCCAAGGGTGCGGGCGTGGTCGAGGGGGAGTGAAACGTGCTTTGAGGGGCAGCTGTGCTGTGGTGAAGTTGGTTGGGTTGAGCTGAGTGGAGCTGAGCTGGGTAGAGTGTTGTCTTGCTGCTGAGTGTTGGGATGGAGGCGGCGACTGCTGTGAGGGTGGCGTCCTGTGGGTTTGCGTCTTCATCGACGTCGTCCGCAAGCTCATCATCAAGATTGCGGCTCAGACAACCGCAGCCTGCTCGGGCGGCGGCGGTGGTGGGCGTGCGGCAGCAGAGGCGGCTGTCAGCCCTGCGCAAGGATGGAGCTTACCCCGAGGGAGCGATGGACCTGGCCTGCGCTGCACCTGTGCATCCTCCTACTCCTTCGGCGGCTCCGGCACGGGCGGCGCTGGACACCATGGTGCCCTTATTGACGACGACGCAGCACACAGGCCGGCCGGCATCACACTTCAGGACTGTGGATGGCGTGCGCGTGGTGTGCGGGAGCCGTGGCTGCCGCCCCGTTCTTGATGATGAGGAGTTCTTTGAGTCGGAGCTGGAGGCGGAGGCCCTGCCAGATGTGGACCAGGACGCCGGCCTGGCCTTCTCCAGAAACATGTTCGCCGTCGCTGCGAAGCAAGGCAATGACGAAGCCTGGTACAAGCGCCAGCTGGCGCGCGCCCCCCGCGATCCCACCCTGCTCGCCAGCTATGCCCACTACGTCTGGAAGTCCCTCGGCAACACAGCCAAGGCGGACGCCCTGTACCAGTGCGCTTTAAAGGAAGCCCCCACCAACGCCGCAATCCTTGCAAGCTACACCCATTTCCTCTTCCGCTCTGAGAGCTGAGAGAGAAGCAAAGCAAGGAGCAAGGTTGCTGCCCAGGGCGGGCATGTGCAGGCGGGTTGGGTTGCTGGTGTTGGTGTGGAAGATTGAGCACAAGAAGGTTGCAGGCGCGTTGATAGCTGTATGTACAATCAGTACGGGGTTGCAATAGATTTGAAGCTGCTGCAGTGATTTAGCAGCGAGAACGCTTCTGTTCATACTGTATAACTCTATAGCTGGTTTATGATGATACCTTACATGGTTACATACACCTTTATACTCCCAGATTTGGCTGCTTCTTGCTGTTCTGTGCCTCAGTGATTTCTCCATCTCTCTCAATGCATTGTGTGCATGCTTGGCTGTGTGCGATGCATTCTTTCTGGAATCATGGAGTTGGTTGCAGTTGAGTAATGGTCGTGCTGCTACCTGTGGACATTGCCCAGATTGCAGTGCTGTGTGCGATGCATTCTGCCCAACTTGACCTTGCATACAAGCCATGACATCTTGCAGTAACCAAGTTGCAGTCCGTGATCCTCATGCGAAGCCTGTCTGTCAACAGTACGAGGGAGTTCCAGTGTGGTCTTCTTGCCTGATGCTTGCCTACTGTGATGATACTTGCCTAGCCTTGTCTGCCGCACATCTCCGAATCCAAAAGTTTTGTATGTTTGCACACAAGGAAGATAGCCACTGCATTACCTTTGCATACTTTGCTAGCTTGGGTGTGTATTCTGTTTGCTGCTGCCTAGTGTGTGAGTGCGCTTTGCATCAGAACCACTCGGATAGCTCATGCTGGTGAGTTATAGTATGGTGGCTTGTTCCAGCACACTTTTGCAACATGGTGAGGAGCAAGCAAACATACACCATGCTGGCATAGCAGCATACCCGTTTTGCACCCATGCCAGTCGATGGGCGTTATTGGAGTGTCTAATCACTCTGCCTTGGTCTGAGGCGGCTGTCTGAGTAAAATGCACTTGCGCACAGCTGGCTGTCGTGTTTCGGTGCTGGCAGCATGCCTCACATGTTCAAGATCTTGTGATATGAGCTATAGCGTGCCTTGCCCTTGGCTGAGCAACATCGCCAAAACTCCGACCTGTGCTTGCAAATACGCCCCAGCACAGTAGTTGAATAAATAATGTCACCAGAGCATATTACACAGCGTACATAATGTAACCCAGCATCTACACAAATGTCACCGCTACTCTGTTGCACGACTATTGCTACTATTCAGCCGCCTCTTCACCCTCCCCTTCGCCTTCCCCTTCACCCTCTCCCTCTCCCTCTCCCTGCACCTCTTCCTCAGGCGCAGGCGGTGGTGGAGGGGGCGGCGGCAGATCCGTTGACTCCACCAGAGGCCCAGCGTACTCTTCCTGCACGGGTGGTGGAGGCGCCGGCGTGTACTCCTGATGCTTCAGACCCCACCCAACGTACACGTTTGCAAAACCCTGCGGCATCATCACTGCGCACGCCCCAGGCCACGCCAGTGACCTTGCCGCCCACACCTGTAGATGTATGAGATGGTTGGTGTTGTGAGCAACAGCATAGGTCAGTCTCTCATGCACACTCTCCTTTTGTAACTCACTTTGTTCAGCAGCCCGGGACGAGATGTGGACGTGTGAAGGCTCCACGCAAGGTCGCCGCCTTCATCCAAGGGCGTGTCTTTGTCCAGAGTAGAGAGGGATTCCGCAGCCTACACACGCACACGTACAGTCAGCACACCAGCGTCCAACACAACACACAAGCAAACCCAACAGCCGCTCTCACCTCTTCCGGCTCCTCGCCATCCGTGACTGCCTTCTTCTCCCCGCCCTCGGCACCCTCGGCGCCCTCACCCTCCTCGGGAGCCTCCCACGCCGTCTCGCGCCCCTGCCGCAGGAGCTTCATGCGCCGGTGCGCCCACCCGTCCATGCCGGGAAGAGTGTCCGGGAACGCCCATTCGGCGTTCTGCACTAAGCCCTCACCTGCGTGAAAGGTGTAACTGGTTGGTGTGTTAATTGTTGATTGGACTTTGGAAATGGTTGATTCAGTTACCGTTGTACTTACCTTCTTCAGCGGTGGTGAAGTAGCTTGCGGGGCAGAGAGTTGTGGCTGCGGCAATGCGGGCAATCTGAGCCCGGAGGAAGTGCGCTTCTGTGCCAGGAAACGAAGGGAAGCCAGGCAGCTCTGCCTGGTTGTGTGTTGCGAGCGAGTGAGAGGTTTGTTACTGAGCGTGTTGGTTACTAAGCGTGTTACTGATTGTTCATCTAGCCAAGCCTCACCTTCCTCTCTCTTACTCCCTACCTGCAAGTCTCCTGTGAGCACACGTTTGAGCTGTCGCGCGGTGGTGATCTGCAGAGGGGTGATGCTCGGGAGGCGCGTGAAGGGCCCGCCGAGGAATGTGCACGTCCAGTACGTGTGCGTGTTGGACCCGCTGCCCTCTTCTTCCGCCGGCGCACCCTGCGTGTGGTGCGCTTGTCAGTGTCCAACCAAACACTCTTGTCTTTCACTGAACCCAACATGTTGCGTTCCCTCACCCCGGTTGGTCGGCCCCACATGTTTTCCTCCACGGCTGCCAACGGCTCCTTCATAGTGGACTCATACACGTAATACACTCCACGCATTGCAAAGAACTTGCCGAAGAACCGCACTGTCGCCAGCTGTGACGCACGACAACTACTATCAGATGCCTGTGCAATGCATCCCGCATGCAACAACACTCTCTCCCGCGTGTGTACCTTCTTGGCAGGGTCGCGGGCGAGGCGGCTCATGGCGGCAGCGACAGCGACAGCCTCGGAGCGCCCGAGCCCGCCCGCGATGCCAACGGCGTCAAAGGCGTAAGCCATGGGGCCGCTGCAGCAGTCGTCCCCAACGACCTCGCACTCGTTCGGAGGCTCGCTGGAGGACTCTTCCGCAGACTCTTCCGCGGCCTCTGCCGGGGACCTGTCATTACATACATAATCAAGCTCAACACTAGACTGAAATCACTAGACTCAATTTTGCACCACACCAGACGAGAGTCCACAGACTTAAGTACTGACCAAACCGTGTTGATGTCATAGCACGCCTAAGCACAGCATCTGACTAAGCAAAGTGAAATGATGCTATATTACACCTGAACAGATCGTTTCTGGCGACGGCCCTGGTGGCGTCCCTGGCGCTGTGTTCGGGGCCGGCGGAGGCCAAGGCGACGCCTGTGGGGCGGCATCCCGTCTTCTTGCAGCGCAGAGAGGTCTCTATCAAGTCGATTGCAGAGGCAGGTCGCTCCTCCAGAACCTAAAAGAGCTTTGATTTGAACATTACAGTAGCAGACACTTCAATTCCAACAAAAGTGTAGTCTTTGCACCCGCTTGACCTTAAGGAGGACGCTGCTGAGGTGGTCGAAGACATTCTCCCCGCTGGTAGTCTTGGTTTTCTGCAAGTACGCCACGGCGTCCTTAACCGCCGCCGCAATGGCGGCCTCCCCTCCCGCCCCCATGTGTACACACAAGGGCCTCCCTTCGCAACACTTCCACCCGCAGCAGCACCTCCACCTCCACCTCCACCGCCGCCGCCGCCGCCGCCGCCACAACGGCAGGCACCCACGTGGCTATTTTGAGAAGGCCCGCCAACAATCTCCCGAGCAAGCAAGTCACGTGACTTAGCTGCAAACACGCACAATTACGACAGATTACGTCCCGAAGTTACTCCATGAACGTAGCCAGATACGCCTGGTGGTGGGCGGCGTTGTCAGCGGTGTTGGTGGCGGCGTGACTGGCGGTGCTGATTGGGAGACAGGTCACATCATGGGGCTGGAGGAAAATGGGGAGCACATGGCCAGGGTGGCTACCAGGGACAATCCGCCGCCTCAGGCTGTTGGCGCTGTCACGAGGGGGTTTGGAGACTTCGCCTACAGCAAAATGGTGCGCACATGAGTGGTTGACCTGTGTCAGCACCCAAGGATGCTTTCCAGACTATACATAGACAGACGCACACTGCACACAAATAGATGCACAGACTCACTCACGCACGCGTATACACGCACAGTCATCAAGTCCACATCATCGATAACAGCATCTAGCATGGAGGACTGTGACATCATTATGCGCTCCTCGCATTATTCAACACCATCACAACCACACGAGCACACTTACCCTTCTGTTTCACTCTACAGGTTCGGCAGTGCTTGGACGCTGACTGCGATGTGCGACGGCGGGCTTTGATTGCGGCGGGGGAATTACTGGTGGACCAGCGGGACCGCCTGCGCTGCTTTAAAGCCGGTGAGAGCATTACAACATCATGGATCCAGTCCTGCGTGAGTAAAAGCAAGGCTGGACAAATGAAGTGACAAATCAATGTGATTGCAGGGCTAGTTCAAGCAATACATGAGAACTTGGTCCAAGATGACGTGAGCGTGAGAGAAGCTGCCGCTACGCAGTGCGTGTCTGTAGCAGGTGAGTCCACATCAGTGTCATGTTGTCGTGAAGACAGCGCTGAGAAGGTTTTTGTTTCTGAGCTGTGCGATTGGGACGCTTGCAGGTTCGTCGCGCGGGTGCGAGGAGTTGATAAAGACGCAAACAATAGACACTCTGGTTTTCTTGGTGCGAGAACACACTGTAGAGTTAGCTTAACACTGTGCGGTTGCCCAAAGATGCTGACACACTTCGCTTTCAGTTGACTGATCTAGAATACCCAGTGAAGGCGAAAGCGGCTGAGGCGCTTGCAACAGCCGCAGCATTTCCATCAGGTGACTGCAAGAGTGAAAGAGAGTGCTCTTACTTGATCTAGCTCATGTTATCTTTATGTTGCAGTCTGCGCACGACTGAGCAATGCTCCAAGTTCACTCCTCTCTCTCATCCTGCTACGCGCTCTCCACGCGCCCTCCACGTACACATGCGAACTCCTTCTCACCACCCTAGTCCGGGCGCTAGAAGGTACGTGTACGTGTGTACGTGTGTACGTGTGCACGCGCTCATCACCAACGTTGGTTTGATTACAGATGGCAATGCGGTTGGCGAGCTGGCAGCGTGCGATGCAATAGAGGCGGCGGTGGGTGTCATCACCAGGGTTGGTGCCGAGAGGGACCAGGAAGGAGTCCTCACCGCCGCGGCCGCGCTCATCAGAGCAATGTGGTGAGCTTCAAGGAGATGGAGATCTCCATACTGTAGAACAGTGTAGATTACACATGGACCCCGCACTTATGCTGTGAACTCATACTAAACCTATATCTGAGCTCCTGAATCGCCCCACAGCGCCACAGAAGTCCTTAAGTCCCGCGCTGTGGCTGCCGGTGCTGTTCCCGCCCTGGTCACTCTCCTCAACAGCCACAATGACATCTCCCTGCTCCAGGCAGCCGCCTCCGCCCTTATGACGTGAGCTGCTTCTGTCGTAGCAACACAACATAGCAAGGCAACTCAGCACAATACGCAATAGCGCACAATCAAGTTTCTAACAGCATTCCTGCCTGCCTGCAGCGTGACACTGGTGGACTCCGGTAAGGTTGCAGCGGTTGAGGCAGGCGCGTTGGAGGCCGTCGCAACGGTGCTGGCCAAGCTGAGCAAGAGCGCGGGCATGGGGCGGGCCGGTGGTGCGAGAGAGGCCCTTTGCGTCAACTTGCTGCAAGTAAGTGGGGATGTCTTGACCATGACACGCAAGAGTTGTGACAGTCACACGCAAATGTTGTGTCGCGTTTCTCAGCTGAAGGTTCGAACCTGTGTACATCTGTTGCACACAGGCAATCACGTCGATGGCAGAGTTACCTGCCGGTCGGCGGGCGCTTCTTCCGTTGTGCGAGGGTCAGCTCTCAACACTCCTCTCGCTTCAGTCTTCGAATTCAGCTAGCAACACTCCCGCTCCGCCAGCTGCTTCTCCTCCACACTACGACTCACTGGTAGCGACGCACGTGGCCGCTGCGCTGAGACAAGTGCGGTACCTGCATCGGCCGCATGAACGCTTGTCCTCCACCAACTTTACTGCTGTAGAGGGATGATCGGCTCAGACAGTGTTGCAGTTGCTTTGTTGCTATGCAAATCCGGAGCGGGGAGGTGGCGTGGGGTGGGTGAGGTGCGTGGGGGTGGGGGTAAGGGGAGATATGATATTACTTAATAATATATCAATGATATGGCACTCCTGCTAATACCAGCAACATGTCTCTTCCTCTCAATATCAGCATACATACACCTCCCAACTCTGTACACACTACGCGGGGTTCAGTTCTACCACACTGTCAAAGCAAACGGAAGGCGCAACATATACGTAGTTCCCTCTCTGCTAGCAATTGCTGATAGCTTCTACACAACACTTGTTCTCAGGAGGAAACGTAACTACCGGTTGATGCGCTGCCAGGGACGCTACCATTGTGGTTCTGCCGGTCATCCGCATCACCGTTATTTTTGTTGGAATCAGCCCCAACCCTCTGATCAGCACCGTCATCGTGCGGCTTTCTATCCGGGTCAAACTGTTTGGGTATGCCAAAGTTTTCCGTCTGCGCCTTGTAGATGTCCCAGAAAGGGAGTTCCCATTTATCATTCGGGTACGCCGTTTGCTTCCACGCTTTCAACGCCTTGGCGTACGCGCCCATCATGTGGCGTGAGACACTGCCGCACGCTAGGAGGTGTAAGACGGCCACCTCTGCAAAGGTCGGCTGTATCAACAGCAGGTTGTGGGATCTCTCCAACAACACCAAATAATCCACGTGCTCGAACCCGAATATTCGCCATGGCACGTATGTCACCTGTAACACGATTTTATCAAGCTATGCCCAGCTGCGCATCATAGATTTCGCAGCTGTGTGGTGATGCACATGATACTTTTGTTAGTTGCTGTGGGATGCGTGGATGTGCTGATGCCGCAACCATGTACCTCATCGCGGGCATGAGCAATGCGAAATGACCAAGTCACCAACTTGTCGTAACTGCGCACGAAGGCTGGGTTGCCAACTCTTGGGGAGCCGAAGGTATAGACGAACAACTGCCAACGCGATGTTCAGGGAAAGTACCATTTTTGGTATTGGCCAGTAGTGGTGGGAAGTTATTCCAAATGCAACAAACCTCTGAGGGCTGTAGTTGCATGATGCGGCGCAAGTCATATGCGCACAATGTTGCCTCTGCAGCTCCCAGGCTATGCCCTGTGACCAGAATTGGCCTCTGATTCTGTTCAAGCTGTTCATAGACGCAGTTGAAGACCTGCAACACACGTTGTTGAACTACACGCATTGCCACGCAGTGCCTGCATTAATTGTGCAGAAATTTACCTGCTCTGCCAGCCGCTGCCAGGCATAGTAGAACCTGCATGTTATGTTATGATCACAGTTGCATCGTAATAAACGGCACTATCCGCCCCCCCCCCCCCCCCCC
>RHPI01003330.1:76598-131964 GCA_009103225.1 Chlorokybus atmophyticus
CTAACCCACCACCACACACACACCACACACACACTCTCACTCACTCACTCACTCACGTCAAGCACTACAGCGCGCGGGTGCGCACGCACATACCCGCATGGGCAGGCGGGCAGGGAGGCAGGCAGGCACTGCACACATACACAAGCCCACACATGCACCCACGCTCCTGCGCACATATGTCAAGCAAAATTAACAAGGCTTCTGCACTTATTGCATGTGAGCAACTGTCAGAAAACAGCATAAATTTTGGGTGACGTGATTTACTGTGTAGAACAGCATCGCACAGGCACTTGAATATCTCATGTGTTGCATATGCACAGTGGCAGTCGCACGCTTGTCCTTGATATGGCTTTGGTTGTAGGATGAAGCAGACAGCTCCGAGTTCATTGTAGAGGTTATCCGGGTCTTCTTCAGTGACGCGGACGAGAAGATTGAGCGCCTCAGTCAGCTAGTTGCGAGCACACCTGATGCAGAGATTGACTTCACGTTGGTTGATGGCGTTGCGCACCAGTTGAAAGGCTGCTCTGCCACTATTGGAGTTTCACGAGTTGCGGAAGGATGTGTTGAGTTCAGGAAGCTCTGCGCTGAGGTTGACTCTGTCACATTTCTAAACCACGCGTGTTGTCAACCACTTGTATGCACAATATATGCATCTCCTTACATGATTAAGTACGTTGCGCACTCACATGTTTTAAGTGCGCAACGTCCTCTTCCATGTGGAAAAGCATGCATGACGTTGTGCGCACACAGTTGTAAAGCAATCACACGAGTTTAACTGGTTGTTGCGACAGGGGAAAGGGGATGCAATACGTAGAAAGGTGGAGGAGGTGCGGGAGGCATACGTTGACGCAAAGTCACAATTGCAGAAGATTCTGCACCTGGAGCTTCAACTTATACAGAGCCTGTAGCCCGGAGTCCAGCAGTGTTGTCAAGACTACATGCTTGCATGTTTTGTGCACAGCGGCCAGGCAAAGCCTTCAGTAAATATACCAAGCTCTTGCCAGCGCCGCCAGCGCCATCCACTACCTTGCCATTGGGGCCGTCCAGGCCCATACAGTGAAGGCAATGGCTGTGCTGCTAAACGGCTTGTCCAACAGACACTTCAGCTCGCATTTTGGTTCCCAGTAACTTAGATGTAGTCGCAGCCAACAGTGCTCAATGCTGTTTTCCAATATGGTCAGCTACCACCCTAGCTGGCGGCCCCACTAAGCTTTGTGACCGATAGGAAGTTGTATAGACACAAACCAGTGTTGTTCTTCTAAGGTAGTCCGTGACGCTGACGGCACACCTATCAGTGTCTAGCGTCAGCAGTTGACGCAACATATGCATATCAACTCCACAAACAGATTGCTGTGGTGAGACGACATTTATTGACCATATCTATTGCCTCTTGCATGCAGTACACACCATGTTGGTGATTGTACACGTGCTTGTACTTGGAGCTATAGTCATGCCGTATTCATAGGTGATTTTGGCAGTGCAGATAGGCGTGCCATCTGTTGTACTAGCTATTTCCGGTAGCTGCATATGTGATGTTTATCGACACCGACGTTTCTGTGGGTTGCAAATCGCTAATAATATTGATGATCGCGCTTACTTTATGTACTTCATAATTACATTGACATTGTTGGGTTATGTACAATCCAATAATGAACATGTAGAAAAGGGGCCATACGTTGTCCAAGGCTTGTAATTGACACATAATACACATATGTGTGCATAAGGAAGTTGGTTTTCTTTTTATGGTACTTGTGTTGCATAAATCTGAGTGTAAGGACTGCATTGCGTACATGTATGGTTTGTAGATTCGTATGCGGATACCTTGCATTTGTTGTCGCGCATTTTACATAATAAAGACTGCGATTACGTGCTCATGCTGTACCCACACCCAAACAAGTACTTACATGCATTTCGACCCGATACAATTCCCTTTATTGAACATCATAACACAGAAAGGTTGCACATGGCAAACCCTGAAGTAGATGGCAGTAGAGCAAACACAAGCAAGCAGTCATGTGATTACGTGGGGGCCAACGCAAAGGCTATGCACAGCCTACTCCAACTTAACACAACTAGCAAAACACTAGACCCTTAAGCAACAGCAGCAATCTGGCGTGTACAGCAGCAAGCAGACAGCTGACAACAACCAACCACCCGCAAAGTGCAGAGGAGAGTCATGTCAACATGTACTGATGACACTTTCATGTAATACATGTGAAGACTACAAAGTTTAAACGATCTCTTATCTTTACATATAACTATTTGTAGACGTGCAAGTGGGAATAATACTACCAATGGTTTTTCATCATTGGCAACATGGTTGTCATTGTAATGATGAACAATGTTTTAAGTTGTGTACATACTTGCGTATAGGCAGTTTTTCCATACATTTGCTTGAGTATGTTACATTCAAATGAACTCAGGCTTAATAGACATAGACCTGTTGAATACTATATATTTAACTTGCTTGCTACATGCTTTGCAAGCCTTGCACAACATACATGAGAGTTGGCAATATTTGGTGGAGTATTGAGGAGTGAAGTTGAATTTAATACACTACTTTTCATCATACAAACTTTTAACTGCAATGATCACTTTTTCCCTTTATATGTTCCCCATGTCCCTAGACGTTTTATGCTTATGTGTTTATCAACTTGAATTCAGTTACATGGTGTGATGAAGAGTGAACGCGACATTAACCTTAAGGTGAGTTGAAATACAATAATACTTGCATACTCTTATAATGTCATAAGCTGCCGATGTCGTCTCATTAGTGTTTTCATTTATTGAGACTGGCACTTTGCATAGGATCACGCCGCAAAGTACAGTGAGATAATAATGTGAAAATTTAATTTCCTCTCTTTCAACAATCATGAACTCAGCTGAACTCTCAGCAAACCTTTAATGGTTGGGCGATTGGTCTCTGCGCATGGTTCGTGTAGTTTATCTAGTGCTCCTAGGAGCATGGTGGGTGCGAGCTGCACAAGCGACAAATTGCATCGTGGCTTCATTCATGAAGCCAACGGCCACACCTTGCATAATTCGTGAACCAAATCATTTATCATGTGCCAACTCTGATTAGTATATGCGCATAGGCGGTGAGCTTCTCAGCGTTGTTGGACACCCTAAACAAGCCAGCAGAGTTGGGGCAGCAATCAAGTTGGTGCGGCGGCGTGGGCGGCGGCGGCGGTCGGAGATCTTTCGGGCCTTTTGGGAAGACATACCACTGAGTGCAGCCATGCTGCGGAGGATAGCTGTTGCGGCGGCTGGAGCAAGCCTGCGCAGCCTCCGCCACACCGCTGCTGGCAGCAGGAGCGCTTACCCCAAAGCCTGGGAGGTGAGGTCTTGACTGCCGTCTGCATGCTTGTGTTGCTGCACAATGTAAACAAGAAAATACAGCACACTCACTTCCACCATAGAAACCTCTTCGACTGCAGTGCGAATGTGCTAGCCTGTACGTGGGCATGCATTGCCATATGCACGCGCTACAGTCGTCGGACAGTGTGGTTATCTGATGCACGCGTGTGTAAAGCAATCTATTGATGTTACAACGATGTTTCCGTACTGCACAGACAGCTGCATTGGCAAGCGTCAGTCACTCGCGCGGATATGCCGGACACATGCCCAATGTGGTGAGCATTGTATGTTTACACGACACTGCATGCAGCGCCTTGTGTTTCTTTTCTTTCTTTCTCGGCTGATCCTTGCATTGACCCCGACAACGGCACACAGCACTTCAACACCCCGGATAACAATGAGGAGATCCCTTTCGAGTTCACAGAGGAGAATTATGATACGGTAAGCCACAGTCAAGCTACTCGATCACCTCTGCTTAGTCAAGTAGATTGCCTGAGAGTGACTACTGGTTAGTTGCGCCTATACTTGCCATCAGCATCAATGCAAGGTCATTGGTTGTTATGCAGGTGTTGAAGATCCTCAAGAACTACCCGGCCAACTACAAGCAGTCCGCTGTGATCCCCATACTCGATCTTGCGCAGCAACAGAACAGTGGGTTCTTGACCATTTCTGTCATGAACAAGGTGTGCTTATTCACGCATGCGCATGACTTGCATGCGCAATGCTGCTTGAGGCAACAGTTGTTCTTCTGCATGAGACATACCGCCCTGAGCAAATCCTAATGTTGTTGATGCGCATCACCAACCTGATGCAGGTTGCAGAAGTTCTTGGCATGGCTCCTATCCGTGTGTATGAAGTGGCCACCTTTTACTCCATGTTCAACCGCTTTAAGGTGTCAACCTATCGTGCTCTCACTGTTCTGGCAATACACATTGTAACGCGCATTGTGTCTCATGTCCTATTCAACATGCATCCGCGCATTGCAGGTTGGCAAATACCATGTCATGGTGTGTGGCACCACACCTTGCATGCTGCGAGGGTCGCGAGATATTGTTAAGGCGCTGGAGAAGCACTGGGGGATCCACATGGGAGGTGAGCAACAGCACATGCTCTAATAGCACTGTGGACCTGTCAACATAGGCCACATCATAACTGTCCAGTTGGAGTTTTGCCTCCTCGCAAACTTGGATCGCGATCCATTTTTCATGTTACTTGTTCTTCTTGGTCTGTTTCGTTTGTGTGAAGCCGCCATGACGGATGAGCTTCTTCCTTTGTATGACAGAGACCACATCAGATGGCATGTTCACTCTTGGCGAGATGGAATGCATGGTGAGTAGCTGGTTGGCATGCAACGGCATGTGTTACTGGATTACGTTATAAAGATTTTGTTACAAAGCCTAGCTTTAACAAGTGCCTCATGTTGCAGGGTTGTTGCGTAAATGCGCCTATGATTGCTGTCTCTGATTACACTGGTGGAGTTGAGAAGTTCAGCTACAACTACTATGTACGTGTCTTGTACGCTGCTCATGTGCTGGTTATGCGTGTTGGTGATGTCATTTCAATCACAATCCGCTTGCAGGAGGACCTTACCCCAGAAAACGTTATTGAAGTTGTTGATACCCTGAAGCGTGGTGAGAAGCCAACAGTAAGTATATCATTGTTTCCCTTTATATCATGCGCAATGTGGTACCTCTTTTTTCTGTGAGTAAGCTGTTATTGACTCAATGCCATTGTGGGAGCAGCTGGGCACGCAGAACCCAAACAGGAAACATTGCGCGCCAGAAGGCGGGCAGACGACATTGTTGAAGGAGCCGGTGGCACCTCCATGCCGAGACTTGGCCAGTTGCTAGCACAAGTTCATGTACAATTAGAGTCTGTAGTAGGCAGCTCCCCTATTCATTTCCAGCAAACAGTCATTGGTTGCTGTGCGCATGCATACATGTGGAGTCTGCTGTGCCATGATGTAGAGTTGCCGCACGTGAAGAGTGCGTAGTCAAAATGACGTTTTCAAAGGCGCCCCCTACCGGGTGGACTCGTATGTCTCAAAAGCATATGCCTCGGAGTAGGCACTCCACTCCTGAGGCATAAAGTTGTCGTCTGGGCGCTAAAAACCGCAGCACCTATGAGTTCTTTGGCTTGTTTCTTTGGGTAAAAAGGTTTTTGTGGCATGCCTCGCTGCACATATTCTCGCTTCCAAGGAATGTGTACGAGGTGCTAGGACATATATACAAACATAATTACAAAACTCCAATGCACACAGCATTCTATAGCTTATTTTGATTTGCTGGTGATGGGAACCATACACTGTTAGGGCATTATTAACACCATAACACTATCATTCTCGACAGTGCTCGCACAATGACTTCTGTTTCTGTCTCGCTATACTGTGGCTGTTTTACCTTAGGAGGTAAATGCCAATTGCACCATATATTCTGTGTATCGTAAGGACAACACAATGTCATGGCAATGAAGGAGGCTAGTCACTAACCACAGCCGTGGTGCAGGTGATTGCTGGACATCATGCATGCTGGTCTGACTAATGGGGCAGGGGCTTAGCGTGTTAGGTAGAGTAGGTAGCCCGGTGGTGAACTGCTGGTGTAGACTGTAAGCATGGTATGTGCCCGCTGCTGCATGTGGTATTGCTATTGTGTTTGACACCTTGCATGCGCCTAATTCAGGTTACCATCTTTTGTACACAAGCACAGCCAAGTGTCCACACCTTAATCTATAACAAGCACAAGGAAGTAGCGTGTTCACTATGCATCGCACATAGCAGCTCTGGAAGTAGGTCTCGAAGTAGCTCTGGAAGCGCTAGAGGCCTCATGCACAGGTATAGTCATTGCGCGTCCCCATAAAGTGCACCTGAAGGTTGCAACGACTGATTTTGAATTGACACGTCACTTGCAAGCAGGAGGGTGTGCATAGTGTAACACAACTGCGCCAGCAAAATCATGACAATACTTAGTGTAGACACTCATTGACACTCATGCGCTTGTGAGCGTGACATGTTGCACTGTTCCCGGTTCATGCATGCACTGGGGAACACAACGCTGTCAAGCTTGTTATGCAGTAAGACACGAAGCAACAGTGGGACCGCGCTGTCAACCGACTCCATGCAGACTGCTCTAGCTGGCAGTGTGCTGCATGCAACGAGGCATTGCATAGTAACACAGCTAGCACCTATCGTGTATCAATACCTGTCCTGTCATCCGTATCAACAAGCTCGTCTGCAGCAGCCATAACTGTGTCCCCTTGTTTATCCATGCTTGTTGGTTTATCTTCGTGTTCATCCTGGGCATCCGCAGCACCCTCCGCACCTTCAGCCGCAGCACCCTTCAAACCCTCACCCTCACCCTCTGGCACCGCAATAGCATCATCATCAGGAGCAGCAGGTGCTTCCTGCACAGCCTCCAATGCCGGAGCAGCACTTTCCGGCTGCACAGTCTCTCCCGCACTCGCCGACTCGGCGGGCACATCTGCTTGCTGCGTGGCCGGACCGTCCTCGGCTTGGGAATCCATAAGCTCCGCCTTCGCATCCACGGCAACAGCTGAGTCCTCTGCTGTTTCCTGCTCACTCTGCTCAGTGTCCATCACGTCCGTGTTCACATCAGCCGGCTCTTGCGGCGTTGCTTCCTGCTGCTCTTGGGGCTGAGCATTCATTGACTCCGGCCTCGCATTGGCAGTGTTATCTACCTGCGGTGTCGCTTCTTGCGTCTCCAGCCGTGCATCAGTTTCCGGTTGCGCTTCTGCTGAATCCATAGACTCCGGTTTTACATCAGCAGCGTTGTCTACCTGCGGCGTTGCTTCTTGCGTCGCGGGCCGTGCATCAGTCTCCAACCGCGCTTTGGCCAAATCCATAGACTCCGGCTTTGCATCGGCAGCGTTGTCTACCTGTGGTGATGCTTCTTGCATTGCTAGCTGCGCATCAGTTTCGGGACGCGTTTCTATTGAAGGAAGCGGTGGAGTTTCTGATTGTGTTACAGGCTGACTGGTGTCCCTTTCGGCCACCTGTTCTCCAAAAGCAGAAGGAACAGGCTGCTCACCACTGCTTTTCTCTAACTCCACTTCCGCGGCACCAGCTTTGTCACTCAATGACTGGATCTCTTGCACTGTTTGCTTGGGTTTGCTGTCTGAAGACTTTGATTGTGTCACAGGCTGACTGATGTCCCTTTCAGCCACCGGTTCTTCAGAAGGAACAGGCTGCTTATCACTGCGTTTGTTGAGCTTCACCTCAGTGGAACCGGCTTCTCTATCACTCGACGGCTTGATCACTCGCACTGTTTGGGGCTCAGTTTTGCTGTCTATAGGTTGCTTCTGTACAAGAGTCTTAGCTTCTGCTGGCTTATTGCCATTGACTTGAGCTTTCTGCGTCTTCCCAAGCACCTCATCCCTGAACCGTTCTAGATCAGGGAGCAGCTCTTCCTCGGTCTTGTACACAAAATCGTTCACCCGCCACATCTACGCATCCAGTCACAAATCACACGCTGTAAGCAACAATACAAGTGTTCTTTACAAGTTAACGACGCGGCTTCACATGCAAGTCCTGACCTGCAGTGTTCCACCCGCAATGTCCTCGTTCTGAGACACGCTGAGGATGGACCACGGGCTGGCGGGGTTCCAGTTGAAGTCCTGAACGGGGCCTTTATGGCCCGCGTGCTGGAAGATGAGCTCTACCGGTGGGCCACCCTTGCCTTCCGTTTTGGAGTCCACTTTGCTGCCAGTCCGGCTCGTGTCCCAGATGTTGACAAAGTGGTCTTCACCACCGCTGGCAAACACTGTGGCCTTGTCCGGACTCCACTGCACCGTGGTGATAGGCTCTTTGTGGCCTGTTCAACACGTACAACGCATAATTGAGCGCTGGCTGAAGCACACCTGCCTAACCATAAAGTCAGAAGTCCATACCTGAAAAAATATGCACAGCTGCTGCGCCATTTGATGTTGTGGAAAGCTTTCGCCGGTCAAACAACCTCACTGTGCTGTCCGCACTCCCTGTTAGGACAAGGTGCTCGTTGTGCGCATTCCAGTCCACGCAATGCAAGTCCGACTTGTGGGCATCCTTGACCGCAAGAACTGGCGCCCCGCCGCTGCGAGCATCCCAAAACAACAGCTGGTAATCGTCGCCCACGCTGCAGCACTCCTCCGCTGAGCTTGGGTGGAACTGAATGTCTTCCACCGTGTCCGTGTGACCTGCACACATGCATGTTGGTTGCCACTCTGACTTGCAATGCGCACGTCACTGGTGTTGTGCTGTGCAAGCATAGCTCACAATGATGAACACGTGCGCAAGGCATGGGAACCTCTGGCTCATCATTGTGCTTTTCACTTCAGGAAGGCCCGTACCAGTAAACTTTTGGCGAGGTTCAACAGTGGGTGCTGGCGGAGCGGTTGATGTTGTGCCACCCCCGCTGTTCCAACTAGAGCGGCCGCTACCGGCGGCAGCAGAGGGTGTAGTGTCTGAGGCTGAAGTTGACGGGTGAGCAAGCAGCGAGGTGACGTGATCGGTAAGTGACCACATGAGGACGTTGCGGTCCTTTCCGCCACTAATCACTGATGGCGCCACCTTGCTAAGTGAGAGAGCAAACTCGGCGTTGGCTTCGTGCCCGGACAGCACCAAGTCTGGGCGCGAAGCTGTCGGGTTGCTGGTGAGTTTGCACTCTGGCTGCGTGTCAACGTTCCATATATACACCTGCACATAGATGTAACCTCTTTGCTGCTGCACGCACGCACTTACAGAACAGTGACTGGCATGAATGTGAAGAGATTTCACTGTGCTCTGATCTAACTAGGTAGACTCAAGCTTTTGGACACTACTTATTCAGTCTGGTTGGTTTACGGCATGAATATGCTTATCACATTGCGTCAACATGCATGATGACTCATCGTTGCTAAGTCATCATGCATGTTGATGTCGCACAACAACTATACACAGACTGCTATTATACCTCGGGTGCGTCCGTGTGTGTTGCAACGAGGGAAGCTGCATGAGGGCACTCTCGTATGCGGTTGACCTCGCCTGGATGGAAGATGGTCTTATGCTTTTTGACGTGCTGAGATCGGTCGCGCTCGTCAAAGCTTCGTATGTGGTCTGACGCCGCAACTCGCGGCTTCACGACCTCAACATTGGCGACGACGAGTGTATTTGGCACTGACCCATCAGTCTGCAGCAACAGAGTTGCGCAAGAATACATGTCAATTGCAGTCATGCATTACCCACACGCAGAAGCCACCAGATACGCACACAATGAGTTGTTGGCATGTGCTGAGTGAGGTACAGTATAACACAGTATCACATTGCGAGACCAAAAGTACGGTTTCAAGAACACCTGCACACCAGAGACTTCAGATTTTCGAGCTAGACATAATGAGCATGCACAAGAACTCAGCAAACGCGTGTTTGTTTTGGCAGTCGCTTGTTGCGCGTTTGCTTCTTTTGGAAACAATTTTTCAGTCAGTTGCATGCTGCAAGAATTTCCGATCAGCTCACTTGTTCTGAGAGATAAGCCCGCTGAGTGGTTTTATACGTGTGCGTCGCTATCACAGGGCCCCAGCGGCATGACAGCGAGGGCCAGACCAGGTGGTGGTTGCTCAACCAGTCGTACAGCAGTGGGATTACTGCCCGCCACCTTCTATACCCCTCGTCTTCCTCCTCCTCCTGCTGCTCGTCGTTGACGTCGGCGTCCCGAGCCTCGGCGGCATTCCGCTCGTCTTCCGTGTTCTTACCCATGCCGCTTCCGGAGACAGTCCTCAAGCAGCGCCTCGTCGCCGCCGCCCACTCGGCGCATGCGCTGAAGTCCCCTGGAAGACGACCCAAACAACCCTAATGCTAGGTCGTGCACGAAACTGTCGTTGGGACAGGGTGCAGTACAATGCATGAGGGGTACAAAGAGTTGATTTGTAAGAAACACGACTTGTGTTGTGGACTGCAGTCAATGGCATAGCCCCAACATGTGAGTATAGTTTGCATCACGGGATGATGTAAAAATGCACGGAATAGTGAAATAGGTTGCCCCCCCCGGGGGTGGGGTGGGGGGGAGGCCTATTATCATGAACGCCTCGTCGTATGCCATATGTAAAGCTCTGTTTTTATGTCTTGCAGGGTTAATACCTACACAAGCCCAATTAGCTTTGCAACTTTGCCTGACGGCAGTTCTTATGGCATTTTGCATGTTATATCGTCTAGCTTCAAGCATGGCGTAAATGTCCATACCATGCATGCATGTAGCATGCTATCTCTTACACACACATGCAATCACAAGCAGCAAAGCAAAGCTTAGTGGGCCAAGCGCTCTAGCACACTAGACCAATACAACGAATGTAGTAAGAATAGTGTAGTGTAAGCGTAGTAGATGAACCCGGTGGTGAAGCTTACAATGGTGTGAATAGTGTGCACTATGTCACTATTCATGCTAGTTGCCTTGCATGTCACTATGCATGTGCCAATCCGATGCACATTGTTTGTACAACGATTGTTCGATTACTAAACACTAGACAGTGATGGGATTGGTAGGAGGGCAGGGCAGGGCAGGCAGAGCTGAGCAGGCAAGCAGGCAAATTTACACCACCTTCACAGCGACGGAAACTTTGCGTGACACAATTTGCACCCCGACAACGCTACAGCACTCACAGCAGCAGTAACAAGCTACAGTGGCAACTTCATGCGCAGGTGCATTCACAGCACGTAGTCATGCTGCCTCCATGCATTGGCAACAGGCTGCCAACCACGCATAACAGCTACAGTTGCACCCGCTTTGGCAGGTGGGGGGAGGGATTGAACACAAGATTTTGTGCACGTTCAATGTCACACTCAGTGGGAGGCCAATAACCTAGCCGGGACACATCTGGACCTAGACCAATCCAAGTGATGCCCATTGTTCTGCATGCCCGCCAGGAGCGCAAATAACACTGGCGGAAGTATGCGATTGAGTTGCTGTCAAAGCACCACAGACAAATTGGCCTTTGCGTTACTGCACAGCACATCAGTTGCTGCAGAGCACCATACACCGCACGCCCTGAACTAACACCTAACATGACCATGCTCTGTTCCAACAACATCACAGGTGCTGCATCTGCTGGCATGTACCAGCAGCTACCACCATCCATTTTTACAACATACAGATGAGGAGTAAGCTTCCTAGTTTTGACCATCGGGTTTTTGCCCCAGGAGGAAGGGGGAAGGAAAAAGCTATGCTCTGCGGGTGGCATTGAGAATACACTGGACACGAACAGCTGGACACATGCTAGCCGCTGCGGGCAGGGCTGGCACTGCGACTGCGAGGCACAGGGCTGGCGCTGCGGCTGCGCGGAGCAGGGCTGCGGCTGCGCGCAGCTGGGCTGCGGCTGCGTGCAGCAGGGCTGCGGCTGCGTGGAGCAGGGCTGCGGCTGCGCGCAGCAGGACTGCGACTGCGGCTGCGGTTCTGTGCAGGGGGGCTGCGGCTACCCGCCTTCCCGTTGGTTTCCTTGACTGGGCTACGACTGACTGAGCGGCTTTTGCTGCGACTGACACTGTGACAACCAACAAAGTTAGCTCAAAGAAGTTGAGCTCTTGACACTGGCACGACCCTTGACTGGGGTAGCTGCCGGGATACGGCGTTGATCGCACCACAGAATTTGAAAAACGCTACACATGGTCAACTGACCTGCGAGACCTGGAGCGGCTGTAGCTGCGAGAGCGGGAACGAGTGCGCTTGCGAGCAACAGGGGAACGAGACCGCGACCGAGAGCGAGAGCGGCTGATGTACACAGCCAGGTAATCAGTACCTCACACATTGCAATATTTCTGATAAGGTTGAAAACACAACAAGCCAACCCATTCAGGAAGAGGGGTCTACCTTGTGCTGCGGCCACGCCCGCCACGCTCTCCGCGGCCACCACCACCACCACCACTTTCACCTCCTCCGAGTGGGCAGTCGCGCTCAATGTGGCCACGCTCCGCACATTTGTAACAACGGTTGCCCCAATCCCCTGCCTTGCAATCTCGAGCCCAATGACCATCCTTGCCGCAGTTGTAGCAGCGACCTGTGCCTGGTGGTGGGCCACGCCCAAGATATTCCCTGACACCACCTGGACCACGAGGGCCCTAGAGCACAGACTTGTGGTCAGCCGCAATAATACTCCAATTATGCAGCCACCCGGCAAATGCGATAAGCTAGTATGCACAGACGTCACCAATAGGCGGCATTGTCCGTGCAACTTACAGGGCTGCGGGCAAACTCGACAGAGATGCGGGAACCATCCACCTCCTTTTCATGGAGGTAATAAACAGCGTCGTCAGCGTCGCGAGGATCATTATACTCCTGCACACCAATCGCCATTGCCACAACAATCACAGTGGCTGCGAAGCTCCCACAGTGATACCTCTCCCTCCTCCCAACCACCCCTCAGCTCCGTCTCTCCCAACTCAACTCAAGAGAACTACAGCATGGCAGCACATCAGGACACCGCATAGATGTGAGCAAGCAGATGGCTATATTACTTACCACAAAGGCAAAGTCGTGCTTCAGGTCCACATCGCGCAGCCTTCACACCATGCGGGAAGCAAAATCATCAGCAACACGCCTAGCTTTGAAATTTGCGATGGCACGCCACAGGTAGGTGCCACCATGACATGCACTCTTAACGTGTATGAGCAAGCTTCGCGCGGCTATGACTGAGCGAGTGGGGCCGGCGCTCGGGAACACGATTTGCGCATCCACCAAGAAAGCAATCCAACGTGTGCCACCAGGACCACCAGTAGCACCATGAGAGGCACCAGGACCACCATGCAAGCGTGCCACCATCGCAAACCCAAAGCACGCCAAGCCACCCACCCCTTAGCGGCGCGCTGAGCCCAGCAAGAAGGAAGCAAGGTTTTGCAAGTTGCGCTACATTGCAGTGAACAAACAAGCATTTATTGACCTGTTAACATAAGCTGGTCTTGCAAACACTGAAACCAAATGGGCGACCCTTACAGACACAAGCGAGTGTGCGCTGTGTCTGTAACGACTCATAAAAGAACAATGACAACACAACCCAGCTCAATTGTCTCACACGCATGCACCGTACCGGCCATATCTGGAGAAGATATCCTCAAGGTCCCGTGTGCGGGTGCGGCTGGCCAGGCGGCCAACGTACAGGCGGGTGGGCCCGCGGTCGTGACCGCGGTCGTGGCGGTCGTGACGGTCGTGACGGTCGTACCGAGACATACTGTCACCTGCCCTGCATACAAGAAGCTTGTTACGTGCACCACCTTAAAGACGGCCAACAAGCCGGCGAGCCACAAGCACCGCCTGCTGTATGCGCTTGCCCCAGGCGAACAGCACGAGAAAACCCTAGGCCCCAACACACACAACATGCTACAGCAAACGGGCGGCAAGGAGAAAAGCGGCGATTACCACTTGGGACAACCACAGTTAGATACGAAGGCCAAGAATACCTGTCGACGGGTACGACGGCGGCGGCGGCGGCGGCGGCGGCAACGTGAAGATCGCCAACGCTTAACGCCACACTCAACTGATCTAACCCTAATCTTGCGCCCGAGGAAATCTGTCAGCGAGGAAGCAGCGTTGACGCATGAGTTGTTGCAGCCGTTGGCGGCACCGTCGGGGCTCCTGCTGACCCTTGATCGGGTTCCGGTAGCAACCTCATCTTGCAACGGGGTTGCCGGAGCGGAAGTCTGGCGTACTGGCGGAGGCTTGGCCTGGTATGGTCTAGTAGCATCACTGGAGGGCGGTTGTGTGGCCTGGTTTGGCGTAGCCTGGTCTGACGCGGCCTGATGGGCAAGGACAGCACTGCCAACAAGGGCAAGGGTAAGGCGTCGAGTAGTGGCGGCGGCGGGGGCGCCAAGGCGGGGAAGGGCGGCGGCGACGATCTGAAAACTTGCTCTTATGTCAAAGGTCAGTTGAATTGGTGACATATTCTTGCTGGTATCAAACTTTAATAAAGAATATGGTCTCCTCGGTGACGCGCAAGTTCAGTAGTGCGTGCATCAATACCTAAGGTGGTTCAGTGACATGCAAGCAATCAATGCTTGCATGACATCAGTGTCCTGGATGCTGTACCCAGTGAGCTATCGTTGCGCATGCCTTGTTTATGAAAATCCGGTTGCAATTCTGCAATGCTTCGACATGCATAGCGTGTAGTCAGGTTGGGTGAGCAGCACATAGTGCATGTTGTATGTATAGATATGGTGTGACTTGGGGCCATGCGTGCTTGCTACGCATGCTCTGGTGTTGACCCCGTTTGTGTCCAGCACGGCACATACTGAGTGAGAAGCAAGGAAAGATTAACGAGGTGTACACTAAGCTTCAGGAGGGCTGGTTGAATAACGGCGACAAGGTGCCTCCAGCGGAATTCGGAAAGGTGGGTGCAAGCCATGTTGTGTAATGGCGGCATGTTTGCTTGATTGGTTTGACTGTCTTCTCACGCGACAATACAAATTGTTTCACCATCACTGTCCTTGTTCCTTTTGCTATGATGCAAGCTTATCGAGTATTGCTGCAGTGAACTTAGCTCAACTCACCATGATGAGCATTGTGTTTGTGCAGCTGGCCATGGAGTACAGTGAGTGCAGCAGTGGCAAGAAGGGCGGTGATCTCGGCTGGTTTCCTCGTGGCAAGATGGCTGGGCCATTCCAGGTAGATTGTAAGGTTGTGTAAGTTTTCTATGCTCATCCTCGTTATCATTACCGTGTCACTTACTACAGGAAGTCGCGTTTAACCTGCCCATTGGCCAGTGCAGTCCACCTTTTAAGTCCACGTACGTTTTTGCGATAGAGTCAAGGTTCGTGCTTTCAACGAGTGTGCTATGGGTTTTAAGCGTCTCTAACACTCGCAGGCATGGTTACCACATTATCCTATGTGAAGGAAGGAGAAATTGAGCCATTCTGTGCTGTTTATTAGACTCGAGTTGCAGGATTAGATTTTGTCTGGGTGATGCCGTTTGACACTGGCATGCTGTGCCCCAATGCACGTGACAACAACGGGGTTGGCTTAAGCGCTTGTGCCTTTGCGAATCCGTACAATTATCACCTCTCTTCTTTGTTGCCATATCATGAGGTATAGCAATGGTTGTGCTCACTTAGATGACACCAACAGATGGTAGCACAGACAACAGCACATGCTGTGTAATATTGGTGTGTCATTGCATGTGCTGGTTGCTGATTGTGGAGCATGACATTGCATAGCAAGCATCAGAGTTGCAAAAGCAAACTCAATCGTAGGGGCCAGATGCAATGCAAGCTAGCAAGCACAGCACAGCAGAATGTATTACGTGGGGGCCAAGACAGAGCTCTACTACACCGTACACAACGCTACACCCTCGACCGACCCTCAGGCATCAACGGAGCAAGTAGGCATCAACGTTTGCAAGTCAACGTGCAGAGCGCATGAGCAGAAGGTAGAGGTCAGGCCTTGGTCGCAGAGTCCAGCATGCATGTGACAACGATGGCGATGACGACATCTGCTTAGCCCCCGCCGCCAGAGCTCTCTGCTACCGCTCAAGTATCACCCACCGGTCTTACCAGCCCTGCGTGCTTAAGATGCGTGATTAGGTTAGCAGGCTTTTTATGTTACCGTTATTGATGCCTACGAATAGTTCGAAATGCAGCATAATGCCTTTGCAATCAGAGCTAAGTGCTGAGTGCAACACACGGAGCTAAGTGTGAGCTACTAGCATACAGCAGGCAGCAACATGCACAAGTAACTCACACACCAGGCACCCAAACATGTCAGCACCAACTTAATATGCTAGTAGCCAACACACATACAGCCCCCGACATTCATGCGGGCAGTGAAACTGCTCCCCCTACTCACTTACCTGCGACTCACCTGCCACTTACCTGTATGGCGGTGTAGTTGCTGCCTCTATCGCTGCCAACCTATTGCAGACCAGGTTGAAGAGATGCTTGTGCGTGCTGTCATATACCAAGCCCCCTTGTCCATACATCCACCTGCACAGCTTACCCACGACATCATGCTTGGCATATCCTCCCATTGCATCTGCAGTAGCAGCTCTGCCAACTTGCGCAGAAAGTGAGAGCGATATGTACTTAACTTTAAGAATCGTATGCGCTGTGACACAATCACCCCCCAATTTAACCTGTTTTTATATGTTGTCCCCCGGATGCGGTGCACGATGTCTGGGTATGGTCTGAAAGTGCTGCTCGTCTAATTTGCAATAGATGCGAGAGCATATCCCAATATCATGTGTCTGGAACAAGATCATGTCTGGGAAGTTGATGCATGTACCCACAGTTGACTGCGTCAGAGTTAATGTCTCCTGCGGGTAAATCCCTTCGCTCAGCACATGTTCACCCTCATACGATATAGCCTCAAAGTCTTACCACCCGCAAGTCGTCAACATACCTCACAACGGAGGTGCACCATGTTTTTAGGTGCTCGTGCTGGCCTTGAGCCTTAAGTTTGCGGGCAAATTTAAGTTCCTTGGGACCTAGATATTAATTAACCAAATAAACCTCCGCGTTGTTCCCCATTGAGATGCTTATTGACTGTTTGTGCAGCTTGTCCCCTGCAGTGTTCACATACAGGTTAGGCAGCAAATAAGTTAGCAGAGTTGTGAGCACCGGTGGCGTATAGAACTTGGTTGTTTTGGTATCTCTCCGATGTGCCGTGCATCGCAACCACTAATGTTGTAATCCACCGTTGACAAATTCAGATGTCAGTTTTAGCACATATGCGCCTCTATGCAATGTGGCAGCAAGGGCAAACAAATCTGTCAACAGGGCATCCATGCAGTGCAAGAGGTCTGCATGATGTTGGTGTATAAGTTTGTAAAGTCATTGAACATCAACTGCCACGATCTTAACTGTGGTGCAGCGCGCGATGTTGAAGTGCTGGAGGAGGCATTGCATTCCTAGAGAGTCCCGCAGCACCCAATTGCTTGTTACTCCCGCCACTTCCACGGTATGTTCCCACAGCTGATCGAACACAGGGAAAGGAGTTTTGTACGCACGTGTTGGCCAAATGCTGACAATGACAAGGGACGTATTGCAAGCAACTGCGATGAACCGGGGCTTTGGGGGGTTTGTGTGTAGCTTTAGCGTTATGTAGAGGTGGGGTAGCTTAAGTGCTGCTGCCGCTGGAGTAGCGTACCTCTGTGCATAACATAATTGTTTATGCCTTTGCAGCACCTGTACTCTGTTTTCACCCACCAACTCATAAGTCAATGTCACCAACCTAGAGTATAGCAAAGGTATGTAGTACGACTGGCAAAAAATCGCGCAAACCCCACTGCACTTATAAACCTCTGTAAAGACAACATCATCATGCATTTCGTGAATCTGTCGACGATCATTCAATGTATGTTGGTGCTGATTCTGAAGCCAGGGTCTGAACGTTCAGGACAGCCGCTGCAGTTGTTACAGCTTGAGTCACAGAGTGAGCCCACCCATCCAGCAAGCCATCCACCTGCATATGCTCTGTCAGATGATCAACATAGTCACATACGCCTTTAAGAATAGCCGCGACACAAGCATCGACACAAGCCAAAGCCGGTGGACGATACTTGGTTCATGTAGCCAGCAAAGGGCTCAAGGTTGCAACCAAGCAAAGTTACATTTTAGAATATGACCCAAAAATGCATGCAAATATTGCCACAAGTGTGCATCCTGACACACACATATATACAGCACTAACAATAGCATGCTGTTCATGTGCCTTGGTGTGCAATGCAATGTGTGAACGCTTGCACACACCCTGACTGATGGTCTCTACACATCCAATACATGACATGAGGCTTTCAATTGTGTGGTAGTGCTGGTGGCAATTGCAGCTTCATGTCGTTGGCCGACAGAATGACAGGCAAGTTTAGCATATCCGCCACAGCACTCGACAAGTCACAACACTAGTTGCTTGTTGAGTCCTGCTCTTGCCTTGCTGTACATGGTTTGAACTGCCAGTGTGAGGACGCCATGCGGAGACCTATTGAAGGAGAGGGGGTGCTCCCTCCTCCCTTTAATCCCCTACCCCAACACCACCACCAGCCACGACGCCCATGCCGCCGCCGCCAGGGGCAACTGCCGAAGCAGAAGATCCCCTGGCTATGGCGGTCGCTGCGTTAGCAGCGCCGCCATGCGGCTGATATCGACATGAGACTCATGTCTCATGTCGATATCAGTGTTACAGATAAGTAACACTACATCAGTACCTTAATATAAGTTAACGGCCCTAATATGGCTTATAGGCTGTATAATCCCGTTGGGACCCTTATTTTAAATCCTAAATAAGGGCGGGGAACCTCTATGGAGGTAGCACACCGTTACATTCCCCCCCACTTAAGGTTTCAATGTCCTCATTGAAGGGTTAGCAAAGCCCCACCACGAGTAAAGAAACGAAAGTAGTAAGAGAATAAGGGCCGAAGCGGTAAAGATGTCTGCCAGCACCCTTTTACGGTCCGCGTGTGGACACAGTACTCCAGTACCCCCGAACAATCTCCTGGTAGTTGGTAAGATTTTTTTCGGGCTCCCATGTATTGTGCTCAACACCAAACCCTTTCCATTTCACCAAGTAAGACGGCGTCCGCGTCGAGGCTTACGATGATTCATGATTGCTTCCACCTCACTCGAAAGTATCGTCGCCATCCACTGCAACGGAGGATGGAGGAGGTTGAACCCGACCGCCAGAACGGTACGATTTCAGTACACTCACATGAAACACATTGTGAATGCGTATCGATTTTGGCAAGTCTAAACGATACGCGTGAGTGCCGACCCGATCAATCACTTTAAACGGGCATATCTATCGAGGGAAAAACTTGCAGGTACCCACTCCCTTGGTGGATATGGTTTTGGTGCTGAGAAGCACCGAACAGCCCACATCGTAGTTGGCCTCTCTACGATGCGCATCAGCATGGGCTTTTTGTCTGTCTTGCGTGCAAACAGTCCTTTGCCAATGCTAACCTATCCTGCATGGCCGAAGCCATCTCGCGCGCTGCAGGTACGCGAGTTATGTCGGTAGCGGGCAATCTAATGTTTGCAGGACTCAGTGGATGCACTCCATAATTCAAGAAAAACGGAGTTTCCTGCACA
This sequence comes from Chlorokybus atmophyticus, assembly GCA_009103225.1. Taxonomy (NCBI): domain Eukaryota; kingdom Viridiplantae; phylum Streptophyta; class Chlorokybophyceae; order Chlorokybales; family Chlorokybaceae; genus Chlorokybus; species Chlorokybus atmophyticus. Next base: position 95,977 of record RHPI01003330.1, read on the forward strand.
CTCTCTTGCCATGCATTGTTAATCGCGAACTCAGCCATTGGGGAATAAACATCCCAATCAGATTAGTTCGGACTCACATAATGCCGGATGGTTTCCTCAATCACTTAATTGGCGCGCTCTGTCTGACCATCTGTGGATGGTAAGCTGTGCTCATGTTCTGCTGAATATGTAAGAAGCTGCATAGCGACTTCCAGAACTGAGCTACAAATCGCGGATCGCAATCAGACACGAAGTTACGAGGCAAGCCATGTAACTTAAACACAGAGGCGACAAAATCCATTGCTAATTCATGGGAGCCTATTTTCGTGCGGCAAGGGACAATGTGAACCATTTTTGTTAAACGATCCACAAAAACTGCAACCGCAGTGTGCCCGAATGCTGTCTCCCGGAGCTCAGTAATTGGGTCCGTACTCACACTTTCCCACTTGCCATCAGGAACAGGCAACGGTCGCAGCAACCCAGCGGTTTCTGACGTAACGGCTTGTCACGCTGACATTTGTCACACGTGTCAACATAATGCTTCACGTCAACAGGCAACGATGGCCACCAGTACAACTGTTGCGCTGCCTTATTAGTCTTGCGAGCGCCAAAGTGCCCAGCATACAGTGGATCGTGTACTTCAGCTATGCATTTTATGCGCAACCCAGCATGGTTTGGTATCACCAAGCTGGCGCCCATATAATACAAGTTGTCTCTTTTGTCAAGCTGTTGTACATTCCGTTGTATAGAGAACCATGGGTCTAATGCATACCCCTGTAAAACAGCTTGCACAAACTCATCATCAGGAGGCAATGTACCTTGCGTTGCAAGCAACTGCGCATGCATAACTGCCAACAATGACGGACAGCAACTCAGAGGACCTGCCACGTTGGTCCTGCCCGGCCGGTATACCCATTCAAAGGTAAACCGCGACAGGAACTCATTTCAGCGAGCTTGCCTACGCGACAAGTTTAGCTGTGTTGAGAAGTACACCAACGGGTTGTGATCAATCACCACTGTGAACTGAACTCCCTCCAAGTAACATCGCCATGTTTCAAGAGCATGCACTATACCAAGCAATTCATGCTCAGTGGTAGTGTAGTTCACCTTTGCTGGGATGAATTTTCTACTCTCATAAGCACATGGTCGGCCATCCTGTAGCAATACTACACCACACCCAAGGGTGGAGGCATCGCTAATCATAGTAAAGTGTTTATCCCAATTTGGCAATGCGAAACTGGTGCCGAAGTCAAAGCCAGCTTCACTTGTTGCATAGCAGCTTCTTGTGCTGCTGTCCAAGAGAATGGGGCATCCTTTTGCAACAGTTTTGTCAAAGGCACCACAACTGTAGAGTACCCCATCATAAACTTGCAAAAGTAGTTTGCCAACCCCAAGAATGATCGCAATTCATGGATATTCTTAGGTTGAGGCCAATCTTTTACCACTTGCACTTTGCAAGGGTCAGGTTTGACACCCGCACCACTCGCAATATGCCCTAAGAATGGCAACTCTATCTTGCAAAAGTCACACTTTGACAAGTTGGCAAACAAGCGATGTGTACGCAGCAAGGCGAACACCGCTTCCAAGTGCTGCTTATGCTCTTCCTTGGTTTTACTAAAGACAATGATGTCATCCAAGTAAACCATAACATACTTGCCAAGTATGCCATCAAAAATCTTATTCATTTCCTTCTGAAACACTGCGGGCGCAATAGTCAATCCAAAAGGTAACACTTTGTATTGATAATGGCCCGAAGGTGTTCTGAATGCTGTCTTAAACGTAAACATCAGAAGGATGAATCCGGATTTGATGATACCCACTTGTCAAGTCCAACGTACCGAAGTACGCATTTCTCGACAGTTATTAAACACATCATTAATCCGGGGCAACGGGTATGAATTCTTTACCGTGATCTTGTTCAAAGCACGGTAATCCACACACATGTGCAGCTTTCCATTCTTTTTCATCACAAACAAGATGGGCGCGCCAAAAGGTGAAGAACTCGGTTCAATCAATCCCTTTTCCAATAACTCTTTGATTTGAGTTTCCATTTCTCCGCTTTCTCGGGGGCTCAGCCTATATATAGGCCGAAACGGAGGCTCATTATCGGGAATGAGTGGTATTGTGTGTCTGACACCTCGATCAGGAGGTAAGCCTGGCAACTCATCTGAGAACACATCTTGATCTTTCTCAATGATGTCTGCAACACCTTCTGTATTTCCTGGCACAAAGTCGTCCGACGACGTCAAGTGTACCAGGAAAGCCAGTGTGTTTTTGCGCAACGCACGTTTCACTTGCAGTGTAGTGAGTAGCGCTGGGTCGGGCTGCTTTTGGTCCAAGCTATGTGACCCTTTCACAGACAATGTTACACGCTTACGACCTTTCTTTACTGTGCACAAGCGTGCGCCAGTATCCAATGTCATTTTGACATTCTCCTGCCATTCCTGTCCTAATACCACATCAACACATGATATGTCGATGGATACCACTGTAAAAGTAAGAGTGGCATGATAATTACCAGTCTTTATTTCCATTTTTATTTCCCCTTTCACTGGCAACGCACCCCCTGCACCGGCAGCTGAAAATGCAGAGGGTTTACACGCTATCTTGTTGCGCACAACCCATTGTTCCTCAATGAAATTGTGTGTTGCACCAGTGTTGATCATGAACGAACTGATTACCCCTTGCATTGTGCCACTCAATGTCCACAACAGAGGTACTACCCGTCCTTGAAATGTAGCAAAGAGTCCGTGACTAATGCGAGGGTTGAGTAAAATTGCTGACAATCGCACTGTCCCTGTTTCACGCTTGCTAAATTGCTTCAACACAGTTCCCCCTCGAGTGTGTTTCAACCATGGGCCATGATATTTGGGCACCATCACTACCACACTTAAGAATCTGTGCTTACTTTGCAACTCGGTCAAAGTGTGCAACACATCGGTAAGCATTTTAAACTCCACATGTACCAACACACAAGCATTCTCTTCCACCTTTTCAACATCAAAAGGTGGCAACCTGTTATGTGCTTGCCATGCATGCGTCATTACATGCACTTGGGACAGCTCATCAAACCAGTTTGCCACTAGTACAAGCAACTGGTTATCAACCACTTCTACATCAGTCACGGCGTAATCCTATTCACACTTCTTGGCCTTGCCCTTCCCCTTGGTTGGGCAGTTCTTTGCGATGTGGCCAGGCTGATGACAGACGTAACAGGTGCGAGCAGCAGCAGGCATGGCACCACCAGCAGGTGCGTCACTGGTAGAAGCACCAAATGTCGTCGCCTTCTTTGCCAGGTGTGCACTCGAATGAGAGAAACGCTTTCCTCCCACCCCCGGCGGCTTGGCCGAAACTGCCACATGTGACTTGTCCTGCACCGTCGCGTCATTATTATACAGGTACACGCTCAGCTTCTGCAGCTTGGCCAAGTCCTCTGGAACCCAAGGAAGTCCCGTTGCCGTGTTGTACTGCAGCTGATCACGCACACGCGCATCCAAGCCGCGCTTGTACAACTTAATCCACTCGGCCCTGTCCATGGGCATGAGGCCGCTGTTTGCACGACCCACCAATGCCTGAAACCCTTCCTGCACATAGGTTGAGGCCGCCCGACCATTCTGGCGCAACTTGCTGAGTTTGTTGCGAGCCTGAGTAGCCGGGTCCATGCCACCATAGCGTTCCATCATGAACTGGAAAAGTGCCTCCACTGTCTTGGCAGCACCATTTTCTGTCTGCCTCGCCCATTCGGCGAGAGCATTAAATGGCATGAGCAACTCAGCAACAGCAATGTGCTCATTAACAGGGCGCTTGAGTGCCGTCAAGTAGTGCTCGACAGTGTCCACCCAGTCGTGAATGCTGACGCTGCCGTTAGGCTTGAACTTCTCAGGCTTGTTCAGAGCTGTCACCGGTAGACCTGCTGATGCCCCAGCTGCCGAAATAGCACCTGCCACCTGTTGGCGCAGCGCCACCAACTCAGCCTGCATGGCATCGAGGCGTGCCGTCAATTGCACTTGGCCAGTCAACTTGTCTTCCAAGCTGGGTCCCAAGTACCAGAACACATCATTGCAACGCTGTGAGGTTTCCACTCCCAAGTTGGCCAAAGCCTCAAACGCCATTCGCTTGCCTTGATAAGGGAGAGGCTTATCATATACGGCCATGATAGCTGCCACCTTTGGATCACCTCGCACGAGTGGCGGGATGTTGTTCACCAGCTCATGTTCGAGCATGCGGATTACCATCTCCTTGCTTGCACGAGGGAATGTGGCAAAGTCTGTCTCATAGCCAGCACGAACCGTCTGCACCCATGCATCCCACGTTTCTTGACGAAGCTGAGGGTGGGCAGCAAGTAGAGCTTTACGCTCTGAGGCATACTTCTCAATGGCCCCGTCAATGACACTTTGTGTGTCCACTGCAGCTGGTCCACTTTGAGCAGACTGGTTGGGAGAAGCTTCGATGTCTTGCTTACCTCCTTCCTTCTCACTGTCAATAAGCTTATGGCTTTCACTCGTGTCAGAGTAGTTCACTTCCTCTTCACTCGATGGCTCATATGATGTGGACTTCTCCACATCATCCCCTCCTTGGTCAGACATCTGCCCAAGAATACAAGCCGTCAACAGTAGAAGTGTGCAAGTGCACAAAACAACCAAGTTGTGCACTGCAAAAGTGTCAAAATCTATAGATTTTGTCTCGTCAAGTTTCAAGTGCTTAACGTGGAGTATTCAGCTCAAACAAGAGCTCTCCACACACCTTTCAATTAGACACTTACGTTGAAACAAACCGCACGCGAATCCACGCGGCGGTTCACAAGTTACAACTTGTCAAAGTTTTCACTTTGTACAACTCAGCTCAACCACAATTGTAATGACACACAGGGTGCCAAAATCTCGTTTGAATCAACCCTACAGGCGGATATCAGCGAGTTGTGAGTTGTGAGTTTGATATCGGCCGCACAAAGTGACTCTGGCGGCCTCAACGCACTGACTGGCGGTAACAGCAGCCGCTGTTGCCACCGGACTGCCTCACAAGGGTTGGTTTTGTGAATACAATTTCACACCCTTCACACCACCACGAATCCACGTGGTGGCAAGCACAAGCACAGTAATGTTATCACATTATATCACATTATAACTGTGCGGGGCATGTGATGTGCTGGGCATGCAATGCGTGGGGGGCTGCCTGAGTGGCCGCCTCCCCTTCACGCAAGCTAACAAGCCTGGCTAGGCAAGGCAGGGCAAGGCAAGCAAACTAGGCTAAGCTAGGCTAAGCACCAGCAGCAACCATAACTACTATAACAACAACAACAACAACAACAACAACTAGCTAACAACCACCAATACCCACCCTAGTGGGTAGCGGCTGCTAGTTGCCGCCGCCGCTACAGTCGCTGCCGCCTGCCGCCACTGGTCAGTGCTGCCGCCTGCCGCCGCAGTCGCTGCCGCCTGCCGCCCCTCCCACAAGCCCCTCGCCGCCCGCGCTCCGATACCAATGTAAGGAGAGGGGGTGCTACCTCCTCCCTTAAATCCCCTACCCCAACACCACCACTGGCCACGACGCCCACGCCGCCGCCACCAGGGGCAATTGCCGAAGCAGAAGAACCCCTGGCTATGGCGGTCGCTGCGTTAGCAGCGCCGCCATGCGGTTGATATCGACATGAGACATGAGTCTCATGTCGATATCAGTGCTACAAATAAGTAACATACATTAGGGCATTAACATAAGTTAACGGCCTTAATATGGCTTAATAGGCTGTATCATCCCGTTGGGACCCTTATTTAATCCTAAATAAGGGCGGGGAACCTCTATGAAGGTAGCACACCGTTACACCTATGGCGTGAGGCCGTCATCTGCAGCAGCACTTGGGTCTTTTCGTTTAATAGATTGATCATTTGATACAAATTGCGGCACCTGTAACATTGCAGTCGCTGCATGGTGAAGGTGCCACGATGCATGCAGCATTGAAGATGAATCGACTGGCGTTTGTGTACTCTCTATGCAAATGTCCGCCACCCATTGGGCATCATGTCAAAATATTTCCCCTGTCGGCCGACTAGATATTGGCAACGGCCGTGCACATGAAGATACTAATAAATTAATATCTTGACTGTCGTGGCTCAGTCCACCTATAATCTCGATACAAGGACCTAAAGATAACTTCGTTACTATCAGGCCCTTTCCGTTACAATTTGATCATTAACAGTTGACTATGCCTGATTAACAGGCACCTGTTAGTTACTTATCAGTCCTTAACAGGTGACCATGCCTTATCAACAGGCACCTGTCAGTTACTTATCAGGTCTTAATAGGTAATTATATAACCAATTAACGGGCACCTGTAAGTTGCACATCAGGCCTTTACAGGTGACTATACCTATGTAACAGGCACCTGCAGGTTACACACCAGTCCAGCGCATGCCACTGAGCCTAATTCACAAGCACCAATTAGGTAATTGTCGATAAGGCATTCTTCAAGCAACTGAAGGTGACTAATGCCTAACTGTTGTTATATGTATTTGCATAGCATGACTACACGCGACTATCACTGATTGCAAGCATCGTTATGTGCATGTGTTGTGTACAGGTACCTGAAATGTGTACAGTGCCTCTCAGTCACTTGCCAAGGCTTGTAGTTCGATTTTGTGACTCGGATGCCTGTAGTAGCATCATTATGATATACAACAGAACTACGGAACAGGTTCCTCCTGCAGTGTACAGGTACCTGAAATGTGTACAGTGTCTCTCAGTCACTTGCCAAGGCTTGTAGTTCGATTTTGTGACTCGAATGCCTGTAGTTCTGTTGTATATCATAATGATGCAGGTTTTTACATGCATGAGCATAATGACGATTGACTGAGCGAGTTTAAGATACACAACACTAAGTCACAAGAGCCTTGCAGCTGTGTACGCTACCAGCTAAACGGACTACCAACCGCGCTACAGCTCCTCTCCTTTAAGACGCAAAGAAGTGGAGCTACGGGACCCCAAAACTTGGGCGGAAGCTATACGCATTGCGGAGCGTCTCGACGCATTATACTTCAAGTCTTCTGCAACAAACGCTGACTGGAGGCGTGGGAGCAAGCAAGAACGTGGTGATCAACCTAGGGGAAGCTTTCAACATGCATGGACACGAAGGAAACCAAGTTCACAACTTGCAAAGGAAGGTGGAGCTGATTTTAGACCATTACAAAGAGAGGTGGCTGCTGCCGTACACACGCGTGACGGCGTGGCGAAGCACGGTGGACGTGGTGAGGCAGGTAGCAGCGTGCGCAAGTGTTACGTGTGCGGTTCGACAGAGCATTTGGCGTTCAATTGCTTGAAGCGGCGCACGCAAACGTCTGCATCAGCTAGCAACACATATCGCGCACGACGCAATGGAGGAAGATGGCGTGGAGGATTAGGGAAACGACTCCCCCCAGTAGGTAAGGAAGCTACTGCTGGGGATGAGGGGGAGCCTCACGCACAAGTGAAGATTGTGACATCGCAACCAAGGAAAAAAATAGAGGTGGCTATAAACACGCCCATGGTGGTGGATTACGAAAGCGAGCATGCAACAAAGTACGTTAGGCTTCTATCACGCATTTCATGACCGAGGACAATGGAGGGAGTACAACCTTATGGTTGATAGTGGAGTAAACAGCAATTTTATGAGTGAGGAGGTTGCACGGCGCTACTGTTGGCTTTCACCAATACGAGGAGGAAAAGTGAAACTCGCTGATGGGGAACCACCGGTGCTGCGTGTTTAACCAAAGAGTTGTGTGTTCACATGGGGAAATTGAAGAAGAATATGCGTTTCTGCTGCATCACCCTTCGGAACGGGTTTGATGGGATTTGGGGGACTGTGGCTGTAACAACATAACCCATTTATCAATTGGAGGAAGCACGTGCTCACCATCAATGGCACAACCCACTCGACCACAAAAGACTTGGTGCTTTTATGGTCGATTTGTGGTAATTTCATGTACCTTCCCGTTACATTCCCCCCCAGTTAAGAACGCTGACGTCCTCGGCAGCTGGCTCGCATCAGCTGGGAAATCATCCCAGGGGTCTGATTAGGGTCGGTCACCGGCCCCACCACCCAAGGACCGGCTAATTTAGGCCCGTACCGGTCAACGTGCGCATAGCGCACCGCTGCCGGCCCCACAAGTCGCGTCGCCGCGATAGGCAGGTCGCGCCATGCCGCGCCGATTGAACTGGTTAGTTCGGCGCGACTGCCATTAGGCAAGTCGCGACCCATCGATGATGGCACCTATAAAGTGACCATTTACGATGTTATTGGATCGAGAAAAAGCGACCACGGATTTCGTGTGCAAGGCAAGAATTGAACCCGAATCTCAAGCTCCGATGACCAATGTTATAGCCCACTCAACCACAAAAGACTTTGTAATTTTATGGTCGATTTGTGGTAATTTAATGTACCTTCCCGTTACAATCAAGGGAAACGATGGAAGGTCCATTCAGAGTCTACGCGCGTGCTCCAACGAAGTGGTAGACCACTTGCGAGGAAAGCAAGAAGCGCTTTGTCATAGCTGCGTCGAACGTCGCTTAGGCAAGTATGCGCATGTGTGATGAGCACATGCAAGGGCATACAAGCATCGGAAAGGCACGGCACGCTCAATTAGGTGGGATTAACATTGCTCAAGCTTCCTATGTGCAATTGAGGAGGCTGCTATCCCCACAAAAAGCGAAGGCTGCATGGTTGTGCGTGGACTATCAAGAAATTATGGTGGACGGACTTCCAGCTGGTTTGCCACCCTCACGGAGCATTGATTACCGTGTGGAGTTGATTGAGGGCGTGCATAAATCACCCTACAGGCCTGTATATAGATTGTCACCTCTGGAGTTGGAGGAGGCCGAGAAGCAGATAGCGGACGTTCTAAAGAGAGGTTACATCCAGCCAAGTAAGTCCTTATGGTGCACTAATACTGTTCGCGCGAAGAAGAATGGGAGCCTGCGTATATGCATATGTGACTACTGAGCGCTCAACACCATTACAACAAGGAACTGCTTTCCACTACCGCGTATTGACGAGTTGCTGGAGCAGCTACAACATGCGCAGTACTTTACCACACTTGATCTTACCGGAGGTTATCATTGGATCCGCATCGCACCTGAGGACGTGGAGAAGACAGCGTTCAACATGTGCTATGGATATTGTGAGTGGTTAGTAATGTCGTTTAGGCTTACAAACGCGCCAGCGACAATTCAGACGTCGATGAACAGCGTTTCTGCTGAGTTGCTGGATGATGGAGTCCTCGTGTACCTCGACGACATTCTAGTGTACTCGAAGACGAAAAACGAGCATGTGAGTCTTCTACGCTCGTGTTGTAGTGTATACGCGAGCGCAAGTTGTACGCTCAGCTACAGAAGTGCAAGTTTTTTCTATGCGAGGTGGAGTACCTGGCCACATTGTGTAACAAAGGGATCAAGCCGGACCCCAACAAAGTGCAAGTGGTGCGCGAATGGTGCCCCAACTAACGTGAAAGAGGTAATGTCGTTCTTGGGCCTTGCGGGGTATTATCGCAAGTTTATCATGAGATTTTTGCGCATTGCGGCCCCTTTGACCACCCTACTCGAGAAAGGGAGGTCTCAGAGCTGGTATACTAGTAAGAGCATGCATTTGCTGCGTTGAAGCAGGCGTTGACAAAGGCACCCGTCTTGGCTCACCCCGACATGGACAAACCCTTCAATTTGGCTTGTGACGCATCCAACACAGCTGTGGGAGCTGTGTTATAGCAAGACCAAGGCATCGGTCATCAACCTGTAGCGTTGTGATAGTAACAAACTGAGTGGAGCAAAGCTAAACTACCCTGTGCACGAGAAGGAGCTATTGGCGCAAGTGATGGCGCTGCGACAATGGAGATGCTTTCTTGAGGGCCAAAAGTTCGTGCTGAAAAGGTCCATTCCTTATTGAGGTACATACAGACACATCCACATCTGAGCCGGAGACAAGCGCGATGGTTGGAGTTCCTTCAACTTTAATTTTGAGATTAAGTACAAGCCCGGTACGTCTAATAGTGTGGCCGACGCTTCAAGGTTGAATGCGATTGAGGCACTCGCTCAAGTGCAACCGGAGTGGGCCGATCAAATCCAACAAGCGCTTTGCGAAGATACAGAAGGTAGGAGAGTCTTGCGGGACATGGAGAGCACATCGACGGACACAAGTGGACATTGAACAAAGCAAGGCGGCCTATTATGGCATCATGGCCGCTTGTACATCCCCAATGTTGCACATATACGCATTTAATTTTCAAGAGAAATTCATGACATACCCATTGCTGGCCACCAAAAAGTGGAGGGGACGTTGGCAAGCTTGAAACAACGCTTTTACTGGCGAGAGATGCATCGTGATGTACGCGACTATGTGGCGTTGTGCGACGCATGTTAAAGGGTGAAAGCAAGCAACCAAGAGCCAGGTGCGTTGCTATAATTTCGTCCCGTGCCGTTCTCCATTCAACCCTACTAGCACCTGACGCCGCCTTCCCACAAAACGCATGTACGTAGACTCGTTCGGTCTTTCTGCTATGACAACCCAGCCCGGGAGCTACAACATGTCCCATATTGACAACGCTATTGGTGCTCTGGTGCTCACCGCAGCGTGGCAAAAGACGTAGCTTTAACCTGGTAAAGCGTCAAGATCTTTTCGGTAAACATCAACGCCCGTAGCATCATGTCGGGGATGAGTATCGCCAAAAATCGGCTACTGACAAAACACCCTACTCAACAATTAGTTTTCGTTTAATCTAAAGATGTTATTCAATAAGAAAATGGTGTAACCCAAGTGGGAGCAAGTTACTATGGACTTTATTACGGGGTTGTCGAAGACAACAGAAGGGTACGACGCAATACTCGTGTTCGTAGACAAAACCAGCAACTTGCCAATTAAAAAATGGTACGCTTGGCACCGTGTTGTGAGTCTTGCACCAGAGGCAGCAAGCTTGTTTATAAAGCATGTTTTTTGGTTCCCATGGACCACCACGAAGCATTGTGAGTGATCGTGATCGCGATCCCCGCTTCACAAGTAAGTTTTGGGAGGCGCAGCTAGTGCACTGGGAACTACCTTAAAGTTTAGCACGGCTTTCCACCCGCAAACTGATGGCCAAACGGAGCGAGCCAACCGTGTGGTTGAGGATATGTTGCGATGTTGCATTAATGCACGGCAAGACAATTGGGCGGAATTGCTAGAAGTGGCGGAATTTGCCATCAACAACCACACCAATGCAAGCACGGGTGTCACCCCCTTTCTTATGAACTACGGCCAACACTTGCTGACACCGCGACGAAGTGACGCTGATGTGAAAGCAATAAGCTATTTTCTTATAACGTGTGGACATCAACAAGGCAACGAGAGAGGCGCTATTGGTGGCACAAAATAGGCAAAAACAGTAAGCAAACGCGCATCGCCGACATGTCACATTTCGAGAAGGCGACACGGTATTGCTTTCTGCGAGGAACTTACAGGTGCGTGCTGCGGTTCGCAAGTTAAGTGAGCGCTGGCTTGGGCCATTTCAGGTCATCAAAGTGGTTTCGGAGCTTGCATATAAGTTGCAATTGCCCGACTCAATGCACATCCACCATGTCTTTCACATATCCCTGCTAAAATCATATCGAGGAGAGTCACCATTGCGTCCACCGCTTGAGTTGGCTGCGAAAGGTCATATGGAATACGAAGTGAAGGACATATTGGGTGATAAGATGGTGCGCAACGTGCGCACCATCTTCTCACCCAATATCTGGTGAAGTGGAAAGGCTACCCGATGCATGAAGCCACTTGGGAACCAGAGTAGCACTTGCCAAATGCACAACATATCCTGCAACAGTTTTTGCAACAACGACCAGAGAATCCTCATGAGCTTCGAGGACAAAGCTCACCTAGGGGGGGGGGAGTGTAACAGTTGAGGCCAAGTTTCATGATTTTAAGACCTTTTTTGGCCCATTTATCAAGCACCACGTTTTCATGACTTCTGGGTAACGAACGGGTGCCCGTTGAAAATAAAGTGATCGAGCCGCGTGGCCCAATCACACGACAACAGTAGAGCATCGCGCCGAGCGCGAAGGCCGTCCGATGAAGGGCGGTGATGAGGTGCTATATCAACGGCCGATAGGTGTTGATGTAGTCAAATAAATGTTGGTTAACTATTTAACTATATGACGGCATGATAAAGCAGTTAGCCATGGGTCTTACTACAAGAAATGATTGTAATTAACCAAGGAGGATGCCCTAGTGCGGCATTTGCTAGCATGTAGTAGTTGCATTATTCACCAGATAGTGGTTAATAAGCTCATCTGTTATTGCATGCATAGCTGGATTTGATCAGTGACAAGGGTATCAGTGACAAGGATATAAAGCAGTTCTTGGGCTCAGATGTGAGAGCCCGGAAGCCGCCATCACTTCAAGCATCTTTATTATAAGAATGTCTTCTGAACTTGAGTGAATGATGCAGGGCGTGCTTATAAATAACAATAGGAATGTTGCTCATTGCCTCCCCACCAGGTGGGCATGAGCGGTGGCTTTGTGCTAACGTTTTGCACAGGCAATCCACGAGAGGGCGGTGGTGACTGCGCCACCATTGGTCACTCGCCGGCTTTTTGGTATCGGAGCCGGTCATTGGGCCAGTTAGGCCGGTAGCAGAAGGTTTTACTGTGCAACCGGTCAAGATTCGGCGGCGGCAACGGAATCCCATGAACATTTTGCAGCACTTTTCAACGAGTTGCAGAGAACATTTTCAGCGGCTGCTGTGTTGCATTCCAACGAACATTGTCGTGGGCTGCAATTTGCAAATTGCAAAAACGCGCTTTGTAAGCAACAATTGACGTTGCAATCACATTTTAAAATTGTGCGGGTACTGGCCCATTCAGTATGGAACTTAAGAAAGAGAAACCTTGATTCAGCTACTATTACGTGATTAAGATTTGCGCGTTCGGCGGTCGATTCTGCTTGCGAGCAAACGGCGCGGCGGCGGTAAGTAGCGTGACGGCAAGCGTGAAGACGCGTCTTTGTGTGGCGTGACGCCGAAGGGAGGATTAATAGAGTGACGATATTCTGCGGCCTACTCACCCTTGAGAATCTAAGGACTTGGAGAAAAGTACTACAAAAACAGAAAATACACCAACACCACAAGAAAACAAGCAAATCAAATCATGTGGGGGGAGTTAACTTGATAAGATTACTTTGCCTTACGCTGAGGTAAAGGGGGTATTTGCAGGCTCTGCCAGCAGTGCTCTACAATTTCATCAAATTGTTCTTTTGAGTCTGCCAGAAGTAAAAATAGCAAACAACAAAAATTGAGGACCGCCCACTCATCAGATCGGGGCGGCGTGAGAACCTTCAGCTGAGTTTGAGTGAGGGGGTGGGACTGGCAACAAGGAAGAAAAAAAAGGATGACACAATGACGGGGAAAAACACAGCAAGAGTGATGCTGCCATTGCCAAAGCTTACCACCTTTAATGGTCCGATGAATGAGGATGTTATAGCATGGCTACAGCATGTGGAGATGATGGCCAAAGTCTATAACTGGGATGGAGGAGGTCACGTACAAGTTGGCTGCCACGCATCTGAGGGATGAGGCACAGACTTGGTACATGACTCGGCAAGTCAGCACGCGGGACGCATTACAAGTTGCTATGAGAGAGCGCTTTGACATTGGGGACCCGAGCATCTACATGAATGAGTTGCATGCAAAGACACAAGGGCCCAATGAGAGCGTGTGCACTTATGCTGATCACCTGAAGAAGCTTATGGACCGTTTGGGTGGAGAGTTCTAAAAACCTTGGAACGCGCTTTATACAGGGCTTGAGGCTAGATTTACGCGAGAAGGTCATAAACAGAAGGCCGGAGGAGTTGGAACAAGCCATAAATGATGCAGTGTACTTTGAGGGCATTATGCAGGCCGCGCAGGTTGGCAATCATCAAGCTGCGACAAAAGAGCCAGTCCGTTATGGCAGAGTTGCAAAAGAAAGTGGATGTCAAGTTGAAGTAGACGGCTGAACAGAAGGTGCATCTGGCAACAGTGGTCACTCACGCTCAGCAACCGGGGAGGTATAAACAAGCTCTCGCAGGCAAAGAGGGAGTCAGACCTGACACCCGATCTTGCTAATCTTGTCACAAGGCGGGCCACACCAAGTCTTATTGTCCGCAGTGGGCAGCAGACAAGGCCAGAGACACACAGCCAGCAATGGCAACACCAGGCAATGTGGTTGGGTTAAGCTTAAAAGTGTCGATGGTGGTGGCAATGAGTGACAGCGACGATAAGTTAGTGGCAATTAGCACAGTCTGAGCCAATAAGGCTACCTGCCACGACCGCTGAGCATCAGACGCCAACCTTAAGCACAAGGGTTCCGCTATAGCGTACAGAACCTAAAGAGTTGACAGCTGTATGGACCAAGCCTGCAGTAAAGGTGCACACTACACCACAAGTGGCAAAAGGGGAGAACTATAATGTGCTCGAGCAGTTGGACTATATTACTGCAAAGATCTTCATCAAGCAGCTGCTAAAAGTAAGTTCTCAACACAGGCAGCAGATGGCAGCATACCTCAAGAGGCTTGGGAGAAGTGATACACACGTGGTGCAAATGACCGAGGGTGTGGTGCATACCGCGACATATGATACCGTTACCATTATGGGCCGAGAGGTAGAGGCGGTAACCGACACGGGGGCATCGTGCACAGTAATGGGCATAACCTTGGTTGGTGCGTTGGGGCTGCGCGGAATGATGCAAGCCACAAGAAGGATCATGAGGATGGCCAATGGTGACAAGTGTGCCTTTTGGGGAGTGCTCAAGGAGCTCCCCATCACTATTGGTGGGGTTACAGAAGTTGTGCGCGTGAACGTTAGCCCCTCCACAATGGACGACATGCTGATTGGCACAGACTGGTTGAACCAGAGTGGAGCAACCCTGTCGTTTGCAGAGAAGCGCATGACCTTTCCAGAAGGGACAGACGCAGATGGCGCATTGTTGTCCTTCACCTCACCTCTAACAATCCTGTCTTTAGGGCAGCACAACCTCAGAAGGTCATGATTGTGCAAGAGCTCCCCATTAACACAGCGTTGCCCGACTCTGAGCGAGAGCGGGTGGCGGCGTTGCTCAGCAAGTATGATGACCTGTTTGCTACCAAGCCCGAGTTTGTATAGGGTGACAAAGTGCCAGGCACAAACGTGGTCACGCATGTTATTGGCACTGGAGACGCACGGCCCATTGTGCAAAAGGCATACCGCACATCACGTGCTAAGGATCAGCAGGTTGAGGAAGAGGTTAAGCACATGCTGAAGGCTGGCATTATGAGTCCCTCGTCAAGCCCGTGGTCTTCGCCAATTATGATGGTGCCGAAACCTAATGGTCGAGGTTGGCGGCTTTGTATTGACTATTGCGAACTCAATGAGGTCACAAAGAAGGAAAGATATTGTTGGAGTTTAGGACCAGGTTAGCCGTCCTTGGACTCCAATCAGCTTAGTCTAACTAAGTACTGATGACTTTTATACTTAGTACACTCCAATCATGACCGTTTCGTTAGAAACCGTCAGTCCTAACAGTTTAGACCGTTTAAAACTGTTTTTCGGTCTTATGCTGACTAGATACGCCTTGTATACTATTTTAAGCTTGTATATCAAGTTTTTTGTAGTGTTGATCATTATTGGGTATAAGGCGACGCCCACACACGTTTAATATGGTTCACTTGGCTTGTGCTTGAATCTGGTGGCGGCGGAAACCTTGGCCTAGGCGTGGTCTGGACTGGTCATGTCGAGCGCGCTCTAGTCTGGTCTTTTTCTTGCTTGCACAGACGGTTTGAGGATGTTGTGTTGTGTGTCTATGCATAGGAAGCTTGCATCTCAACAGGTTATGGCCCACATACGCTGGGTTAAGAGCTTGTCTAGACATCTTGGCGGAAATGTGCACTTTGGTAGCAAGAATTTTTGAGTCTGCCATTTGGGGCTAGACTGTGGAGGTCTGAGAGCTTACTCTGCTGTTCTTTGGCTTAAACGGCCTATTCTCAGCAGGGGGCTGTGCTATAACGACCAGCTACGACAAGGTGGTGTGTCACAGCCCACTCGACCACAAAAGACTTGGTGCTTTTATGGTCGATTTGTGGTATTTTAATGTGCCTTCCCGTTACATTCCCCCCACTTAAGAACGCTGACGTCCTCGGCAGCTGCCCGGTCAGCTGGGGAATTACCCAAGGGGTTTGTTAGGGTCGGTCACCGGCCCCACAGCCAAGGACCGGCCAATTTAGGCCCATACCGGTCAGCGCGCACATAGCGCGCCGCTGCCGGCCCCACAGGTCGCGTCGCCGTGATAGGCAGGTCGCGCCCTGCCGCGCCGACTGAACTGGTCAGTTCGGCGCGAATGTCAATAGGCAAGTCGCGACCCATCGATGATGGCACTCATAAAGTGACCATTTACGATGTTATTGGATGGAGAAACAACGACCGCGGAATTCGTGTGCAAGGCAGGAATCGAACCCGAGTCCCAAGCTCCGATGACCAATGTCACAGCCCACTCGACCACAAAAGACTTGGTGCTTTTATGGTCGATTTGTGGTATTTTAATGTGCCTTCCCGTTACATGGTGATTGAGCCGTTGGGAGATGACAACTACAACACATGAAGCAGCCGCATGAAGTGGTTGTTCGAGCACAAGAGCTTGTGGGACTTCGTATACCAAGAGGAGGCTGACCCTCTACCCACAAGCCGAAGCGCTGTCTGGAAGCAAAACTCGAGGAAAGCACTTGCACTCATTAGTTTAAACGTGAGAGAGTTCTATTTGGTGACATTAGATGCTTGCTCCACTGCTAGAGAGGCATGTGAGAAGTTGTCTGATTCTGTCAAGGCTAAGAACAATGCCAGCCGTGTCCAGCTTAAGCGTGATCTCAATGCTTTGGGGAAAGACTCAAGTGAGCCTTTCACCAAGTACTTTGCAAGGGCAAGAGAGCTTTGGAAGGACCTGTTGTAGGCGTGGGCTGCAAGAAGCTGAGCCTGTTTGGGCTGTACTTTCTGAACTTTCAGACCTGCCAGACTTTGACACCTTGATTACGGTGTTGAAAGGTCTTGACACTGATCTCACGTTGAATGAGGTGATGCCAAGGCTACTTCAAGCTGAGCAAAGGCTTAAGAAAAAGGAGGAGGCTTCAAATGCAGTCGCTTTTGCTGTTTCCAAGCATGGTTACAGCTCCAGACTCAGTCAGGTGCTGATTCCTTTGGCCAAAGCGGTTCTTCAGATCAGGGCGGTTGAAGAAACGCAAGTGCAGCTACTGTGGCAAGCTTGGGCATGATGTGGAGAAGTGTTGGAAGAAGCATGGCAAGGGAGGAGAGGGGCAAAACAAGGAGAAACCCGTGGCTTTCACTGCCAGTGCTTCAATCCCTGTCCAGATCTGGGCTTTAGATTCGGGGGCTACTTCTCACATAACTGCAGAATGGTCTGCTTTTGTCACTACAGCACCCTACACTCTGGAGCAAAACGGAAAGGCGGAGAGGATTAACCGCACGCTCTTGGAAAAGGTTTGGGCCATGCTGACTAATGCCAACATGGAGGACTGCATGTGGACGGACGCGTTGCTGGCTGCAAACTTTTTGCGCAACCGTTCCCCTGTGCGTTCTGAAGCCAACACTCCGTGGGAGCTCTGCACAGGTGCAAGGCTTGATGTGAGCGTGCTGAGGGACGTTGATTCTACTGCTTTTGTTCACGTACCCAAGCAGCAACGACACAAGCTGGCCAAAGTTAGCCGGCGCGGCGTGTTCGTGGGGTACGAGACTGGCCCTAAGGCGTAAAGGGTCCGGCTGGATAAATCAAAGAAGGTTGTGGTGAGTCGTGATGTGACTTTTGCTGAGGGAGGAGTAGGAGCTAGAGTTTTAAGCGTTAACAACACCCTAGATGGCATTGAGCCTTCAAAACCGAGTCTAGTTCAGGTTCCAAGCAGTGTTTCAAACCTGGTCTTAAGGTCTTCAGGCCAAGGCAACAAAAGCACTTCAGCTCCTGTCACCACTGAAGACCAACAAGCACCATGAGTCTCAAGAGCAGGGGAGGAGGTATCCTTTGCATGAGAGGTGAGGGCCAAAGAGATTGATCGACCAAGCCATGGCTGCATCGGAGGCACTTGGGGGCTTAATAGAGCCTAGCACCTATGAGGAGGCGCTTGAAGGTACTGATGCAGATCTCTGGAAGAAGGCCATGGATGAGGAGATTGCTTCTCTACTAGCCAACCAGACCTGGAGGCTTGAGAGTATCCCGGCTGACATTAGACCCATCCCGGCCAAATGGGTCTACAAAATCAAGAAGGATGGGCAATGCAACATTGAGCGCTACAAGGCGAGGCTTGTCGCGAAGGGCTTTCTCTAGCAAAAGGGCATTGACTTCAATGAGGTCTTTGCTCCAGCTAGCAAGCACACAACATTTTGCACCATGCTAGCTTTGGTGGTTGCTTAAACCTGGAACTGCACCATCTTGATGTTATAACCGCGTTCCGCTACGGCGAGCTTGAAGAGGACATCTTTGTGCAACAACCTAAGGGCTACCATGAGGGAGGTTTAGATGTGGCATGCAAGCTTGTGAAGGCCTTGTATAGTCTTAAGTTGGCGCCCAGGGTTTGGCACATCCGCTTAAGCAAAGAGCTTGAGCTGCTGGGTTTTAGCTCAAGTACTGCAGACCCAGGATTCTTTATCCATGGAGAGATACATGTCCGGCTTTTGGTTTATGTTGATGACATCCTTGTTTCTGCTCAAGACTTGAAGGACTTGGAGGGAGTCAAGGCTGGCTTGAGCAAGACCTTTGATGTACGCGACCTTGGAGAGGCCAAGTACTTCCTGAGCATTGTCATTGACAGGGATAAGCGGTCTAAGACTGCCAATTAGCCACGAGCAAATGGTTTGCAGACTTGTGGACAAGTTTGGGCTGCAAGAGGCCAAGGTTAAGGCTACCCCCTTGGCGGTAGGAGTTGAACTTATGAAGTCTAAAAGTGAGGCAAATCTGCTGGACAAGACTCCTACAGCACTTTGGTTGGGAGTCCTTTGTACTTATTAGTCCGTACTAGGCCGGATATTTCCCATGCCGTGGGAGTCTTAGCCAGGTACATGTCTGCGCCTACCATGGAGCATTGGAGGGCTGCAAAGGCGTGCATACGCTATGTGGCTGGGACTTCCAGTGTCGGCATTACTTTTAGTGGAGGATTAACAGGTCTGGAAGTCTATTGCGATGCAGACTACGCAGGAGACTTAGACTTCTGGAAGTCCACCACGGGTTACACATTCTCGATGAATGGTGGAGTCATCAGCTGGAGCAGCAAGCTTAAGCCCACTGTTGCAATGTATACTGCAGAGGCGGAATACATAGATGCATCCCAGGCAGTCAAGGAGGGGCTTTGGTTACGTAAGCGGGTTGCAGACTTGGGGCTAGACCAAACTGTCATTCCCATGCACTACGACAACCAAGGGGCTATTCGGCTTCTGAAGCACTCCATTGCTTCAATCAGGTCTAAGCACATTGATGTCATGCATCACTTTGTGCGGGAGCGCGTGGCGCTTGGAGAGGTGGAGTTCATCTATTGCAAGACCGAAGACATGCTTGCAGACTTTATGACGAAGGCTTTAACCCCTGCCAAGTTTAAGACCTGCTGCATGGGTCAGGGAATCCACTAAGCTGCCTGCGTGGGAGTGTTGGAGTTTAGGACAGGTTTAGCCGTCCTTAGACTCAAGCCAGCTTAGTCTAGCTAAGTACCCATGACTTTTGTACTTAGTAGACTCCAATTGTGACCGTTTCGTTAGAAACCGTCAGTCATAACAGTTTACACCGTTTAAGACTGTTTTTCGGTCTTATGCTGACTGGACCCGCCTTGTATACTATTTTAAGCTTGTATATTAAGTTCTTTGTAGTTTGACCGTTATTGGGTATAAGGGGACGCCCACACACGTTTAATATGGTTCACTTTGCTTGTGCTTAAGTCTGGTGGTGGCGGAAGCCTTGGCGTGGGCGTGGTCTGGACTGGTCTGGTTTGGCGTGGGCGTGGTCTAGTTTGGTCTTTTTCTGCTTGCACAAACGGTTTGAGGGTGTTGTGTTGTGTGTCTGCACCTAGGAAGCTTGCATCTCAACAGATTTTCTGTGCCGAGATGTGAGGACATATTGGACAATGTGGGCAAGGCCATGTACTTCAGCAAGTTGGACTTGCTGGCAGCCTATCATCAGGTGTGGGTCGAGCCGCGTGATCGCGAGGAGACAACAATTGTGACAAAGACAGGCCTGTACAAATTCAACACCATGCCGTTTGGCTTGACCAACGCACCAGCCACCTTTCAGAGTCTGATGACGCAGGTGTTGAAAAAGCACATTGGGAAGTCCGTACCATTGTTCTTTGACGACATTATAGTGTACTCCAGTATGAGGAGCACATGCAGCACCTGAACTTGATCATGCAAGCTTTGCGCAATGCGCAGCTGGTGGCGGCGATGGAAAAGTGCAAGTTCGCCATGTTTGAGGTTGACTTGCTCAGACATGATCCAATGGAGAATGGTGTAAAGCCACAAGCCAGCAAAATCAAGGCAATGCAAGAGTTCCCGGTGCCAACCACACAGACACGCGTACGCTCCTTCTTAGGGCTGGCCTCATACTACAGGCGGTTTGTGGAGAACTTCTCACAGAAGGCACAGCCGCACCAGATTGACATCAAGTGCAGTGTCCTTTGTGTGGGGAGCAGCTCAGCAGCAAGCTTTTAATGAGCTGAAGAATGCTTTGACAACAGCTCCAGTGCTAAGCAGGCCAGACCTTGACTTGCCATTTATGGTTAAGACGGATGCTTCAGACTATGCCTTGGGAGCTATGCTGTCACAGCGTTTAGACAACAAGGAGCATGTTGCTTATGCAAGCTGAATGCTCAACAAGGCAGAGAGAAACTATAGTGTGACGGAGAAGGAGTGCCTCGCCATTGTGTGGAGTGTGGAGATGTGGAGGCAATACTTGCATGGCACAACCTTCACAGTTGTGACAGACCATCGTCTGCTAAAGTGGCTAATGACTACAGCTGACCCTACGGGCAAGCTCACTAGGTGGTTCCCCAAGTTGCAGGAGTATGACTTTGAGGTTGAGTATAAGCCTAAGAACAACTATGATCATGTGGATGCGCTGAGTCGCAAACCCCCCGGACTTGTACACGGCCGGGGAAGAAGTTGTGCAGGTCGGTAAGTTGGCTAAGGCCGCCCCTGAGGGTGACATCATGCAGCCATACCTTAAAGAGGAGGTGATGCCTGAGCTGGAGCCTGTGGACCTGCCAATTGTACACATGCAGGGGTTGGCTGCACATGCGGGCGTAGAGGAAATGGCGATGCTTGAGTTGGTGCCTGCAGACCTTGGTGTACTGATGGGAGAGTTGGCTGAGCCTGCCCTTGAGGATGAAACCATTCACCCTAACATTCAAAAACAGGTAATTTTCGAATTGATACAGGTGGTGAACTTGTCAGAGGCAACACATGTGACTCCAACCATACACCCCGGATCAGGAGGGGAGGTGATGCAGGAGTTGATCGTAATGACGGCTGCGCCGGATACAGCATGCGCTCAAGCAAGTATTACACCCGTGTGGCAGTATGCGCCAGTCGTTGATGGTGTCAATGAAGTCTGCGAGCCATGCACTGCAACAGACCACACAGCACCTGTGGCGGACATAATCACAAACGCATATTTGGCTCAGGTGAGCCAAGATGTTAAAGGGGAGGACACAGTTGAGGCTTCAGCAGCATTGCAAGCCTTACCCCAACAAAAACGTTTTCATCCAAGCCAATTGAGGATGTGATGGATGACCAAGTGTTGTTGACCTTACTAAAGACTCTTCCAGCATCACTGCGCTGCCAAAGAAGGAAAGACGGCGAGTGCGCAAACGAGCAAAGGCGTATGTCACATTCATCACGGTGATGAAGGGTAGTGAGGTCTAGACCAGACCTGTCAAACAAAGCAAGCAGAAGCGCAAGGATGATGATGAGCAATGGCAAGCGATGAGTCGCAGAGTTCCATCCAAGAACTTGAGGCAAGGGCTCATTGTAATGCATCACGACAAGATGCACCACCCAAGTGCTAGCAAAGTGCTTGAGATGTTGCGCCCTCGATTTTTTTGATTGAGAATGATTGGGGAGGTGTTAGAGTTTGTAAACTCTTGCAAGAGCTGCCAAGAGCACCGTCGTACATTGCGTGAGCCTGCCCCGCTGCACCCTATCAAGGTGACCAGTGAAGCCTTTTACAGAGCAGAAATTGATCTGATCGGGCCTCTGCCAGCGACTGCGAAGGGCAACAAGTACATTGTCATGGCCATTGATTACCTCACCAAGTGGGTGGCGGCAAAAACTATTCTTTCAAAGAAAGGCATACATATTCTCCAGTTTAAACTTGAAGACGTCATCTGTCGTCACGGTGTGCCTACAATCACTAAAACAGCGACGACGGCAAGGAGTTTGTGAATAGTGAAGTGCAAGACCTATTGTCATGCTACAATGTCGAGAACGCCAACTCTGCTGCTTACCACCCACAAACTAATGGGTTGGTGGAGAGGACCAATTGAACAGTGAAGCTAGCACTGTATAAAAGCATGGTGGGTGATTGCTGGGAGCAGAACTTGCAACAGGTGTTGTTCACCTACCGTGTAGCAAAGCAACGTAGCACTCGCGTAACGCCGTTCAAGATGGTGTATCACATAGAGCCCAAGCTTCAGCTCGGCAATGTGGTCAACAACGTGGAGGTGGAGGAGCTGGACTATGCAGCAATAGAAAATGCAGACTTGGCTGCTCTATTGCTTGAGCGCAGCGAGTCGGTGAGCAAGCTGTATGGTCGTGCCCTTGTAAACATTGAGCACGCTCAGCAAAGTGAGGAGTTTGCAAGAAGAAGGCAACCACTTGACCCAACACAGATGGTTGCAGGTGGGCCAGCCTATGTTGCTGAGAACTGGTCCGAGAGCAGCGGAGTCTGCTAGCAATTGGAAGGGAGGTTATGTGGTTAAAGAAGTATGCAATACGGCCAAAACAACCATCATAATTGAGCACATGACTTTTCTGAAGCAAGAGACAGTGAATGTGGAGAGAATCACCCCCTTAAAAGTGAGGGGTGCAGCTGACGCCATAAGGCCTGAGTAGGCCCATATGGGCCTTCCGCGATGCCACAATTCGCAAGCCGCGCGAAATTATGGTGACTATCGGATTGGATCTACGGCCTAGCAAGTCACGGCTGAAAATAGCAAAACAGGGGCCGATATTCGGCCGAAATATACAAAAAACAAAGGAAAATAGATGGGTGCAGGCAGACACCGGTCAGCGGCGGCGGCAGCGGAAGAGCAGCCAGAAGCGGCGGCGACAAGTCACATCGGTGGGGCGTTTCGTCAGCTTGGCCTGTGTGTGCTGTCACCACACATGCACGAAGGGGGCGTCAGTTGGCAGCGGCGCGCATCACCTGCCGGCAAGCGGGCTGAACTGCCAAGCTAGCATGAGCAGTGATGGATTGGCTGTGATGTGGCTGTGATGGCTAAGAGCGTTGTGATGATGCTGGAGACATGGGGACGTGGCAGTCATAGCGTCATCGTATCATCATTGCTCCAGCTAGTAATCATGGTCAAGCTTGTGGCAAACTGCACAGCTGACTGAGCAGCCAGAAAATCGTTACACATGCCTTGAAAAGGGTTCATAAGGACGTTTTTGCAGCGTGGCGCCTTAAAGGAAGGCAACAGAAAGTTTAGGGGGCGCCCATAGTATCCACAAGGTGTCCCTGCCAGGTTGTACAACACCATACCCCGTCACAAGTTAGCTAATGCACCGGAGAGATCAATTTAGGTGAATGGCTGGAGGCAAGCTTGTGGGTTGGAACCCTTGTACCCACGCATGACAGCTGATGTGGAGTACCTACACCCCCACCATTAAAGAGGAATGCATGCCCCATTCTTCTGAGGCGACAAGAAAAAGAAGGTTACACGAGAAGCACTGAAGTTCGCTTACAAACCTGATAGCACCTCTGCTGAGCTGGTACGACCTGGTAATAGCAAAGCAGCTATGAAGCGCAAATAAAAGCTACAACAGTTTATGGGATTTAAGTTTATGCACCGGCCTACTGTTGTTGTGGGAGGAATCTTGCTGCATGGTCGTCAGCTGCATTTAGAACCTACGTACACACCACCTGCACATGTTACTGGATTGCACGAAGGCATACTGCATCAAATGTGCCATCTCAACATGACCTGAGCAATGATGAATCGAAACTTGTCATGGGTTTGAGCATGACTGTCGACGAGATGCTAGCAGAGAGCAGTGTGGAGCAGGAGCATCAACCAATCGCAACGAATTGGGAGAGTTGTGGTGATTTTAAACTCTTGACAGAGCAGCAAACCATCAATCAACAACCACTTGCGGTTTATGATATTGTGGTTTAAGGAGGGGGGTGGGGGGCAGATTCCTGCTAGGGAGCACAGGAGGCCGTCCAGAAGCTATTTCAGCCCACAGCAATCTCTCAACCCACTCACTCCGCTTCACAACACGCTGTGGATTATGAGGAGAGCTGCTCTGCTGCCGAGCAGCTTGCTACCGACACGGTAGGCAGCGTGGAGCAGCCGCTGCCGGGGGCGGAAGCTGCTGAGGAAGTTCGCGTGTAACTTCTTGTGCCCAGGGTAGAAGCTTTTAAGGAATTCGCACGCAACTTCCTGCTACAACGGAAGCTACTACGGCAAATGCTGTACCTGTTGCGCAAGTTGTTGCGGAAGTTGTTACGGAACAGGCCCAAATGCAACCTTGCCTCCAAAGCGAAAGTCCCAATTACATCCCCGTTGGTGATCGTAGCGGTCTCAAACCCGTCTCCGCCTGCACTTGAGTCCTAAAGCATACCCAAAGAAAAGTCCCAACCTCGCTTAGAGATGGAGAACATGTTCAACGCCCTTAAGGGGTACATAGACAAGGCAGTGAAGGCAGGGCTAGCGGCCGTTGCTCAGGAGGGACCAAAACCAACACCGGTCGGGACTACTGATCCCGGCTCGTAAGGATCAGTACCGCAAGACTGAATCCGATCTCAGGGATCAGCGAACCTATAATAATCAGGTGGCAAGGATTGTTCGCGCTCACCGCTCCGGCCGCGGCGCTCAGTGGATGGCGATTGCGACCGCTCCCCGTGGGGCAGACCGCCACGAGGCAGGCGGTCACCAGTGCGTGCCAAGTCATCGGGAGGCAGGTCGCCGCGGCACTGGTCGCCAGTGCGGGCGCGTACGCCACGTCGTTACAGCAAGTCGCCGATGCGTCCCTGCAAGTGACGTGGCGGCGCCATCGACGGCTGTGATGGAGTCAACACCGACGGTCATGAACAATTCCCTGGATGCGGGGACCATTAACATTAGGGATGTAGCTTAATGTACACTTAAGTGTACAATTAAGTGACCTTGTGGGCACGGTTATTGCATATAGAATATAATGATTGAGCCCTTGAGATGTTTATCCTTTTCTTCTAACCCATTGGACTATCTACTAAAAGTAATTTCATCTCACTTAAATCAATTATGCATGAAATACAATAGATAGAGTTAGGATTTTAATACTTTTTACTGTACACTTAAGTGTACAGTTATGCAAGTAATATGATGTGGTCTCAACTCATCCGGGCTGAATTGGACGTTGGGTTTGAGGTGTTGGGTGACGGTATTGGGTCTAGTAGAGCACTTTCACATACTCACAATCCTATTAACTCCTTTTATGCCCAGAGTTACACTTGCTGGCGAGTACGCATGCGCACGCATCAAATGTCAAATTCTGGCACAATGTGCAACTAACATTATAAGTGTTGTATACATGTTCTATGCATAAGGAAGCATTCAAGAACATCACTCAAAGCCGTAGGCACACTATTTACTAGCAAGTGTATACAAGCTCAACCAAGTCTAGCCTACACTTGTGAAGCGGATCCGCTTGGGTCCAACATCCAAGCCGTGGATGTTGTGCTCGACATGGTAGCGTTGCAAGCAACCCGGATTGCATAGCCTAACCCCGCATTGCTCACACCACAAGAGTGAGCGCTTGCCACGAGCATCAGTCCCACGCATGTCAGCAGCACACACCACACAATACCGCTGCTGGCAACTTGCTAGTAAATAGTGTGCCTTCGGAAGGATGCGGTGTGGGGAAGTGCCTGCCAGTGTATCTGCCAGTGGGGTCTGCACGCTCAGCAGCGGTTCTGGTCATGGTGAAGGGAGCGCCGTCCAACATGTTGTCCACGAGTTGGCCCTGCAGCTCGGTGATAAAGTCGATGTGGGCTGCATCAGGGTGTGCATGGTTGTAGATGATCCAAGAGTTGGTGACTGCGCCGTCAAAGAGCCCCCAAAAAGCCATGTGCCACCACTTAAACGCTACACTAGTTTGCTGCATGCTATAGCAATACGCTCAGCAAAGCCTATCATACTGATCTACAGCGTCTTTGTAGCTATTGCACTGAATGGCTGTGGAAGGGCAATCAACATCAACATGGTGGTTATCAGATTGCAACCTACTGACATTACTCATTGCAACCCCATGACTGGTCGAGAGAAAGTTTACAGGCCTTTTATTTAACCATTGCACATCAATCAATCCACTTGACGGACTGATAGCACACATAGTAGTTCCTTGCTTACAGCGTGGTGGTAGTGATAATAAACGTGCAGGATAGCCCTTCCTGTTGGTAACTATAGTTCCAGTAGCATTGTGACCATGTGCTTTGATCTATCATAGTAACGTAGGGCTAGTAAAACCTCTGTCCAAATGGATATCGTGTTGTTGACCAGGCAGCTCAGCAAGTAGCTGCTAAACCACCACTGTATGTAAGTCAGGGCATTTAAGTTTATCGTATATGATGAAGTTGTGACAGTAGTAGGTATTAGTGTCATTGACTTGGAAAATTTTAATCCCAAACTTGTATGGTTTACTTGGTTATATATGCGCATAGGACACATGCGGTTTCTGATAGGGATAGTACGCTCATCAACAGTCAGTTCTTTACCCCATCTATACCAATTCTTCAAGTTCTTTTTCAACACATTAATGATAGGTAATATGTGCCATGATTTATATTCTCTACTTTGTTTATCATATGGCCTACACCGGTTGTCATTCCAGTAAAAGTATCTTTGTATTTGTTCAAACCGTTCAAGTTTCATGAAGCGTCCAAAGTCAGGATAAGTGAGAGCACCATGACTTTCTCTCGACCAATACGACTTTATGCGGTTCATGGGGTGCAGTGCCATGGCTAAGTTCAAACCAACCCAGCGTAAAAGTTCATGCACAGAGACTGGCTACCAAGTTCTTCCGGTGGGGTTGCTTCCACGCTGATCAGCAGCATACAAGCTGGTTTGCGACACTACTTGTTGCCAAAAGGAGTACGATAGAAACAGCAACAAGACTTGAAGCGGAGAAAGCCCACTACGATTTGAAATGCCGATGGGACCAGCATTTCCTTGTGAAGGTTGTGCAAACAGCCACGGGTATGATTCATCAGCACGTCCAGTCCGCCAGTGAATGTTCTCAGTAAAATACTCTTCATCTTCAATGTCATCAACACCTTCTAACACACCATCTAAATATAGCACACGCACAGGACCCTGCCAGCTGTTCATTTACGAATGCAACTGCATACCTTCCAACTCCAGTTCATCATTCTCCGCATCCCCCGCATCCCCTATGCTCCCCTCATCCTTCGAATTTGCTTGCTGGCGAGTGCTTGAACGCTGGCGAGGAACACCCCAGCCCCTTGTTTGGCAGGGCGCCCCATGCGCACACTGTTCCCTCTGCCTCTCCCTTTGCTAAAAACACCATCACTGCCCTCACTATCGCTCCCCTCCTCATCCTCTTCCTCCTCCTCCCCGTCACCAGAACTGCTGCCAGAAGGCGTTGCTGCCTCCTCCTCATCGACCTCATGGTCGTCCATGTCCTCCTCGTCCTCCGCGTCAGATTTTGTGGCCCCACCATCCTTCCCCCCCACTCCCTCCACCACACCCCTCACACACTGTGCATGCACAGATGCTTGACGCTGAGTGCTTGGCACGAGCCAAGGAGCTATGGTAGCTGTCTGTAGCTCTAGGCACTAACCGTTATACTCAAATACTACCTCCCACCTAACTCTGTTGGGCGTGCCGCCCTGTCTAAACTCCTCCACCACTGCCTTGAGCTTGGTGGTGGTGTAGGCGTTGCCAAACTGTTGCTTGGCCCATTGGACGGTGAAATAGTTTGCCAGAACCAACAGATTGCGCCCTACCCAGCCTCTATCCCTCCTCACGGGCGTCCCTGACCTCCCCGACATGCCCCCCTCGGACACCGCCGCCCAGGCCGCCGCCAGGGCCGCCACCCAGTTGTCAGTCACATTAGAAAACGCGCCAACTTGGCGCGTTTTTGCATACCTAACCCCAACTTGCAATAGTGATTTCTTACTCATATGTGATCAGAAAATTATGAAACTACTTTTCCCGTGTCCTTCTCGAAATTATCTATGTAGCTATGTACATACATGCATGATTATATGTACTTATGGGCTCGATAACGCGGGGGCAAGCGGGTCCCTTTGAATGTACACTTACAGTGTACATTTACATCCCTAGTGTTAACCAATACGGCTCCAACCAGGGCCTGATAACAGCGCGGGAAGAGATAACAGGTACTGCAAGGTCAATTGGCCCATTGTGGTGGAGGCCAGGGGCAGGAAGATTGGCATTAACGGCAAGAGCGGCTTCCACCCCATTACCATGCAGTTGCCACATGACGAGAGAAGTATATGTATTACACAATCCATGTCACGGCGGGCAATGAGGGAGAACTCGGAGGGTATTGTGATCGCTCTGCAGCCGGGACCAGTGCGGCCACCCCAGCAGCATGTGGCTATGTAATTTCCGACATCCCCGGACTTCATATGAGTGACATAGTAAAACCCAGGTGGGTTTTATGTTGGTGGGGAGGGGCTTTTCATGGCTGTGGGTAGCGAACGGGTGCCCGTTGAAAATGGAGTGATCGGGCCGCGTGGCCCGATCACACGACAACAACGAAGCATCATGCGCGGAGCGCGAAGGCCGCCCGATGAAGGGCGATGATGAGGTGCTATATCAACGGCCGATAAGTGTTGGTGTAGTTAAGTAAATGTTGGTTAATTATATAACCATATGACGGCATAATAAAGCAGTTAGCCACGGGTCTTAGTACAGGACATAATTGTAATTAACTAGGGAGGATGCCCTAGTGTGGCTATTGCTAGCATGTAATAGTTTATTCATTCACCAGATACTGGTTAATAAGCTCATTTATTATTGCATGCATAGCTGAAAAAAGATCGGTGACAAGCGTATACAAGCAGCTTCTTGGGCTCAGTTGTAGGAGCCCGGGAACCGCCATCACTTCAAGCAGCTTTAATACAAAAATGTCTTCTGAACTTGAGTGAATGATGCATGGCGTGCTTATGAATGCCAATATGAATGTTGCTCATCTCCTCTCCGGGTGGGCATGAGCGGTGGTTTTGTGCTAACATTTTGCACAGGCAATTCTCGAGAGGGTGGCGGTAACTGCGCCACCACCGGTCACTCGCCGGCTTTTCATAGACTTGTGGCATATATCGGCGAGTTATTGGTCTGCCGCGGATATTAACCGGGGCCCCAAGACCAGTCCGGAAGGTGCCGGCAAACGGAGGGCCAGTCGAGAAGGGCTCGACCAAATTTGTAGAAGGGCCTGGCGCCAAGTAGTATAACTTGACCATATGAGCACCTAATTAGGAGATCTTTGATGCGTATGAAAGGTTTAGAAGTATACTACAAGGTTCAATAACATCTTAACACCTGATTATGTGTAGCACGGGAATCGTCTAGACAGTAGCATGTGCAGACTGGTAGGTATAAAAGCGACATTCTACAATGTGCAATACAACCTTTAGCTTCCTAGTTTCTGGTGTGCAAGCTTCGTGGTGGTTAGCAGGGGTTGCTAACGTGTGTCCACTGGTGTGTGCTTGCTTGTGTGACAATACAAGGCGCTACACAAGTCCGTGTGTAGCTTCGAGCGCATGCGCGTGCGTACGCGAGTGGCGGGGCGCGCTTGTGCCCTTGGCAGAGGGGGCAAGGTTTCGGTGTGAATACCGTGTCTTGATGAGAGGGTTGTTGATTGGACCAACTCACAGGTGACAAGGCACGAGCACCGTCATACTTAAAATTCGGTTGGCAACTTGCAGTAGTGAAGTCCATTGCACTTGAAGTAACTCACTTTTTGAAAGAAGTCCATTACTCGACTGAGAACGCTTACGTTGCGGTTTACCACTGCGGTCGGTTTGGGCTTTTTTAGTGAGAATTGAAAGAACTTACACACGCACGCTTGCGCATTCAAGCTAATCGAACCGTTTAAAGGCGGTTGAATAAGCTTGATTTTTGCGACCTATAATGTTCACATTCTTTTACATATGAACTTTCAACCTCTCACTACAATGTATACCCAATTGCAACACATGTGCTGCAATTGGGTATACATTGTTAAAGCCTTAAGCTTATATACAAGGAGTTGGAGCCGCAAAGTAATTGTGTACATTAGTCATAATCCACGCACATGTGTAGCCTGCGGTTCTGCTTAGATACGCAGAGAGTGCGAGAAGAGCAAGGCAAGGCACAAGTAGATTTTGATTGCGAAAGCCCTTGTTGGGCAAGAGCAAGGACATCAGCGTCACCTATCATTTAAATTGCAGAGGTGTTAGCGTTGCCTTCGCTGTGAGCAGCATGCACATCGGCGCTACAGTTGCTGCGGTCCTTGGGGGTTTCACTCGACGTTTATGCAAACGTATTTAATGTAAGGGAGTGCGATGTGCTGTGCGTATGCATGCTGCATGCCAATGGGCGCAAACCCTAACGATGCAGCCACAGCATGGTGTATGACGCAGTTGTGGGTGGAGGTGGTGATGTGGGCGGAGGAGGAGGGGGAGTCTGTTGGGTCTGCTGCTGCTGCTGCTGCCTCGGCTAAGACTGGGCCGCTAACCAACGGCCGTTGTGCAGGTGAACGCATATGCATGTGTATGCTTACATGGCTAACCGTGTGGTAGGGATAGTGCAGCGCGTAAGGTAGTGAATGAACCCGGTGGTCAACCTGACAATGGTGTTGTTGGTATGCGCTATGTCACTCTGCTTGCTGCTGACTGTGCATGCTACTATGCATGTGCATTGCCGTTTCGCACTGTGTGTACATAGCCACATATGCACATGTGCGCATGCCACAAAGTGTAGTACACAACAGATAGCTGATCACCAGCAGGGGCAAGTCAACCAAGCAAGCACAGCATAGCAAAAACTTCTCAAAGCGCACACAGCAAGCAAGCAAACAAAAAGACAACGGGGTGGGGGACCCCCTAAGCTACAGCTAAGTGCACTAGCTGTAGACCGGGGGTGGGGGCAGGGGGAGAGGGCAGCAAGGGACTCACCTGCAGCATTGCGCAGGGAGATGTTAGTGAGCCAGCGGCGTCGCAAGACGGCTTTGACTGCTAAGTCCCAGTATATCTTTGATAAACTAGCATACATCTCGTACATAGTCTGTACACTGTGCATCTTGGCGCATTAACTTGGCGAGAGTGTTGGTAGCCCGCTTAAAGCATTGCTCATTGTCGCGGCATTATAGAGCCACGAATCACTGACCTTGATTCTGACCTCACAACCAAAGGCGTAAGTTGACAGAAGCAGGGGTGCAACAACTCCACTAGCAGGCACATTAGTGTGCACATGCACTGCAATCCTCAAACTGCTGTGGTCCAGCATGTGGCAGATACTTGGCGCTACACTGTTACAAACTGGCAATGATCAGTCAAGACACAGCCCTGATGAGATATCTACGACCTTATCCGGTCGCAACCACACCAGCCAAGAATACAGGTCAAACAGCGCGCAACATCTTAGTCAACGACATGCACACTTGCAACCCACCGCAAGACTCAAACCCCTACAACTGTTGCTACTGCGCGTCCCCGCAACTTGAACCCAACATCAGCCTCACTAATTGGGCGAGGCTGATGCCGTGTCAGAGGACTGTGCAGAGGTATCCAGAGAGGGAGTTGCGGCGGGGCGATGTGGTTGCAGGGCAGCAACAGCGTACTCTTCAAACCGTGCAAGGTCACTCTTCAACGTGGCCTGCACAAGACTGCTCAGAGCATCCCCGCCCATAGCTTGTGCGAGGCGCCAGGGGAGCGTGTGAGAAATGGAGAGCTCGACTGAGGTGTGGCGCCCGCCTGACAAGTCTTGAAACCGCACGGATCCATTATTGCGCAAACCATCTACAGTCGACCAACGCAGCACCCGCTGGCCCCCTCCCGCCTCGACCGTCTCAATGCGCGCCACCCACATTACCTCAAAGCCCTTGGAGCTGCAGACCCAACGCGACAGAGTGTGCGGGGCAAGAGCTGAAGACGCGGAATCCGTGCTAGAGGAAGATGTAGAGGGAGTGGCCGTGCCGCATGAGTTGTTTGTTTGTTCGGCTGTGCCATTGCTCACATTCTGGTTGTAGCGCACGGCAACCGGGTCAGAGGAGTCTAACACCTCCACGCGATCAATCCATCGCATCCACTGCGGGATGCGCGGGAGATCAGCCCATAGGCGCCACAGGTGCTCCATTGGCGCGGCGATGTCGGCACGCACAGTGTGTGTGAAGAGCATCGTGCGCGGCTCCTCCTGCGAGTCTGCTGAGCCAACGGCTGCTGCAGCTTGCTTGTCGCCCGCAGCCTCCGCCATTGCTGCAATCTGGTGCACAGGCGACCATTGCTGCATTGCTGCAACATCACCGAAGCAACAGGTCAGTCATGCTTGAACGCTGGCGTAATGTGGAAAATGTTCTGATTAAGCGCGTGGTTTCAGGCAAGAGAGAGCAACAGAAGCAAAAGCGACCCGTTGCAGCTGCCATAACATGAACAGCGCTAAACACGGCATGACAGCTTGCAGATGTACACAGTGCGGCACATACCAGGCTTGGAGGTAGCACGGGGAGGACGTCGGGGGAGAGACAGCGCCGGCATGGGGGGGACGGGAAACCGCGGCGGAGGTGGATGGGCTGCGGCCAGCGCGTGTTGCTGCTGCTGCTGGTGCAGCCATGGCGAAAAATGTGGTGCAAATGTGCAACGGGAGGAGGGAGAGGAAGCAACTTGGGGCGCAGATGATGTAGCCTGCGGGCAGCATTTTGGTATGAGTGCTTGCAACCAAGGTCAACAAAACCCGCTTGTGCGGGGATGCTAACACCTTGCTGGCATTCGGCATGCAGCTAAGTGCATGCAGTGAGCAGACAGGCTGCAGCTGTCGCCAGGCTGTGCGCATGTATAATACAGCTGCACGTTTGACAAGCAAGGAGAAACCAGCAACTATCTATGATAGAAACAGCAACGCCACAAACGTTGCGAGAACAAGAGTCTGCAAGGAGACAGCTTACGCCGCCAACCCTGAACAGACAGCAAGCACATGACCTTGCATACTTGCAACATGACTAGCAGCTGTGAGGCAAGTTGATCAGCAAGCCTTATTTCTCCAGATTGTGTGAATGCTGGGTAGGGCATGACTGACCGTCTGTGCAAGTGTAGGAGGGGTGAGCGTGGTTGTGGTGGAAGCAGTAGGGCGGGGCGGCGAGCGTGTCGAAACTGCCGCCGCCCCGCATAGCCCTCCTGGCGCCGTCACCGTTGCCATTGTGGAAATGACGGCCTGTCACCGCAGCATGCGGTAGGCTCGGACTAGCCTAATCTAATCTAGCTCAGCACCACCGGCAACACAACCAGCACAACCAGCTCAACCCGGCGACGATCTTCACCCGAGCCGACAAGACTCCACGCCGCCGCCGCCGCCGCCTGTGCAAGCGACCCGCCACTACAACCCCATGGTCTCAGCCAAGCGCCTGCACCAGCCTGGCTCACCCTGGCCTCCCCTTGCCCTGGCCTGGACTTGTGCGGGTCGCCTGCCTTGGCCTGGCCTGGTTGCCCGCTTCCAGCCTGGCCTGGCGGGCAGTCTGCCGTCTGAGTCTCGCAGCTTGCCCCTTTCCGCAAGCAACAACGCTCGGCAAAGGCGGCAAGCGGCAGTTCAGCGCAAAGTGAACACAACACAACAGCGACTGATTCACGCTCAGATTATTGACGAAGTTTTGTCGTGAAGCGGACAAATTTACGGAGATCTGCGCCAAAGTCACAGCCAACTCACTTTTCAACTTAGAACATCAATCTAGAAAAGGCACACACACTTTTCATGACCATGCCATCTCATGGATGGCCCATCACCGTCCTCGCAGGCTGCAAAACTGTGTGCATCGTCAAGACAAACTCATGTCACATGAACCACCATGGTAATTGGAAAAGCTTCACGCTGTCCGTAAGACTTGGCGCGTAATGTTTCGCGCAGCTGCCTTCCATCCCCTTTTTGTTTTTGCCGCCGCTTTTGCGGGGGGGCGCTTTAAGTCACTGTTTAGGTCCTGCCAACCGTGAGAGCGATATTTCTTTGGGGCCTGCTCCTGTGTCGCGCTGTCTCTAGGCAAGGCGACGCGCTCGGCGCCGTACGAATGTTGTGACAGGGCGTTGCCGCATGCCCAAGGAAGGACGTAGTAGACGGAAAGTTAGCTAGCATGGAAGTTGTTGGGACTTAGCATTGGATCTTCCAAATAGCGTGGCACGGAATATCCGCTGGTTGGAGCTGTGGGTGCTGCGTTGTGGTCGTCGTTGCGGGCGAGGGTGGTGTTGATTGCGGTGAAGAAGGCGGCGGCGGCGGCGGTGGCAAGCACGGAGGCGAGGGCTGCTGTCATCGGGATGGTGGGTCTAAGGGCTGTGCGTGCACTGCGTCTTCGGCTTGGTTCAACGCCGAGCTCCTGTGGAAAGGTGACAACTGTTGCTTTGCTGCAGCGGCATCTGGCCTAGGGTTGTGTGTGTGACTTGAGGGGTATGCAGCTGCGGCATGCTGTTGTCAGCGTCGTTTTGTGTCATGGGGATGGTGCTTTTACCAAGGCGTTCTGAAGCTGTCCTGACTCGACCAATTGCTGTTGCTGCGCAGTGTTTGGCATCGGTGTAAATTGAGTTGGTGGGGGTTTGTGGAGCGTCAGTTGGATTTAGAGGTTTGAAGGAGCAACAATGGGCGGTTCAGTGGTTGAAGGAGCCCTCGCCAGATGCTCTCGGCAACAACAGCAGCAACAAATGTGTGGGAGGGACGACATGGAACCGACCTCCACTGGCGCAGCTTCCTCCCCCTCTGCGCAGGCAGCAACAAGCGCCTTCGTTGATCTTGATAGTGTCCCGGACGACATCCTCTTCCGCGTGCTGCTGCACTTGAAGGCAAAGGACCTGGCGGCATGCGCCTGCGTGAGGTACAAATCCTTGACTTCGAGATGGTGTTATGAAGAGTCCACCTCGTGCATTATCTCACATGTGAAGCGTTTGCCAGTTTGGTAGTAGATTAAGCCGAGCAGTACATCTGTTTTGTTGGAACATGCATGCAGCGATGAGATTGGTGCGTGCGCGTGGGGTCACACAACGAAACACGGGTCAGAGTATACTGCCAAGTATTTGGAAATATGTAGGTAGAGGTCACCTGTCGGCGCTTGTACACTTGTGACATTGTGTCCGAACATGGCCCACCAATACTGCGTTGTAACTGCGGTGCAATTGTGTCTCACAGCCGCCGATTGCGCGATTGCTGTGTAAGTGAGCGGCGCTTGTGGAGCCCGCTCTGCCGCCAGCTGTGGGGGGTGAAGACCAACGTGGCTGCGTGGGGCGCACCCTCTTATCGGCATCTGTATCAAGTGTTGACACGGTATGGGGTGCTACCTGCTGGGTGGATATGTGGTGACAATTGAGTGCTTGGCTGAGGGCGGGGTAGCACACATGTATTTTGTGTGATGTTGATGTACTGAGACTTAACGATAACGATACGGGTTTATGAGCAACGCCGGCGACGCGAATGTTTCAATTATTGTTCGAGTGAAGTTCCTTGAGTCCCTTGTCTTGTGTGGGCCCGGCAAGTTTTGCGGCTCACGCATGCATGTGTGTGCATGTGTTGGTGGCTCCGTGGTTCGCTTTCATTAATGATGCAGGGTGGGGAGGGGG
>RHPI01003330.1:132165-148169 GCA_009103225.1 Chlorokybus atmophyticus
GGGGGAGGGGGGAGGGCTCACTAACATGAAGCTTGTGCGCTGCAGGTATGCACCGCTGGTTGGTGTCTGGCGTGCTGTGGGAGACACGCCTCAGGGTGCGCTTGTGCTGGTGGAATGGAGAGAGGATCACATTGCTGCCTCCAAGCTTGCACCCTCTAGCGGGTGATCATTAGTCCATCGCACTGTCCTGACTGTCATATCCCTTTATGCTAACTCTGACTACCAGGCATGCAATGCTCCGGGAGACATTCTTCAGCATATCCGCAACTCCAGAGCACAGCGTGACTTTTGCAGAAACTTCACATGCGCCCGAGTCCGTCTTAACACAAGGTCAGTATTTGGTGGCTGGTGTTTCACAGTCGGTGTCTACCTCGTGCGTGTTCCTGAGTGCCGTTGCAGATGCAGCGCTACTGCCTGCTCCCGTAGTATCCATAATTGATAAAAACCACTGGGTCCTGGAACATCCACAAAGGCCACCATCTCGCAGTCCAGAGCGAGCGGAAGCTGCGGTAGCTGCAGCCGGGTTGGCACATGCATGGCAGGTATGTCTGCATGCAATCAGCACTTGTCTGGCTGGATGACGGCAGTGCACACGTGTCTCATTGCTGAACGAGGTCCACCCTATGTATTGTTTGTTTCACGGGGTAATCACAGTGTCCATATGGCAGTCGTTGGAGATTGTCAGTGGTGGGCGAATGCCAGGTGTCAGTGCCAGCCCTCCTGGGAGTTTCAGTCACGAGTTCTGCAGGTACAGCTTCAAACATTTGGAGCGGTTTTGGTTTTCGTTGCTCCTGCATGGTGTGTTGGTGTCCCCACCCTGCTCAACATTGCCAGCAACTAGCACCTTGTGCTGGTCGCCGGCTTATTGACGCTAACAGGGTCAGCACTGTTATGCCTTACGATGAGCTCTGCTGACAACACGTGCTTGCTATGGTTAGCTACCTGCATCAGCAGATACAGTCATATGCACAGATTCCTGACTGAGCGAGTGGCAAGCCCGGGAGCTAGTCGCCGGCGGCGGCAAAGCCGATCTGGGCGGGAGTCCCCAGGTCCTGTTGTGCAGCACTTTGTGCGCATAGTTGTTGTGCCGCCCTCCGTGGAAGGTCCCTTGCAGGGTCTTTGGAGGGTACGTTGAGCCGCTGTGCAGTCAGTCACTCTTTATGAAGTCGCAGCAGAAAATTACTACAGCCCACCCCTTGTAGTAGCCATACATGCCAAGCTATGAGATAACATGCAGCTCATGTGACCTGGGTTGTTTGCTGATGAAAGGTGCTGTGCAGGGTGTGTATGGCAGACATGGCTTGCAAGTTGTATCGATCAAGTATAATCCAGATGGCCGCATTATATGTACAAAGGTCACCGGTGATGCCATTGTGCCTGCTGGGGAGATCAGTTGGCATGCATCGCCCTCGGCATGTGACTGTTTTGCAGATTTCGAAGATGAGGTGGTGGACTCGCAGCACATCGCGGCATACAATGGTGAAACAACAGTCGAAAGAGAAATACGCAGCTGTCACACAGCACAGGGTCAAGTGCATGCGGCTCGCTCGGTTGCTAAAGCACAATGGACATCCGGTCGACTGTGGGAATTCAGGGATGGCGGCATAGCTTTTGCCTTCCTGGGTGATTCTAACTTGATTGTGGAGTATCGCAAGCTGGAGCTGAACTGTGCAGAGTTTGAAGCGCCATCGCACAGCCTTCTTTGATACCAGCCTCTTTCCTTCATATTGAGTAAGACTACGAGTATGCCCTTCTGCACACGTGTTGCATCTTGTGTTTAGATCCATTACCGTTGCTCGGCACTGGATAGAACTGCGGGACTCGAGAATGAGTATATATGCAGGCAGCAGTATAGAAAGCGGCGTTTAGTTGCCTTAAATAAGTCATAGATGTCCTAGCAGTCGTCATGGTGTTTGAAATCTATCTTATATCTATATTCATGATTGTAGCGGGTTGGCTGCTAGAGAGGCTTACAAATCGTCTAGTACATAATAAAACAGATTGATTGAGCTCACGACTAGGTGACTAGACAGACTATCACAAACATGACACACAAGAGTTGCATAAAGCAAAACTCCGTAGTACAGGCAAGTAGCATACAATTGTGCAACGAGTCTAGGAAGCAAACCAACGCACAAGATTAAGTGGGGGCCAAGACAGAGTGACAAGCTAGGTAGCAACCGCACAAATTACAAGCTCCATTAGACCCTCAAGGCAGCAGCAACACATGAGAACGGTATGCGCATGTTACAATGTGGGTTGTATTGATTAACACATAGCAGACACAAAGGATGCGCTTGCTACAAATGCAGCCACATGAATCACATCAATCACACAAGAGTTGCATCAAGCAAACTCCCATGTTCTGTGCAAGCATGCAAGCACGACCTCTTTAAATATGAAGCATACATGGGGTCAAACACAGAGCTTACAACCTAACCAACAATAGACATGACACCGCGCTCTAAACCTTCGGAACAGACCTTAACACTTGAGACCCTCGCACAGCAACGGCACTGCGACAGGGAGTGCGGCGTGCTGTGCATATGCATGCTGCGCACCGATGGGCGCAAACCCTAACGCGTTGAGCAGGGACGACGCTGTCGTGGGTGGCGGCGGTGATGTGGGCGGAGGAGGGGGAGTCCGTTGAGTCAGCTGACGCTGCTGCTGCTGCCTGCTGGATGATGGAGCCGCTAACCAACAGCCGTGGTGCAGGTGATGCGCGTGCATGCATGCTTGTCTAACGGGGTTTGGGCTAGTAGTGAAGTTGGGTAGGTAGTAAGTAGGAAGAGCACCCGGTGGTGAATGTAAGTGTTGTGTGCTGTTGTGTGTGGTGTGCAATGCAGGCCTCACATTGTGATACATGCCACAATCTCTGCATCCTATATATTGTACAGCAACGTTGTGCAGGGTAGAGGATCAGCAGTGGCAAGGCAAAAATTGTCAACCTGCAGCACACATGGGGTAAACATGAGGAGTGCTATTGCAAGATGTGATTTACGTCGGCTAAAGCCCTATGCAGATCGCACCAAAAGCTAGCTAAGACACGAGTTTAGGATTCGTGTCATGACTACGCAAGGTGTCATTTATGTCAGCTACAGCCCTAAGCGAAAGCACCAAAAGTTAGTTGAGACACAAGTCTAGAATTCGTGTCACAATCATGCACCTCACCTAGCAGTATCGCCATCGAGCAAGAATCGAATGTGCCATTGCATCATTTCAATATATGCTGAGCAGCAGCAGAATAATGTGAGTTACGACCAAAGTTAAATGGATTGATTGCCTGCGGTTATAAGTGTTAGCAAGCGATATAGTATGGTTAATGAGTTACGCGCTGCACTACGCTTACTCGCAACCCTCTGAAAAAGGCATTTGGGTAGGTTGAGTCACGCACTATGCTAATTGTAAAACCGCAAGTGAATTGTGATGGTAAAATGAGGCTGGACTAAGGTACATCATGACTTGTGACCACAAGTATGTGAGCACACTCACTTCACTTATTTTGTATTACATGATATACTTAAATGCTATACCAGTGCGTGCAAGTCACAACAGGACGATAAGTTATCAAGCATGTGACAAGCGCGAATTCTGTTGCTGTGTTATGTCAGATAACATCATTATCAGCGGTTGATAATCCGACGCCAAAAACTTGCTCGTGCTTCAGCTATAAACGAGTAATGAGGTAAAATGAATTCACAAAATTTGCAACGCAACGAATTGCAAGTAAACGCAAGTAATACACAAACCCGCACAAATGATGATGCTCATTCCTTATTGTGACTATGTCATGTACATAACATAGTTGGAAGGGATGAGCATCAATGATTTACGAGCGAGTATACGAGTAACATTTACAGCGTTATCCGTTCAACGGACAAGTTGTGAGTTGCAAGTGGCAATTGCAAGCAGATTACATTAAGTCTCCCTTTTCGCAGTGCTGTGTGTGTAGGCATGGCCAACAGTTGCTAGTGCCTTGCGTAGTATTACAAAAAGAGAGAGAGAGAGAGATAGTATGCCAGATTATCCTGTTGTCAGGCGCTGCTGTGTACAATCCCTTCATCCTATGTGTTGTACTACCTATCAGAGATTTCGTTCGTACAGTACATGAACTCATAATGTCATGCAATGAAATCCTTGTATGTGTACAGAAAATGCGAGAGGGGTATGCCCATTCGGACCACACCACGCATGCAACACTCTGCAGATTACACTCACCTCGTTACTATATACGCGACCACCGGGCTACCTACTCTACTCCTACACCTACATCTACGCCCCCTGTCAGCCATGCATGCACACATTGCAATCGTGGTTACCTGCACCAGCGCCACCTGCTAGCGGCCCATTTGCACCAGCGGTCACAAGAGCAGCAGGACTTGGACTCCCCCTGTAACAATTGGGGCCCGACCACTAGGCTATGGTAGTAAAAGACACTACCATGAGTGAGGCCTGTCACAATTTATCCCAATTCGTGACATTCCTCCCCAATTTAACCCATGAGTTCCTCATAGTCCAATGAGGCACTAGCCCACGTCGCCGTGTTTTGCGACCGTACCACGATCGGTCTGCCCGCGGCCTGTTGGATCCGGCCCATGAACGGTCCTGACCGATCGAACGGCCATCCTCACCGCGCGACCTGCCATTGCAGCGCGACCGCTCACGCGGCCTTAGGTTGAACTGGCTCGGCGCGCAGGTCGTGATCCCGCGCCCAGCCTAGGGCAAGCCGCCCCAAATGTTTTTGTTTTTGCCTTGGATCTGCCTCAGTCCCCTACGGGAATTAAACCTGAGACATCAAGCGCCGTTACCATTGTAACAATTGGGGCCCGACCACTAGGCTATGGTAGTAAAAGACACTACCATGAGTGAGGCCTGTCACAATTTATCCCAATTCGTGACATTCCTCCCCAATTTAGCCCATGAGTTCCTCATAATCCAATGAGGCACTAGCCCACGTCGCCGTGTTTTGCAACCGTACCACGATCGGTCTGCCCGCGGCCTGTTGGATCCGGCCCATGAACGGTCCTGACCGACCGAACGGCCATCCTCACCGCGCGACCTGCCATTGCAGCGCGACCGCTCACGCGGCCTTAGGTTGAACTGGCTCGGCGCGCAGGTCGTGATCCCGCGCCCAGCCTAGGGCAAGCCGCCCCAAATGTTTTTGTTTTTGCCTTGGATCTGCCTCAGTCCCCTACGGGAATTAAACCTGAGACATCAAGCGCCGTTACCATTGTAACAATTGGGGCCCGACCACTAGGCTATGGTAGTAAAAGACACTACCATGAGTGAGGCCTGTCACAATTTATCCCAATTCGTGACATTCCTCCCCAATTTAGCCCATGAGTTCCTCATAATCCAATGAGGCACTAGCCCACGTCGCCGTGTTTTGCAACCGTACCACGATCGGTCTGCCCGCGGCCTGTTGGATCCGGCCCATGAACGGTCCTGACCGACCGAACGGCCATCCTCACCGCGCGACCTGCCATTGCAGCGCGACCGCTGACGCGGCCTTAGGTTGAACTGGCTCGGCGCGTGGATCGTGATCCCGCGCCCAGCCTAGGGCAAGCCGCCCCAAATGTTTTTGTTTTTGCCTGAGATCTGCCTTAGTCCCCTACGGGAATTGAACCTGAGACGTCAAGCTCCGTTACCATTGTAAGAGAGGAGGTGCTCCCTCCTCCCTTTAATCCCCTACCCCAACACCACCACCAGCCACCACGCCCACGACGCCGCCGCCAGGGGGAACTGCCGAAGCAGAAGATCCCCTGGCTATGGCGGTCGCTGTTAGCAGCGCCGCCATGCGGCTGATATCGACATGAGACTCATGTCTCATGTCGATATCAGTGTTACAGATAAGTAACACTACATTAGGGCCTTAACATAAGTTAACAGCCCTAATATGGCTTAATAGGGAACTGCCGAAGCAGAAGATCCCCTGGCTATGGCGGTCGCTGTTAGCAGCGCCGCCATGCGGCTGATATCGACATGAGACTCATGTCTCATGTCGATATCAGTGTTACAGATAAGTAACACTACATTAGGGCCTTAACATAAGTTAACAGCCCTACGATGGGGGAACTGCCGAAGCAGAAGATCCCCTGGCTATGGCGGTCGCTGTTAGCAGCGCCGCCATGCGGCTGATATCGACATGAGACTCATGTCTCATGTCGATATCAGTGTTACAGATAAGTAACACTACATTAGGGCCTTAACATAAGTTAACAGCCCTAATATGGGGGAACTGCCGAAGCAGAAGATCCCCTGGCTATGGCGGTCGCCGTTAGCAGCGCCGCCATGCGGCTGATATCGACATGAGACTCATGTCTCATGTCGATATCAGTGTTACAGATAAGTAACACTACATTAGGGCCTTAACATAAGTTAACAGCCCTAATATGGCTTAATAGGCTGTATAATCCCGTTGGGACCCTTATTTAATCCTAAACAAGGGCGGGGAACCTCCATGGAGGTAGCACACCGTTACACCTCCTCCCTTCTCCCTTCCCTACACCCTCCCTCCTCCCGCCGTCTGGACGCTCTGCCGTCGGCCGCAGCTGCATCACTGCAGCCAGCGTTTGGGTTTGTGCCCATTGGCGCGCAGCATGCAGTCCCATGCACGGCATGCAGCACACTGCTGTCGCTGCGCTGCTGTGTGCTTGCTGTGCCACTCGAACTAGTTGTCACCTACGCACTGCCTTTCACCAATTAAAACTCTCATGTTATTGGACTGCACCTGCGTCGTGCTCATGTGTAATTGTTTGGTCTTCTGCTCTGCTGGGTGTCAGCCCACATTCAAACAATCGTTAGCAGCATGTGTAGTCAAGGTTTGGATTGTTGTGGTTGTGGCGGGCTGCGCATGACGCTGCGATGTGATACTTCTCTTGCCTATGCCTTTGCACTGCAGACAAAGCAAACGCTTGTGTCGACCACAGCAACCACAGCAACAAGCACTGATTGTGGGGCGGGGGCGCGCCGGGGGGGTGGGGGGCTAGGCTAACCTGATGCAAATGTACTCGGCATGGCTCAGTATAAGGGAGTAGGGGAGGGCAAGGGTGAGCGTAGCAGTGCCACCCGGCAGCACCGCGCAGAGAGGTGTTGGAGGCGTCCTCGCAGCCGCAAGTATGCACGTCAACTGCGACATCCAGTGCCCCCGGTATCTTTTTTTTTGCCACCACACACCTTACATCAGCAGCAGGTGCATGAGTCCATAACACAAACCATACCTAGCTACGCACGCCCAGCACCGCTCAGCATTACACAGCCACAGCACGCGCCAACTACAGAACATTCTCTAGCCACCTGAAGCAACCAGTGCCACATCATCCTTCGACACCAACGCTCCCGTCCGCAACGCCGTCTAGGACGGGACCGCCGCCACCGCCGCCGCCCCTCGCTCCAGCAGCGCCAGGCCCTGCGCGCACTGCAACGTCCCACTACCCGCCGTAAAAACAGCGACATACCCACCGAGCCGGTGCATCAGCAGCCCACGCATGTACACCGCCTGTCTAGCAGCGGTCTTCAGCACCTCTGCAAAAGCCGCTCCCACCGCCCCATGGGTCTCCACCGCGAGCGGGTAAAACTTCTCTGCCAGTGGGTGGTTACTGTACTTGCGTCTCGTCGCATTCTCGGCGTCACGCGCTCCCGCTCTCGCCGGCACACCACACACCTTTATCGTCATGTCGAGGAGTTAACGGTGATCCCGCCCCGGCTCTGACGCCACGAAATCCACTCGGCGTCCATGCGTCTCACCCACATAAAGCATGTTTGCTCACGTGACACAACATACCCCGCCTCTCGCAAAATTCGTCTCGCAAGGCGTCGTGACTAGCCGTTCGCCCACGCCCCATCGGACTCCGCAACAAGTGCGTGCCCTGTAATATGAGCATGACACCACACACAGATTTTGCAACATTCTCCAGGATGGGATGCGGCATTTTAGCAAACTGCAGAGGGCCGTCCTAAATCCATCGGGCGACATGCATATGGCCGGAAATATCGGGAGCGCCGACAATCAAGCGCCCGCGCCCGTGTGCGCCGCCGACGCGCTTTGTTTTCCGCCGACGCCTCGTCCTCATAGGCGCGTACCACCTCAGCGTCGACCGTGGCACCAAGATCTTCCTAAAACGTGACCGCCGCCGTGCGCGCCAAAGCCGAAACGGAGGTAATAGTGGGCGCGCCGCCGATAGCAGCAAGTCACATGCAGCGCTCAAAGCTGACTAAAACGGCATATAGTCAGTCGCCACTTCGTCAATAGTCGACATCAAAGCCGGCGATGGTGGTTGGACGAAGCGACGTCGCATAGGGGCGGCCACCGCGGCCCATCCACCAAGAAAAGCAGCCGGCGCATACATGTACATATTGCGTAAGCCCACCCCACCAGCCGCAACCGGCAGCAAGCAGACCTGTACGGCGGTCCTCCTGCTACGTGGCTCGAAACTCGGCCAGTGGCCGAGTTTCGAGCCACGTAGTGACCCGCAGCTGAGCGCACAGCGCCCCCGTGTAGGTGTCGAACGTAGTAGCTAAGCGCGAAAGTTCTCCAAATGCGCCACTGCACGCCAAAAGCCGGCCTCACCGCCACACACT
Organism: Chlorokybus atmophyticus; assembly: GCA_009103225.1. Classification (NCBI taxonomy): domain Eukaryota; kingdom Viridiplantae; phylum Streptophyta; class Chlorokybophyceae; order Chlorokybales; family Chlorokybaceae; genus Chlorokybus; species Chlorokybus atmophyticus. Next base: position 140,746 of record RHPI01003330.1, read on the forward strand.
TCACCAGCAGCAACGTGGCCACTTGCACGTCTGATAGCGCTTACAAAGTCGGCCGAATGGCCGCCGCTTCCTTCAGCTTGCGCGCATAGTGGTCATCGATAAAGGTACCTGTACCGATGGGCACACCCAATGCCAAGATGCCATTTGTCGTGCATTGTACGTCCGCCGACACATATAGCAAATGCAGTACTGCCTGTCAGGCACGGTGCGCCGCCGATTCGTGCAACGCCATCTTCAATCCCACGGCCGCCATCGCATCAGTCAATGCCACCAATGCCGCCGTCACATCCGTCGGTGGGCCAATCAAAAACATGGCGTCCGTATAGGCCACAGCCCGCGCCTCGCCGTGCAATGGCAACACTCTCGCCATGAGACATGTGTGAACGAGACCATACGAAAACATCGCCAGCAGTCCCCTTGCCGCGCTCCGGGTGACAACACCAGTGGCCGCGTGCCCTCAGAGGTTGTGTACCACAGGGTGGAAGGCGATGGGACATGCGGCAAATGAGGAATCTTTCAGCTCTTCAAAAATGGCCGCCCGGTCGACCGTGTTGAAGGCGTTGGCGATATCAAGTTGCATGATGACGTGATCCGCGTTGGCCTCCGATCACACCCTTAGGCTGTGCGCCATTTTTTGCTCAAGCGCGCGTGGCCACGGCATACTGCCTCAGTTAAAAAACCTCCCCCAAAACACCTCATGTGCAAGCAGAGCTAGCAACCAGTCTCTACCGGACGTCCTGAACGGCTATATGGCGGATGCCAGCCGCCTCAGACACGGCGTCTTTGCGAAGCGCCGTCCATGTCGACGCCGACAAGGCGGCCACCACCGTTGGCGGGATGTTCTTCGTCACCATTAGGCCACGGATGCGTTGCAGCATGGCCAATGCATGCAGAGCGATAGAGTGGCGGAGAAGGGGGCGGGAGCGGGCGTAGAGTACAGCAACGCATATCACACCCGCTGTTCGTCTACACCTAGCCTCTACTCTACCTAACTGTTGCCGCACTTGTGCCCTCAGGTTGGTTCGTGTTGCTGCTGCTGCCTACTCTTTCACGGCTTGTATGTATTGCACATATGGCACATAGAATAAGCTAGTGTCATGGCCTCGGGTGGAATGTAAGTGTGTCGCTGTGCTGGCTGGCTGGATATGCTCTGGTAGTGCGCGTGTGTGTGTGTGCACAGACTGAGCGCATGTATGTCAAATGACTCATGCCCTATGCATAACCATGGTCGACGTCCTGTAGGAACACATTGGTACGACCAACCTGTCAGGCAACGTGCCGTCACCAGAGCTTCGCGCAAGAGGCGTGGCTCGATCTCCACCGGCCTATCCGGGGTGTACGGACTTATTCGGGCACGGGCCGCACGGCAAGTGTTGGCTTTGGATGCAGCCGTTGCAGCGCATCGACCGTCGCCTCCGTGGGTGACGCAGCTGCTGTCAGTGTCAGAGCGGTCGTCGCTCGGCCGAGCTGGCCGACATGCGCCAGCTAAGCGGCGCGTCGGAGGTGCCAGTCCGCCGGTCGTGTCCCTGGTGCTGCTATGGCGATGTGGTATCAGCAGTGTCCCTGCCGGTACTATTCGCTGGCCTCGCCGCCTTGTGATGTTGTTGAAATATTAGTAATAGAAAGAGAGAATTAGTGTGTTGACCTATTTGGCCTCACCGCACATGATCACACGCAGACGCACGTGCCGGGGAGGCTGCAGTCTGTGCCCTTCAAGAGGTGAATGGTAGAGCCAGCCTTTTGACAGCGTGTGAATATATAAGGGGTATGGTACGGTGGCAGCATGCATGGTGTGGACAATGCGAATGGCAGGCATCAGCACAAGCATACACACGCTTTACACATCAAAATTAACCACCGGGCTAGTTCTATGAGCGGTGAGCTTTCGAACGCCACCTGGTACAACTCACCACATTGCACCCTTTCCGAAAGGGTTGAACAGAACCGTATTCGACACACGCAGTCAATCCCCTCCCGGTTCCTTTGTACACCTGTGACTTCACTCAGACTTGTTGCCTTTCACTCTGCTGCGCAGGATGGCGTCGCCTCGCCTTGGATCTCCTCAGCTACAGTAGCCGAATTACCGCACTGGCTGGCGATCACCGTGTTGCAGAACAGCCAGTAAGCAATTTCATCTTTTGCACTCAGAGAATTTGAGAAAGAAAGAGATGTGAAGCTGGCACAATGCAGGTTTAACTATACCAGTGCCTTTGCTATAAGCTGTGAGATACATGTGACGGAACAACAGCACCAGGCACAGAAAAATAATAGAATGTGAGCAGCGCTACGCTTGCAGTAACTGTTTGTGCAGAAGGCATTCAAGCATGGCAATATCAGCTAACCGTGCAGTCAGCATATGGTGCACATACAGGCTGATGCAGCCAATGAATGACTGTCACCAAGTCTACTTAGTGCTAAAAGAAACGCCCGCATCTTGTAGCAGCTTCGTTAGCTGGGACTCCTTGTGCAGCTTTAAAGTGTCTGTAACAGCGTGAGTACAAGGTCAACAAAGGTCAGCACTTGCACTGGAGCAATCAACATGTCACACTTGGGCGCCACAGCATGCTCAATAGTGTTGACAAGCAACATCCCTTTGTCTGCAATTCAGTTATAGCTGTGTACATCTGAATAAAACCCTTACCATCGTGCCCGCCTACATACTTTCCGCCTGCGAGCATCAACCACGAGTGAGTAGTCTCACGCAAACATGATGCAATGGCAGTGCACTCAGGTATGCAAGGGGCCCAATGCAGGAAGTGTACCATGTTTTCAGCACAAACATGCAAACGCACTATGCAGTTACCAAAGGCAACAAGACAATGCAGCGCAGTATCGCACTGGTACCTATCCAAACTGATGGTACAGTCCACTTGCCAGTCAGCTCATACAGCGCCTTCTGCCACTGCTCCTCCTTGTCTGTTCACAACCAGAAAGACTCGACTTCAAACAACGCACCAAGCATGGCAGTGATAACAATTGAACTACAATCCATTCACGCAGCAGTGCTTGCTCAAACACGGTAGCACTAATATTGCAGCAATTACAGCAGTTACCGACCTGAAAGGTCAAGCTCTAGCGGCTCAAGAGGCACATTGAGCTCCTGAAAGAGCTGTTTGACTTTCTTGCAATACCTGTCAGAGGAATGTATAGTTTCATGCAAGGTGGCTGTGGTGTATCCAGGACACATATCGTCATAACAACATGGGCATGGGCAGAATGTTGCACTACAAGCATGACGAAAGGCGTTGTGTTGAGGCTGCCACAGCATTTTAGAAGAACCCGAAGCAACGTACGGGCAGTATGTTTTGGAGAAGAGCATTACAGGTCGTTCGCGTGCGATCTCCTCAACACGGTCCATTAGCTTTGGGATACTCGCGTCTTCGATTGCATCAGGCAGTGCCATGCATCGCACGGGACACCTATGGAAAACAAATACAGTCAGCATGCCAGCGCTCTGAGAACTGAACTGACTAATCTCTGTCTTGTGAATGGGTTTGCACTGCCGATGCTCAATCGTCATATGCATGTGATGTCAACGAGTCTGTGTATTGGCCGCTGCAATCCATCGATTCCGAAGTGCTAACACAGCACGCTCTACATAGCTATGGATGACAATAGCTGTACTAGCATAGGCAACAAAGCAGCAACAATGCCACCGTCAACTGCTTTCCCAATGCCGCAACATTCAACTTGCACTATGGGGCAGTTGCACCAGGAACGGCACATCCCATGTGTTGTCTTTACATCGCACGTAGGCACAATGCTCAAGAAGTGTGTGCCTGAGCAAGTTCTGGGCAGTACAAAAAGGAAGACTGCCAAGCAAATGCGATAGCGCTTGCTGCAGACTGGTAATCAATTGCTGACGCCGTATGTGCTTAGCGATGATGACACACGCACACCGTCAGTTAAGCACCCAATAACCAGTGCAATCAACATACAGTACAGACGAATCGGCACCACCGGTACCCCTCCTGAGCTGACCTGCGTGCAGATAGTCCATAGCTGTTCCGCCTTTGGGTAACGGCAGTCACCCGAGCCGTCAAGCTGGTGCCCTGCAGCCGCGAGCTGGCTTGCGCACGCAACGGCTGGCTGCATGCGGTGACGCATATTACTGCGACCCCGGCGATTCCCGCCACGGACACCGCCGCCGCCGCCGTCGTCGCCGCCGCCATGATCTCCGCCTACACACTGCTCACACAGGCCTGCAAAGCCTTGTCCCCAGCAGTTTCTCGAAAAACCAACCTTCCTGCCTGACTTCATTTTCATCCACTTGATCACCCGTCAGAAATGAAATTCAACGTCGAAATGCCATTGAGTTTTGCATCCCACATGGAACTCCCTATCGGAATGCCATTTTGCTTGACGAACAACAAATGCATCGCAGCGGGCGTTAGGCCTAGGGAATCTGCTTGCTTTCTGCGCCACACATTGCCAGCAAAGCAGCGACGTCGCTCTGAAGTTCACTTTTAGCTCAGCTTAGCGCAGCTCAGCGCAGCACTTCAGCGCAGCTCAGCGCACTCTTGCATTGTGCATTGCTTGTGACGATGGCGGCGTCGGCGGCGGTGGTGGCCGAGGGCGGTAGGGCTGCGGCTGCCGCCGTAGCTGTCGTGTCGGCTGCCAGGCCTCTCGTCAGCAGCAGGACTGCGCTGCCTCTGCACCGCAGCTCTGCTGCTGCTGCTGCTCTGTTCCACCTCCCCGGGTTTGCTGCCCGCCCTGCTGCGCTCTTCTATGCCTCCAGCGCAACCAAGCATGCTGCGCACAGCCTGTCTAACAGGTGCATGCTTGTTTGTGCGTAGGTGTTGTTTCTCTCCAACGTCACCTGTACCGGTTGGGGCTCATGCCGTGGGTGCATGTGCGGCTTGTAGAGTCGTCCGCACTGTTTACGTTGAGCACAGATAGTCACTCAAGTTGTTCTTGAGTGCTGGGAAAGAGACCATGAGTCAAGCTACACCTATCAGACACCGTTATGCATGGAGTGCATGCATGTCAAGTCATGTGAGTGCCTCAGCCAAAGCTCGCTCTGTGCTGAACACCAATCTACAACAGCTGCTTTAGTAGCCGTTGTACGCAACGGTGTGGGTTTAGAGGCAGTGAATATATGTTCTTTCACAACTCATATGGCTGCTGTTAAGCATACAAAGCCAGAGAAGAAGTATTTTGTACTTGCATGCAACGCATGCAGAACAGAACACATGTGTCAGCCTTAGCATGCCACATGTCCATTGACGCATGCATGTTGAAAGGTGAACACGCCTTTGTCCAGGTACACTGTGCGTTGTATGTCCACTCAAGGGGAGATAGCCAAGTTGGAAGGCCAAGTCGTAGAGCTGGCGCAAGAACACCCGGTGCAGCTCTTCACTAAGACTTACTGCCCGTAAGTGTTGCCTTTACCTTTTGCAATAGCAGGCGCTTGCATGCTTTCTGTTGCAAGCCTGTACCCGCAATCGCATATTGGCAGCGATTGCTGCTTGTTGCTTGCAATCTCACTGCATGCAGTTGACTATGACGCATCACTCACCAAACTGGCTGGTGTGGCTGACAGGTATAGCAAGCGTGTCAAGCAGTTGTTCACAGAGTTGCGTGTGCCCTACCATCACCTAGACCTGGATCTGTTAGGTGTGTGCAAGTCAAACCACCTGAGCTTTTTACACTCTGAAACGAGACCTAACATGTGCTGTGCGCACACAGACAACGAGGACCTGTGGCAGGATGCTTTGCTCGACCTCACCGGCAAAAGAACTGTGCCGTCAGTGTGGATAGGTGCAGTATAGTAGCATACTTGTGTTGTTGTGTGCTTCAACTCTTGCTCTTGCCTTGCCAAACAAGCCTCACAGCCAACTGTTTATATGTTTTCTGGTGCAGGCGGCAAGTGCGTGGGCGGCTGCGACGGTAAGTACCAGCTCACACAAGTGAATGCATGCATGATGTGTTGCATTCCAAACAGCTCAGCCAGCAGCACCACTTGCCCAGTCTGTGCTGCATATACTGTGCATAGTTGTACTGTTCAAGCTAAAACCCAATGCTGCGCCGCAGATACGTTGAGGCTGTACAAGTCATCAGCGTTAACGCAGTTGCTGGAGGACGCCGGCGTGCCCATCCCTGAAGCCTGAGCTCATGTACCCAGGCCTTGTTACTTCGCTGTTGTACAGTGCATGTATGTATACAGGATATGCTGCCAGTAGTTGTAGACATGCATGTGTGAATGTGTAAGAGTGTGCATGCGTCTGCTGGCGACTACCAAGAGTTGTGCGGATTGTTGTGAGGAACAGGATGGACGTTGATGGCTTGCTGCTTTTGCACTGAAGCTTGCACTGGATTAGTCAATACTACAAAGACTGCTACCAAGATGCGGTTTTGTAATGCACTGAATGGATTGATTTGAGTGTAGAAAAGGGGTGTGCTGCTGTCAGCATTTGCGCCCGCGACGCAAGGACGCTTGCAGATGCGCTATGCATGTTGCATCTTTTGGTACAATGGCTGGCGCGTGCATGTTGTTTGCCGCACAGGGCGAACAGTAGTTACAAGACGGGGTTGTAAAATTACGTATGGATAAGCTGATGGATCCCTAACCACAGGGTAGGCCCCTGCGACAACATCTTGCAGACGCTGATGACATTGACTTGGAAGTACCAGAACAAAATTACCTATCATGTGCCAACCGCACAAGCAGCCATCAATGTGGCTGCAGATTGCAAGCATGCCGTTGAACCCAAAGAGCAGCTGCCACTGCTGCCATTTGCCTCACATCGTTTGTGCAGGTGCAGACGCGTGAACCCATACGCTATGGTTGCTGTAGCAGCAGCTGTTGGTGGCGGCGGGAGGAATCTGCTGGTCGTGTGGGCCACCGTGGTCATGGCCGGTGCGATTGCTACCCGAGATGTGGCCCTTAACAACGGCTGCAATGCATGAATGTATGACTGACTGACTGACAGGGCGGTTGGTAGAGGTAGCGTTAGGTGTAGAGGGTAGGTGGTATGCAGGCGCGTGGCCTGGCCAAGTGGTTGCGTATTGAGGCCAGTGTGTTGCAGGCGTTGCATATGATGTGCATGTGCAGTTGCCTTCCGCATTGATTGTACACCCCTCCCACAGCGACAGCGACCGAACCAATCCCAACCCAATGGCGAATGTTCACAACTCAAACTCGAAGGTGTCAACCACAAATGGGACTCATAGATGCTGCTCATAACACCAACAGCGATATAAACACGGCCACCAACATGAGCTTCATGTCCCCTCGTCATCCGGCAAACATGGGTTCGGGCAGCCCCGCCACCCCCGCGTCGTACGCAAACAGCGCCCCCGCCAGAGGCTCGTCCTTCAACGGCTCGTACTCGTGCTGCAGAGAGAGAGAGAGAGAGAGAGAGAGAGAGAGAGAGAGAGAGAGAGAGAGAGAGAGAGAGAGAGAGAGAGAGAGAGAGAGAGAG
>RHPI01003330.1:157307-170693 GCA_009103225.1 Chlorokybus atmophyticus
AAAAGTCCAAACAAGGGGGGGCTGGCTCTATAGTTACAATATGTTGCGGCGGCAGTAGCGGGCGCAATCCGGGGACCAGTAGCTCAGGGCCCTCCAACCGCCAAGGCGGACGCAGCACATTCAAACAATGGGATAGTGCGTTAGCGTACTGTGTGTTGTTCTGTGTGTATGATATTTCGGAATGGAGGCAGCATCAACAGTCATAATGTAACATTACAACTACAACGGCCTAGGCACATCGGGTAGGTATACGAGCGAGGGTGCACTCACAAGCAATGAGTCTAATGCCGCTTCTATGCACTAGACAGCACACATTCAAAGAACAATTCTTCGGAGAATAACAAACGTGCTGAGCTGCTTACCTGTGCTCAGGAGCACGTTGCAGCACATTCACATACTGCGTGAACCGTAATGCACTGGTCATGCATGGATAATGTGCTGCGACAATAGAATGGGTGCTCAAGGGTGGAGCAGGGTGTTGTGTATGGCGCGTTTGCACATGCGGCGCTTGCAATCGGCCACATCCATGGCAGTACAGTTCACGCATGTCACCTTGCTGCCTTGTTAATCTCTCTCTGTTATGTCAGTATTGGCTGCCTAATGCTGTGGGCTATACGTACTAGTAGGCAATATAAGCCTCGGACTTGGTTACAAGTTCAAGGGCACAGCACGCTTGATGACATCAAGTACTAGCTCTTTGTCAAAGAGGTGAAGGTTGGCACCGAGATGATGGTGGTAATGCAATACAATGTACGCCGTGGTGTGCTCCTGCAGCCGTGGCAAACCCAAGTTCCTGGCCGCTGGAAGAATAACCAATGGGGCCTTCAAACAAGCAACATGTAAGTGCAAATCTACCCAGCCAAATGCATCATGCCAATAGCAAACACCACACACGCGCACATGTAGCTTGCATGGTGCCCAGTGTAGTCTTGCATGTATGGGCTTGATATACACAGGCTCTACTATGCTGCAAACAACATGTCACAGACTTGAAGCTCCAGCGTTGACAAACGCCATAGTACATGCCCTTGGCTCTCTTGCTGAGATGCATAGAGGCATAGTGCAAAACTGGTTACAAGAAGCATTGTTTGTAAGACCTTCACTACCTGTGTGCATGAAGACAGTGCAGAACTAACGGCTTGCAAGGCTTGCAGTTGTTACAGGATGCATCGCGACTGTGCCTGCAAAGTGCTCGCAAGTACGGCTACTAAAGATGTGCCCCCCAGCATACTCACACACGCATGCAAGCTGTGACAGTGTGCCGCAGGAGGCATTGACAATTCCATAAAAACCAACATGGAGATAGGCACGTAACTTACCAAGCGATCAATCTGGTCGTTGCTCATGGCCTTGATGAGCTGCGACTCGCACAAGTAGCTGAGGTGCGGCAGCAGCGCCAGCTTCGCAAACTCCAGTAGCTCAATTGCCAGGCGGTCGTCTTCGGTCAGATCGGCGGGGATGCTGTCCAAGTGAAGGTAGTTCAGCACCACCTGGAAGGCCTCTGGAGAGTTGTGCGCGAGTGGGACTTTGGCGTCCTCCTCGTGATGCGCCAGCAGCCCACGGAAATACTCGCTGCGGTGGGCGAGGAGACAGCGGCTTGCTTGCATCTGCACACAAGATACAATGCCACACAAAGCACAACAAAGGTCAGTCTCAGCGGTATCCTCATGCCAACATGTAAGTTGATTCACAAGTTCGCATCACAGTAAGTCGATGAGACTCGCACCTCCTGGCCTCCAACATCGAAAACAGCAACGCCAGGGAAGGCCGCCAATGAGGTGTGCAAGGAAGGCATTTCCCGAGCGAATGAGGACCTCGGTGGAAAGCATGTTGCTGGCAGAGTAATGGTGCGGATGCAGCCCCTGTCCGCTACATAGACAACCCCTCGTACAGTGTCTAGGGCCATGTGCCCCGCTTTAACAAACCTCGCCTCGGGGCCAACAGCATCCACCATCTGGTTGTCCTGCTCCTCCTCTTCATCGGCATCCTCGTCGCCATCCCCCTCATCAACGTTTCCACCGCCCGCGACCCTCTCAACCCCACCAAGCGGCGTTGCCCAAAAGATGGTGTTGTCTGCGCACGCCATGAGAAGAGACTCATCAGGTAGCACAACCATGCTCTTTACTCGCCCTACTCGCCAACGATTGAGGTCAAAATGGATCAACTCAGAGAGCACGTAGCGAATCTGTTGCAATGCATTGTACATCGGCGAGAGCCTCCACACTCGCACGTCTCCAACGTCATGTTCGCAAATACCAGCCACATACACCGTCCCACTAGATGAACACGCAATGGCAGTTGGGTAGAAGTTAAGGCGCAGCTGGGTATCACAATCGCACTGATTCACGCACTCCCCGCCAATGATGTTCTCCACTTGGTTGGTTGTGAGGTCGACGCGCCACACGCCGCAGCTGCAGCGAGCCTTCTTGCTGCCGTGTGCTATAAACAAATACTTGGAGTGGCAAGCAATAGCGGTGATCCGGCTCTTGAATCTCAGATCGTTCGTGGCGATTGAATTCACATTGAGTTCGCGAAACTGGCCCTTCCCGGTGAACGATGTCACATGACTTAAAGGAGTCCCGGGCGCGGCAATGCGTCTCACAACAATGCGCTGGGCATACAATGCATCACTGGTGTAGAGGTTTCCTGCCGAGTCTGCTGCCAATAACTCAGGGTCCATGAAGCCTGCTTGACTAGTGTTCCCGTCTTTGTAGATTGTGTGGCGGCCTTGGTGGCGGTCTGTCATGTCGTGCATGCCAAAGGGCTCAACAAAAATGCAGCTTGTCACCGACATGCACCGAATGCCTTCTTTGTCAAAATTGACCATGAACAATGTCTCGCCGTCAGCGCTTATGGCCAGGCCTTTTGGCGTGAAGGGCTCCTGCGCGAGCGTGGCAACCGTCCATGCTGGCTGCTGCGCCGCCATGTTGTGCCACTGGTTACCCACAAGCGATTAGCATTGCGTTCAAGTCAGTGACAGTGTACTCGCTGGCAGACAGTACTTGCCTGCCTCGCGACTCAGCACAACTCAACAATTGGTACATTTGTTGCCACTGCTGGTCGCAAGCGATTGGCCTGTGACGGCATTGAGTTGGGTTTTGCGATGCACGCAGCAGTGTTTAGTGCTAGGTGAGTGCTTGCTTAGCTGTGCAGTTTACAATGCTGAAACAGCTACCCGCGTTGAGAGCAAGCTGTGGATGCCGCATGCTGATTTGCGGAAACCTACGGTGCTGAAATCTGCGGTTGGTAGGTTGTGCAGATGTGAGCCTTTCTGCTCCTAGCTGAACCTGATACCTGCTGCTGTGTTTGAGTGCTGTGACATGGAGTGCACCTCTCTGCCCTGTCCCCCGGCTACATCTAGGCCCGCCAGAGCTGCTGAGAGCTACGCAATGCAGGCAAGCGTGCGAGGCAGCTGGCATGAGACCGCTAGCTTCCCCAAGTCAATGCGGAAGTGGGGCAAGCAGCCACGACACGCTGAATGCGGCTGGGAAAAATAGCACGTTCACACGGCGGCCGCATACATTGCAATGTGCGAAGCATAGACAGGCTGAAATAGATAAACCAAAGCTCGACATTGTCACGCTGACGCGTCAGTGCGATGAGTTGCCGTGTACCTTCAGGCTGAACCCACAGCACAGCTGACCACCATAGCAGCGCCGCTGCTGGTAAGGCCTGCAAGCACAGCGGTACGCGCTGACGCGTACTGCAATAACAGCACCGATCTACCGCGCCTGCTGCACTACCACCGCCTCTTATACGCCTCCTCGCCCTCTGCCTCCGCCTCCGCCTCTGTCTAAGTACGCCTTCCGCTACTGGCTGTGCTCAAGACGCTGCTTGCCAAGCAGCCAGTAAGTTTCAAGCAAAGCGTCATGTGTTAGGCCAGATGGAATTCTCATGCGGGCTTAGGGCCTTATTGAATGCAGTGTGCAGAGTTGTTCTTGTGAGGTTTGATGTTGAAGTTGGAAGTTGAAGTTTGTCCGTATGATGATTACAGCAAAAGAATCTATGGACTGCAAGGGCATATGTGGCAGTACACACAATGACACAATGCACATCACCATACACACGTAAGCTCGTACATTATGACTTCATGATCGCATTCAAGTTGTTTGCTTGTAAGACCATCCTTACAAATAGAAAACAGACACGTTGCGTTAATGTTGCCCAGGTGGGCAACGCCAACCTGATGTGCCTTTGTCAATTCTCGAGGACGGTAGGTGAGGGTAAAAGGCATAAGCTTGATACTAGTGCGATAGGAGTAGCTTTACATGCAAGTATGATATACATAGCCCTATATTGATATAACGACGGTTGCTACCATAAAAACCACACCTATATCATATAGGTTTGCGTATATATATTCTACATGATTGCCGAGATGTTTCTGAAGAATAAGTTGATTGCAATTGAAACACGCATCACCTCTCGTGTAGTCGTGTGCTATATGCTGTCGAGGCTGAATAGACCATTGACAACATACCATTTACTTTTATGGAAGCCCCCCTCCCCCGCCCCTTCGGGGGGAGGGGGGGGCATTTTGTATATGTGCAAGCTCATCTCGCGGCCCGCCATGCCTACGTCCGAGATGCGTGCGACCGTCGCATCTTGGTGATGTTCGAGCAGAGCAGTGAGTCATGGCTCGTGACTACCATTTGCTTATTGACATTACAATCACAAGCTGCAACAAACATGCGGAAGTTGCCGTGTTTTAATTGGACTAGAGCAAGTAACTTAAGAGCACCCTTCAGCCAATTCTATTCATTATTGGTGAAGACCCATGGTACCGTGGGGGAGGACTTCCACAAGCCTCCTCACCATATGCGCACGAAAAGCGGCTTACGGCCGGAAGCTACCATTGTGGAGCCTTTGCAACCTGCTGTTGAGCGGCTTCGTCACATTGCTTCACCTGCGCATGGCGTGTGCGCTGCAAATGCCCGTATTGTAGTCACACGAATATCGCAACTTACAAGCGATTACATTTTGGAGTCGCAACTGTTAGTAGCAAACGCAAGCCCTTAGACGAGTCCCCGCTCTAATGGAGCCCCCTTAGCAAAAAGGGGAGGGGGGGGGGGGGGGNAGAGTTACCATAGTATTTTACCCTATAATGTGGGCTACGTGTAGTAGTAGGCATTGCATAAGCCTCACTTGGCTACAGGTTCAAGGGCACAGCACGCTTCATGATATCAAGTACCAGCTCCTTGTCAAGGCTTTGAAGGTTGGCACCCAGGTGATAGTCGTGGTAGTGCAGTATGATGTACGCCGTGGTATGCTCCTAAAGCCGTCGCAAACCTAGCTTCTTGGCCGCTGGAAGAATGCCCAATGAGCCCTTAAAAGTCCAAACAAGCCACATGTAAGTGCACGTCCACCCAGTCAAGTGCATGAAGTCAGTAGCAGACACCATGAACACGCATGTAGCATGCATAGACAAAGACTATGCATGGGTGACCGTGTGTACAGGCTTTACTATCTGCAAAACATGCCGCAGCTTAGCATTGATAGAAACTATTATGCAAGCACGTGCTCTTGCTGAGATTGATGGAGGCATATTGCAATATCATTGACAAGCAGCACTGCTTGTGGACAGCCTCTCACTGCCTGTGTAAGGAGACAGGCAGTGCAAAACAGATGGCATCCAAGGCAGCTGTTGTACAATGTACCGCTGATATACCTATAAAGTGCTTGCAAACAGGCTTACTATTGGTGTTCCCCCTCAGTGCAACCACACACGCAAGCTGTGACAGTATGCGACAGAAGGCAATGAAGCATATACTGGACAACACAGAGCGACCGGCGAGACTCACCGAGCGACCAACTTGATGGTTGCTCGTGGCCTTGACGATTTGCGACTCGCACAAGTAGCCGAGGTGCGGCAGCAGCGCTCGCTTCACGAACTCCAGCAGCTCGATCGTGAGGAAAATGTCCTCGCTCAGATCGGCGGGGATGCTGTCTAAGTGGAGGTAGATTAGCACCACCTTAAAAGCCTTTGACGAGTTGTGTGCAAGCGAGACTGTGGCGTCCTCCCTGTGATGTGCCAGCAGCCCGCGGAAGTACTCGCTGCGGTGCGCGAGGAGACTGCGGCTTGCTTACAACTGCACACAACACAAATTCAGCGATTGTCATGCAATCGTGTAGAACGTCACGAGCTCGCATTCCACTTGATCAGTTAAGACTCTCACCTCCTCGCCTCCGACATCAAACAGAGCGACACCCGGGAAGGCTGCCAACGAGGTGTGCAAAGAAGGCATGTCCCATGCGAATGAGGACTTGGGCGGCAAGCATGTCAATGGCAGGGTGATTGTGCGGATGCAGTGCCTGTCCGCGACATAAACAACCCCTCGCACAGCATCGAAAGCCATGTGCCCCACATCAACAAACCTTGCCTCAAGGCCAACGGCATCCACCATCTGGTTGTCCTCCTTCTCTTCCTCCACCTCATTGTTAGCATCAACTCTACCATCCGCAACCCTCTGAATCTCACTGAGCGGCGTTGCCCAGAGGATGGTGTTGTCCGCACGTGCCATGAGAAGGGACTCATCGGGTAGCACCACGATGCTTTTCACTTGCCCTTGCCAATGGCTGTAAACAAAAGAGATGTACTCAGAGAGCACATAGCGAATCTGTCGCTGATCGTTATACATCGGCGAAAGCCTCCATACTTGCACATCCAATGTTGTGGTCGCGAACACCAGCCACGTACACCGTCCCGCTGCTGGATGAACACGCCATGGCAGTCGGGCAGAAGCTAAGCCGCGGTTTGGTGTGACACTTGCACTTTGGCGGGCACTCCCCACCAACAATGTTCTCCACTTGGTTGGTTGTGAGGTCCACGCGCCACACGCCGCAGGTGCAAGCCTCCTCGGTGCCGTGTGCTATAAACAGGTACTTGGAGTGGCAAGCGAGCGCAGTAATGACTCGGCTGTGGAACCCTACTTCACCCTCCTCGACTGAGATGAGTTCACGGAACTGGCCCTTCCCAGGGAATGATGTCACATGGCTTATAGGAGTTGCCGGTGCGGTTATGCGTCTCAGGACGCAGCAGATGTAGTTAACGTACAGCTGGTCTGTGCTGTAAAGGTTGCCTGCCGAGTCTGCTGCCATGAGCTCAGGTGCCATGAAGGTTGCTTGATTCGCGTTCCCATCTTTGTTGTGGCATATGGGTTCTTCATCCTGGTCTGGCGTGTCTAGCGAGCCAATGGTGTCAACAATGGTGCCCTTTGTCAGCGACATGCACTGTCAATGCAGCCTTGATAGGCATAGAGCATAAACAGCGTCTCGCCATCATTGTTCCTGAGTATGAGTTCCTGATGTTGGTTTGCATTGCGACAACATGGGCATCTGCTCCTAGGAACCCACTACCTGCTGTGTGGCGTGCACTACTGTTGTTTGGCATGTGACATTCTGCCACCTAACCCGTGGCTGGACCAAGGCCCGCCAGGGGCTGCTGAAAGCAAACGGAATGCTGGAAAGCGCGTGAGGCAGCTGGCATGCGCTGGAGAAGCTGACAGCTGGCAAGCACAAGACCGCTCATGCCCAGTAACTGCGGAGTTGGGGCAAGCTACCAGCCAAGGAAAGCTAAATGCTGGTGGCCAGAACACCACGTTTACATGTCGGTCGAACTTGCGTTGCTTGAAGCATAGGCAGCTCGTGCAGATCAAACGACGCTGTCATGCTTACTGTCAGTGAAACAACTTGCCGCGCACCTTCAGGCAGAACCTATAGCAGAGTTGACCATAACAGCAGCAGCGGCAGCACCCGCTGCTAGTAACGCCTAGCAGTCCCCCATACTAGCTTGCCGCCCGGCGGAGTGGCAACACAGATTTACCGCTTCTGCCCCATTATCACCACCTCCACCTCCTCGCCCTCCACCACCACCTCCGCCTCCTTCTGGCAAGCTACTGCAATATGCACGCGGCGCATGCAGTTCGCCTGTTGGCAGCCGGTGAGCGTGGAACAAACAAACACTAAGCTTGGAGCACATGTGTGTGTCTGTGTGTGTGTAATCCGTGCGTTTGCAGCAAGCGTACTGCTCCGTACTTAAAAGGCGGCGGTGCTGATGTATGAGACAGGGGTTGAGGTGTAGTACAAGCAATGACTGCTTGCTGAGCTAGAAGTGGGTGGTGCAGTAGTACTAGTAGTAGTATTCAGGTGAGGCAGTTTGATAGCGGAGCAGGTGGGTACGGGTGGTGTTAGTGATGGTTGCGGGGTCATTTGATCCGTGGGGCGGGCTGACAGGCGGCCTACTGATCGGCCTGGCCGCTTCCCTCCACCTCGCAGGCACGACCCCCAACTTACAACTGCATGCCTCCTGCATGCCTCACTCGTTTGGTGTTGTGTTAAACCTGACTGCTGTTTGCTTACCGTGGATTTTGCGTTCATTCAAATCCTTCACCTGCCTTACTGACAGCTGCTAACAGCTGCATGCGTGCTGCGGTTGATACTGTGGCCTGAGTTGTGTCCGCATGCGTGGGAGTGTAGCAGAGTGGTATGGTATTGCTATTGCGCTGATATGTCCCTGTGATGGACTTAGCCTGTCTGGTGCGTGTGCACGTGCTTTTAGGTGTGGGGCGCATCACTGGCGTGTCGGGCATCGCCCACAGCGCACTGCTGCGGGGCCAGGGCGCCTGGCGCTTCGCCTTTCTTTGTGGTGCGTGCGCGGATGTGTTCTTGTGCAGGTGGCTGCGCATGCGCATGGGTGCGCGGTTGTGTGGATGCGTGTGACCAGCACGGGTGCACCAAACCCAATCACACGACTGGAAACAGCGGTGTGCGCCTGGTGCACACACCACGCAAAGTAACAATGCGTTGCCATGGTCAAAATTTGCCTCGCACATCATCACGCATGTGTCACTAGTCAAAGACACACATTCATCCACCCCATCTCCGCCCCCTCTTGCAGGTCTTGTCACCTCTGGGCTGCTCATGGCCAACCTCAGCCGAACAATGTCATCATCGGCCCCTCACCAGCACTACTCCCAAGACTGGTCAGCGGCACTCGGTGTCACTGCTGTGGCCGGGGCGCTGGTAGGGTTTGGGAGTGCGATGGGTGGGGGATGCACGTCTGGCCACGGTGAGAGGAAACACTTGGAATGTAATTATCAACGTCATCATCACCGTTGTTGTCATTGCCCACTGTGTGCATCAGGTGTTTGCGGGTTGGCGCGGTTGTCAAAGCGTTCCTTGGCAGCAGTGGTGACGTTCATGTCAGTTGCGGTCGTTACCGCTTCTCTGCTTCCTGTCGAGCAGGCGCCACTGATACCATCAGCTGCACAGTCCCTTAGTCATTCGCACAAAGGTGACACAGGTGTGCGCACCAATGCAGACATGCACGCACACACATTTGCACCATTGGTCCACCTCAGAGACAATAGCTGCTCCTTACACAGGACCTATAATGGCGGCGGTACTGGCAGTGCTGTTGGGTATAGTCTCCCTATACAAGAGTCTGGTGCACAAGGATGGGGACATTGTGGAGAGCGTGTGCTCATACGCGGCGGGCTCGCTGTTCGGGGTTGGTCTCATTAAGGCTCAGATGACAGACCCTCGCAAGGTCATGTCCTTCTTGCGCGTTCGTGATGGGATGTCCACATGGGATCCTACACTGGCGTTTGTCATGGGCGGAGCGCTGCTCGTGACGCTAGTTGCTTTTCGGATGATTCTCACGCGCAAGCAGCCGCTCATGGCAGCACAGTTTTCACTGCCGACTAAGTCGAGTTTCACGCGCCGGTTGTTCCTGGGATCGGCCGTGTTTGGAGTTGGCTGGGGACTTGGCGGAGTCTGTCCCGGGCCGGGACTGGTTGGGTTGGGACTTACTGCTTCCAAGGTCAGTGTACATCAAATGCAGGACATGCATGCGCATGCACAACGTGTAGTCCAGTCAGCACGCAGCAACACATGCAAGGTGTCGTACAAATGACATTTAGTTGACCACCGGGCTACTACTAGCACGCTAATCTACTGCCTCTACCCCGTTAGACATGCAGCAGTCAATATGCAGTTGGTAATCACCTGCCCACATGGGCGTTGGTTAGTTGTTGGCGCTTTTGGCCACGCAGACAGCATGCAAATTGGCGACCAGGACTCCCCCTCCCTCTCTCCCTGGCTCCGCCGCCTTCCTCGCCCTCTGCAAGCGATGCAGCAGGGTTTGCTGGGTTGTGTCGTAGTTGCGTTGCACTGCCGACGTCAGCAGTGCCTGGTCCAGTGCCCCCTCCGCACAGGTTGTGCTGTGTTCAATTCGGGTGCTGGGCTGCTTAGGTGCTGGTTGGGGTTGGGTGGTGGGGTTGGTGTGTTGTGTGCACATGCAATGTTTTGTGTGTTGTGGATGAACAACAATGTATGCTTTGAGACGCTTATGATGTGTTGTCACGCAGGCTGCCTGGGTGTGGGTGGGTGGCATTCTGGCTGGGATGCTGCTGTACGACGTGGTAAATGCACATGTCCTTCCTCCCGCACAACCTGTTGTCTCTAAACAGGAGTGAAGCAGAGAAGTCTCGCTACCTTGATTTGTACGTATACATTCATACTGCTACCTCCTCGGTGATGTTACCGTGTCGAGCATCTCCAGTTCCTTGGCTCGCACAGGGGTACGAATTTCTACAGTGGTTGTGGTCAGACTGATACACTTGTACAGTTAGGAGCAATTATGCCGTGACTGGTGCTACTGTGAGGTTGGTGCTGTGGCATGGACCAGCAACAACCCAATGGCTCGTGTTAAGCTCATTTGAACGGATGGGTAGCAACCAATCATGCATGTACCATGCCACACAGCGTGCATATCACTGGTTGCATGTACATCCGCAATAGCCACCGTCTAGCCCCTTGTCTGTCCCGCTGAAACACGTACAGCTCTTATCCTCAAAAACAGGCAGAGCACGTGAAAGATGGCCTGCCTGCAAGCCGCGCACAAAACGGCATCCTACCGACGCTTTGCACCCCAGGCATTGGCAGGCTCGTCCTCCTCAGAGTCGATGTCGCCGTACTGCCACAGGTTCAGCCGGGACTGCCTCGCCTGGTCCTGGTGCTCCAGCAGCTTCTTGATCTCCTGTGCCCTCCAGCCTGTGCCCCGCGCCTTCTCTAAGCGCGCAAGTCCGTTCTACCAGATCCAGCAAGTGGCAGTCAGTACTTAGCTCTGCATTGACTTACCCCCTCCGCTGCCAGGTTGGTTGACAACGGTGTGCAAACCGCCACTCGTGAACAAAAGCAAATGCTTGCAAGCATGCAGGCATGATGTGGTACCTTGAGTAGCGCAATGTTGACGGTTTCTTGCAAGCCAGGGACGACCAACGTCACCATCAACTTGGATCCCTGCTTGCCCCCAGTTCTGTCCACTTCTTCAACACACGCAGTCAGCTCCTTCCCGGCAACCAGTCTGCCGAAGAGGTTGGCGGCATCCATGCCAAAGTCCTCATCCAGCTTGGGCACCTTGAGAAAGGCCAGCTGGCAAAGTTGCGCCTGCAAACAAACAGCAACTTGGTCATAGAATGCCAAATCCATGCAACCAACGAGTGGAGCAACGTTGCCGCAACAGAATCAGCTAAAGCTTCCATGCTTCCTACCTGTTGTGGCACCGCTCCCAAGTTGGCTGACACCTCCAGAGGACGCAACCTGGAGAAGGCAAGTGTCTCCCTGTTGCCATAGTCGAGGTAAAACACCTCATACTTTGTGTTGATCTTGAGACCACTAGCATCCCTCAAAACACTTTCGACATATGCCCTGGCCCAGTTGTCATCCCCTGCACACGTTTGCAAGCAGTCAGTGCCTATCACTGACTGAGTAACAACGAGACGGCTGGTGA
Organism: Chlorokybus atmophyticus; assembly: GCA_009103225.1. Lineage (NCBI taxonomy): Eukaryota > Viridiplantae > Streptophyta > Chlorokybophyceae > Chlorokybales > Chlorokybaceae > Chlorokybus > Chlorokybus atmophyticus. Next base: position 169,099 of record RHPI01003330.1, read on the forward strand.
TGGGGCAGTTATCACACTGAAACGCACCTGTAAAACGGCCCAGAACGATGTCACCGCGTTTGGGGTCAAACATAACAGGCGGCAGCTTCTCGGCAAGATCCAAAGACAATGAGCGAAGCTGTTCTTCCAACCATGGCAGCTGTGGTTCGCCTGTGATCTTTTGCACATAAAACTCGGTGGCGTCCTTTATTTCCGAAACTCGCACCTGACAGTCATAGAGAAGACCTTGGTAACCTGCAATGGTTGTACAGCTTTCACGCATGTCCACAAAAACAAAATTGTTCTTACGCGTAGCATTTCTTTATTCCTGTTGCCAACGTCACCGCTTGCACTGTCATCGCCCTCTCCAGCAACAGGTTCGACGTAGTTCTGCCAGATGTTCACGCGCTGCTTCTTAGCAAGTGCCTCTGCAGCCATGAGCTCATTGCCTCCGGGCACCCTATCTGCACTGAATGAAGGGTGCAGCGTTGCCAACCCATTCGACAAGAGCTCTACACCCACGTTGGTCTGCAAAGGCGTGATGAACCAACTCAATCACAGGGCATGGCACCCTCATACAATTAGTGACTTGGACAACAGCAACAAACTGTCATCAAGAAACAATGGTGCACCCTATTCAGGAAGAGGCGGCCAAGAAAAGTTCCTGTCTTATCAATGCTTTCAATCTCCACCTCGACATCATGCTGCAAACATAGACACAGAGTCGATGCATGTTCTCATCAAACGCCCAACTTGCAGATACAAGCAGGAACGGTTGTACAGCGCCGTTTACCTGCAGGATCTTGTGGCGCATGAACTGGAGTGCTTCCTCAGCATAAGGCTCATCCTTTCCAGGACAACGCACGCCCGACAACGAAAACGCAATGCCACATGACTCCTTGGGAATGAAGAGCTTGTACCTACAAGTTGGCAACGATCAGCACTTGAGCTCAGCTTGCAGCACGCCGCAGGCACCTCAAGTATGCCACATGCAAACCTCTAGTACCAAAGGATGGGGTACCTGTGACCGGAGAGAACATACTCTACCACTGCAGATACGCGGCCAGTGCGCTGGAAAAAAGGAAGATACTGCTTGGCCCTGTTCGCAGCGTTCTGGGAAACATCATTGATCAAACCCGAAGGAGGCTCCTTGGCGGAGTGCAATCCTTTCTTGTCTTTCTGTGCTTTGGCCTCAGCCGCCAACAGCTGATCATAGTGCAGAGATCGTTCCTCCTGTAACAAAATTAATGCCTCAGTACGTACGTACGTACGTACAATGCATGAGTGCTCCAGATCACAAGGCCTCAGCAGAGCAGAACGCAATGATATTGGGTTGTGCTTGCTACCATTCAACCCCCACCGCACCTGCTCACGATGCCGCACGACAGTTGCTAGGCCCCTCACAATCAGCATTTCTGCCACATTTGCGCCCAAACTTTGTCCATTTGCTGCATCTGTGCGTTCCTTGTCAGGCAGCGGCAGGAACATTGACCCAAATGCCATGTCCCTGTCACCGCCTGGCAATGCAGGTGCGCCCTCCGCAGCAGTTACCTGGTGGTATAGAACCAAGTTATCAAGTAAAAGAACAGAAACAATCCCACCGGGGATGAGAGGGG
>RHPI01003330.1:170903-203252 GCA_009103225.1 Chlorokybus atmophyticus
TGGAGTACACAAGGAGGGGCATAATGTTACTGCCGCACTGACCTTCCTTGTGTACTCCATAGTGACATGGACTTCTTTGCCAATAAGCCGTTGGCGCAGAAACTCTTTGGCTTCGCGTGCATAAGGTGCAGCTCGTTCCTCGCGCCTGGGATTGCCCATGCGCGGTGCTCGGATGCTGGAGAGTGCAACTCGCCTCTCCGCTTGTGGTCCCGGAGGCAGCGACAGGTCACGAACTACGATGATGTCACCGCTGATAACTTCAACCACCTAAGAAGCAAGCAACATCAGTGTCTGACTGCACGCTCCCTACAAGCAAGGCAGTGCAAAGGACCCACCCGGCCAGTGAAGTTGTCATTCAGAATAGCTGTAGAGTTTGACGGTGGAGGCACATAGTTGCGCCAGAGGCATAGTTGTGCTTGTTTAGCCGCACGCTCCGCAGCTCGGAGTTTGGTTCGCACTTCCAATGGCAGCATAGCTGCACTCCAGTCAACCATTTTCACTAGACCCTGTTGCAGACATGTTTAGCGACATGCGAGGCAGCGTACAACCAATACGTTTCCTGCGTTTTAGCACAATGTTTGCTGATTTGCACCTGCTTGAGGAGCTCTTCCGCAATATCTCGTGGTTGGTCGTCCTCAGGGTAGAAGACAGAACCAAAGAGGTTTTGGTACTTGTCTACGCCTTCTAGAACAACCCTCACCTGCAGATGCATAATGAGTAACATAATGACTGACACACAACAAGCGACACTTGCCGATAAACAATGCAGCACGCAATACACTTGCAAGCGAAAGCAACAGCTCAAACTTGTAGTTGTCGTGACATACTCAAGACGGTAATCTCAGAAACAAACTACAAAACTGTTCGTGCAGGATATGCTGCTGTGCATGCTTACATCTCGATGCAGAATCCGGCACTCAGCATAATGCTTGGCTTCGCGGGCATAAGGCTCAGCGGCAGTGTCTGAATTGATGGATGAAGCCAGGCGTTGTGCAGAAGACAAAGGGGCTCCAGGCTCAGATGCACCAGACGTTGTGGGTTTGCCATTTGTGTCCTGTCCGCCCTCTGATACTGCAGGAGCAGCAGGCTGGGCCTTCTTGCCCATTGACGGTGCCTACATGCATGACAGGTGAATAACTACAATTACAGCGAGCAACTCTTGTCAGTATACAAAACAGCACACCCGCACCTGAATGCCAGCCAGGTATATTGCAACAAACTGCATCTCTGGTAGCAGCCACGCCCGTAAGAAAGCGCCATCACGCACGCTCTGGGATGTGCCAGGTTCAGTACAACGCGTCAACAAGAACAGTGTCAATTTTCGAATACATCACGAGCCTGCAGACAACGGCCATGCAAACACACACCACGATATGGAAACAAGCATCATATGCTGCAGTGCAGCACCTCCACTATTGCCGCCAGAGGCTTGCCCTTGTAGGATGCCAGAAGCTCCAATGCATCAAATGTACTGCCTTCTGAGCCAGCAGCACCTGGAAGCTTTCGAACAGACGCTTCTGCAGCTCCTGGTTCCTGTGAGATGTGACTTCAGCATAAGTACTTGAGTGTTTGGGCAAGTTTGAACTCATTCTGCACAGACACTGCTGCAAACCTTGCTCCAGATGCCCGAACCAGCCTGCTGTGCTACATCTTGAAGCCGCAAAAGCTCTTCGTACTGTGCAGCTTCTGCATCCCTTTGCTCCCGTACCTGCCATTACATTGGGCCAGCGTTAGGTGTCGAAGGTGTCAACACACATCGAATCACAGCGCAGCGACCCTATGAGGCACGAACCTTGGCCCAGCCATGCTCCACAACATCATGGCCTACGTTGACGTTGCCCTCGGCCAAGTATACCGTGCCAAACTCCCGGCCGATGGTTGGAACAGCATAGTCGACACGAAAAGTGACTTGCTGTGAAGCGATAAGAGTGTCAATGGCGCAGGCGCCCATGCAGACATGAGCAGCTTATCAATTTCACGAACCTTGCCAATGCATCTCCTGCGCAGGTATTCCTTGCTCTGCCATGCCCAAGGTTCGTCCCTGCTTGTGCCATCACGACGAGCCTGCAGTGCGCAATCACTTGTGAATGTGGCACTGCTGAGTCGTCAGTGCTGTGCAGGTGCCACCAGTGCAAGGCCATGATGAATTCAGGAAGTACATCTGTGTGCTCAACCCGCGCAGATTGACTGCATGCAGCCAAGCGCTCATTGCCAGTATTACACTCTGCATGTGCTGAGAAGCCTGGTAAGGTACGCATCACAACGACAGCATTGTCGCGGACAGTATGCAGAACTCTACTATCAGCATGTCAGCAGAGGAGAGCTATTTGGAAATCAACCAGGAGGCCATCAAGGTGCCAAACCAACACAAGGCAGACTATTAACAACATATAACTACATGACAAGGGTGCAGCCTGGCGCACAGGGCCATGGCATTCTCCGCGACAGTTTTACAACAGTCCTTTGAAGCTAGCCTTGCGAGTTGCAACATGCAGACGCCCTAACGTGGCGTGCCTCTTACCGGGAAGTGGGTCGCCTGCTGCTACACACTGTTCCAGAACAGTGTGTAGCAGTTGCATGCTGCAGGCGAAACGCCGAAGCGACATTGCGAATCATGGCCGTCAAGCTACCAGACTAAGCAGAAATTGAAGGCCAACTGACACGTTCTCCGTCGGCACAAGCTAGTCAAGCGCAAACAGACAATGCACCTGCTGACCCTTGCAGCCCTTCGCCACAGTGCACCGCACTCAACTCACCATCCTGGGAGCGATGAGACCAGTGAGCGTGATGGTCTTCTCGGGCGGCGGACCTCCTCGGACATTGCCGATGATTACCAGGGAGTCGCCGCTAGGAACGGCCTTCACGGTCCCACGCATCCACGTGCTCGGCGCACCAGCACCCGCCATACTGCAAGCAAGTGAGGGAGAGCAAGAAGCAAGCCGAACAACCTCGTGGGTACTACTGGCTTTATGAACTCAACAATAATGTCGACGACAACAAGAAGGACGCCACTGATGACGCCGCCGTACTAAGCTACTTGAGCTGACAGTTTGCCTCGCCCTGGCGGATATCACTCACTGCACACAGCTCATATCGTGTCTAACTCGATATCGCGCTCTTTAGTACTTCGCGCACGTTTTGTTGCCCAGAGTTAGGGCGTTAGGACGCTTAACGTTCAATGTCGCGCATGCTGAATCTCGATCTTGCCGTCAGATGGAGCGAACTGCCCGGGTGCGGGATGTTGATATCTTGCGCAGCGCGCATGCCTGCACTGAACGCTTGCATTAACGTGCGCCTTGCCACGTGTGTCAGCTCAAGCGTCACTGTGCCACCAATTGGCGGCGGCGACGGCGGCGGCGAGGTGGTTGAGGACGCTGGTGGCGTGAGAATTGCCGGCCTTTGTGAACATGACACTCACGGTGAGTGGGAATGCACCTTTTCCTCGGCTAGAACCAAGTTTGCGGACGGGCTGGGGAGTGCGTCATTTTCGTCTAGCAGCAGCTTGTTGTGAGCACGATTGCGTGCCGCTGTCACATTGCTTGTTGTCAGTAAGGCAATGCAGCTTTGATAGCCTGGCCATTCTATTTAGTAGGTACGAAGCGGTGCAATGCTTGACGGATAGCGGTGTTTTCTTCAGTGTGCATGCAGCGCAGGCAAATCTCATCATCAAACTCACCTTTGGAGCAATTTCAGCTTTCTGCGATACTTAGTGTCAGCACGTCCTGTGAAGTGCTTGCATTTGCTGTTCGTTATCGGGCAACAGCAAGTCCCAACTCCAAGTTCGTGCGCAGGAGTGCATTACTGGCAACAAAGCCGTCAAAGACGTGAAAACCAAACTTAAGAAGAACAAGTCAGTAGCGCCTCCGGCTCCTGTCGTCGCCGTGTTTGAGCAGTATGCCAGTGACAAGCGATACATGCGAGCGTCGGAGCTTTTGCAATTCATGCGAGTGGAGCAAAGAGACATTGCTGCAAATGAAACCACAGTGCAGGTAAGGGGATGGCAGGACCCCTCTCAGTGCACATGAAGGCAGTATCTGCATACGAGCTTGACTGCAAGGCATGCAAGTTACGACCTGGTGTCAAGTCGAAACTGTAACGCATGCACATTCATGCTGATACTGGTGGCTGAGCATGTGTAGAAAATGCAGCATATTTATCACCTGTCGCATGTTGTCCACTGCTTGTTGTGGCTGGCAGCACCGGGGTGTGCAACATTTACCCCACGCTGTATGTGTACTGCAGTGTGCTTGTTTGTTCTGACACTGCTTGGCAGGCTGTGATGGAGAAGTGGAAGAGCGACGTGAAGTCAGCAATGTTGAATCTGGCCGGCAAAATGCATGCAGACACGTAAGTGACCTTGCTAGCGTCCTGGCGTGCAGTCAGCACGAGCTCGTTGTTCTTCAACTCGTTTCTTGCGTTGGTATCGTCCACTCTATCTTCTTGGCTGACAAGCGTTGTACATGGCAGGTCGCAACCTCCACCGGTAGGCTGCAGAACAGCGCGCTAGGATGATAATAATAACTGCATTGAATATATCTTATGCTCATATTGGCACTGCAGACAGGTTTGTTCTGGACTGTTGAGAGCTTCATGCGCTACTTGCTGGACGCTGAATGGAATGATCCCTTGAAACCAGTAGGTCTCATCATCTGTAGTGTGTGTGCAAGCCCAACCGCTTTGCACCACCTTTGGCCGTTTTATAGTTATTGGTTTGCTTGCAGGTGTCGGGTGTCACAGACGATATGACACTGCCATTGTACAACTACTACATATATGCCTCCCACAACTCGTACCTCACCGGCAACCAACTGACAAGCAGGAGTTCGTCTCGGCCTGTGGTTGAGGCGCTGCTTGCAGGCTGTCGCATTGTCGAATTGGACCTTTGGGAGAAGGGAGGCAAGATTAAAGTCCTTCACGGAGGGTAACAGCAACGACGCATGAGTTACTCTGGTGCTATCTGTCCACTGCTCCTTGTCCGATTTATGGCGCCAACCGTTTTGCACGTGCAGCACTTTGACAAAGGCAGTAGCTTTTGAGAAGTGTGTCAAGGCTGTCAAGGACAACGCCTTTGTCGCGTCTCCATATCCCGTTGTTCTTAACCTGGAGAACCACCTTTCTCCGCCAATGCAGGCACAATGTGCCCAGGTGCGTGTCCTGCTGTGTTCCTACCAGAGTTGTAGATATCCAAAGGTGCTGACAACAGTTGGCGATGCTCTGGTGCACTAGATTTTGCGGGACATCTTGGGGGACACACTGTACAGCCATGGTGGCGACAGAACGGTGGAAGTTCTGGCATCTCCTGAGGCACTCAGGTCGTGGTGAATGCAGTCTTGTTAACTCGCAGTATGGCTTGTGCATGGGCGCGTGTACTGAAGAGAAATGTTCCACTCTCTGTCAGAGGTAGAATCATTATCAGCGACAAACCCTCTGAACCATCGGTTGCTGAGGTCAAGCAGGCTGCTAAGGCAGCTGCAAACCAACCAGGTATGAAAGTTCAATGCTGCCAGTCATTGGTTGGGAAATACCTCTTAGGAGCGGACTCAAACTGTGACCAGCCAAAGCATAGTCAGCATCTCACGGTGGGCTGTCGCAGCTGGCCCTCCACAGCCCGATCCATTGGATGCGCCGATCATTGCTGAATCAGAGGCAGCTCAGCGTCCACAACCTGCGCCGGTATGGATGCATGCATTGATTACTGCACAGTTGTCACCATGACGTCCTGAGGCAGAAGCATTAAGCCTTATAGCTATTTGCTTTGGCTAAGGGCCAACATGGCACGACAGTGCCTATTCTTGGTTTGTTGCATAGTTGGTGATTCAGTATAAAAGTTGACCGTGGGACTGTGTAGGCTTAGCCATGATGCCGGTACGAGTTGTATCTAATGTGTGGGTATAACAGGGCGCAACACATGGTGAGGTACACGATACATCAAAGAAGCCTATACCTGAGTTAGATCAGCTGCTGTATATTACTTGTGAGAAGCCCCGCGCACTGGAAACCTGTTTGCAACTGCAAGGATATGAATGCATGATGCTCAACATGAGCGAGCCTCAGCTGACGAAGCTATTACAGCTTGATGCTGCAGGAGTGGTGAAGTAAGTCACAGTGCTGACAAGCAATGACATTGTGAGTCAATGATAGCCGGCTTGCATGCATGAACTGAAGTGTTGGTGTTGCAGGTACACAGCAAAGCATCTAATACGAGTATACCCATTCGGTCTCAGATTTGATTCGTCCAATCTGGACCCCATGCTTTCTTGGTCTCATGGCATTCAAGTCCCTGCTCTCAACACACAAAGTCGTGTAAGTCCTGTGTCAACGAAAGTTTAATGACGGTTGCATGCATGGTTGCATAGCTACCACATGCTGGAGTCTTGTGCATGCGCACTAACCTTGCAATCACTTGCAGGGACAACCTCTGTGGCTTGCAAGGGCATTGTTTCGAAAAAATGGCAATTGCGGCCTGGTCAAGAAACCTGACTGCTTCCTTGATGGCACTGCCCTGTCTGGGACGCTTCCTGTCAAAACACGATTAAAGGTTAGCATCCTGCAGCGGACATCGCCGTTCAGCTGATGGTTGTATGCTGGTGTTGGGGGTATTTGATGAAAGCAACCTCATGCTTAAGCACCCCAGCGCGTGACGCGTGCAGTTATTGGCCGATTCGAGTGCTTGTGTATGACATGTGCCATCCTGTGGCAGATCAATGTCTTGTTCGGGCGCGGTTGGAACAGGGCCTTTGACCTCCTGAGCAAGCCAGACTTCTATCTCAAGCTGAAAATCTTTGGCGTGCCGCAAGACAGTGCAAAGCAGAAGACGTCCGTCGTCAAGTCGCGACAGCCTGTCTGGAATCATCAGTTTGAATTCACAATCGCAGTCCCAGAGCTGGCACTGTTGCTTATGGAGGTCTATGACTACGACTCGAGTGATAAGAACGACTTCGCTGGACAGTTCTGTGCTGCTGTTACAGATCTGCGACCGGGGTACCGCGTGTTCCAGCTGCGCGACAAGAAGGGGCAGCCGACAAGTGCAACTGTGTTGGCGCGGGTTGAGGTTGCTTAGAGTCGTGACATCTGTGTGCAAGGCCTTTTGTCCAACTCAGTGGTTCACGCTTATGGTGAGGTGATGTTTTGTAAATGTTGCATAGTATCCTTTAGTTACAGAAGTTGTCAGTCGCCTGTGCGTGTACCAAGATTGTGTACGCAGCCATTGGCATGTGGATGTCATTGCACATGTTGCAAACACTCTGCCTACAGCGTCAAACTGTTACATCAGACTGCACAAGTGAGTGTATATATTATGCTGTCGTTGTAGCCAACATCAACTCACAGGAACAATCACATCCATGTGCTTGAATCGCTGCAAAATTGCTTTCAAGCGTGGATGTGACTGTGCATAACATAACATTACTATAAGCATACATTTATGAATACGATGAAAGTAATAGTGACAAATCTCCTTACCGGTACGCTTACCCGCTCTGCACCCGAATCACAACCATTCTTATCAGTCCAAGCTGCTAATCTCATGTGGTTTGATATTGCTATCGTTTCAATAAATAATAGCAGTATCTTATTGTAATATTGTTTTCAACAATATTCAAGTACATCTGTAAATGGGATGTAAACAAACCTAGAAGAAGTCCGTGCAAGTTGATTATCATGCAAACAAAGTTGTATACCGTTTTCGACATTGGTATTGGCATATTAATGCAAAACTCTGTTTGCTCAGTTGCCGGTCATGCAAGTAACGATACATATTGTAGCTAGTATGACGGAGTGCATTTGCATTCAATGCGATATTTTTAATTACTGATAGCATTGGTTATGTGCAACTTTGGTTGCATACATGACCAGCAATGGTCACATGTGACCAATGGTATAAACAATTGTGTTGTTAAAAAGTTTTGTGTTCAAAACATATCCTCTGCAATTGCACAAGATAAGTATATTTACCATATCAATCATGGCTACGTATATTATAACATGTGTAATTACACAAGAAGGAATGAACGCATGTAAGTCAATATATCACAATTCAATTGCAAAATAGTTAATTATAATTGAAGCTATAAACATGTAGCTTTGTTTGGTTTATATTGCATAACGCATATCAAGTTACATGTTCATACTTATACATGACACTGGTGTTATATACACGGTACCGCATGTGTCACAGCCCACTCAACCACAAAAGACTTAGTGATTTTATGGTTGATTTGTGGTAATTTTTAATGTACCTTCCCATTACAGCATGCACCATAGATGATATACAAAAAATTTCAATGCTAATTAGCTTCACTTGCATAATGTCTCTGAAAAGTCTACCTTCACTTTGCACAACATTGTGTTATGCATGTGTAACACAATGTATTACACATGTTTATGTGTATTATATTAGTTATTCATATTATTAGATGCTTGACATGTATATCAAACATTGAGGCACCGTTAGTGAAAGTTTTGTTGTTTCAATTTGTACCCAAGTTGCACGCACCTTATGTTATGACTGTATGCCAATTATATAATACATAAACCAATGTCTCTGTATTGATACGCTATCTTTGCATATTGTATGAGTCAGATTGTAAATATGCAGCCTGTGCACGCACTAGCGAACAATATGTACACCTTTTCCCACTATCTCCCACAATCATTGTCTGCTTGCTCTGCATGCTTTGTTGACAAGTAAAGCTAAAGGGGCTGCACGTAGATGCAGCCCCTTTAACATCACCTGTCATAGTACACTTGTTTGTGCCTTTAATGTAATGTTATATAAAGCTAAAGGGGCTGCACGTAGTATGCAGCCCCTTTAACTTCACCTGTCATAGTACACTTGTTTGTGCTTTTAATGTAATGTTATGGCTTGTGTGTGTGTGTGTTGCTACTGATGTGACTTGCGGCCCCTCATAATAGCATTTGCTGATTAAAGACTATCATGAATCCGCATGAGTGTGAAAGCTTGCCCAGATCAAGCGGTGTAGGCCTATAATTACCAACCAACTCAGTAGCATGTACGGTTAAGAAGATGCTCGTATCCGTGTGGCGATTGCGTACCTTCACCGTTTCAGCAAGGTGACGCCCACAAGCGAACTGTGCTATCAATAATACTACGGTACAGTGTATGTACGTGGTCAAACTAGGGCATTTTACCTAGGCCTATGTCACAGTTTTCTGAAACAAAACACATCTGACGAGAGTCACAACGGACCGGGTTACTCTCCCGGCACTGCTGGATGCGCTGCAACGCGCGCACGCGCACGTGATCCCAGAGATGCCTCCCATTCCGTTCCGGACATACCATAATGGCTGGCGCGCACGTTGTCGCGTAGCGCAAGGTCCATCACTCTGTGCAACGCCCATGATGACTCATGGCTCATGACACAATCATTGTACCTTATCGATAAATGTCATCAACGCATGATACCATGGTAGTCTGGTGGGGTGGAGTTTGGATTCATCACAATTTGGGTTAATCACCCAGGTACACTTGCTTAACAGCTCGTTAGCAACAGTACCGATAGCGTTGCGTGATTCAACACGGGCTCGACAGCGAACGCACGTTGTGTGCGGAACGTTTTCCGGAGAACAGCCTGAAAAAAGCTTGCCAGAGCTTTAGGCGTAAGTGTGCGTGTTAAAACAACGAGGCGACGGCGGCGGCGGCCAGGCCACGCTGGCGCTGACTCAGGCAGCCAGGCCTGCCTACGTCCAACGCTTTCGCCGTCGCCGCATTGTCAGCCAGGCTTAGGCGGACTGAACGGAGAGAGGCGGAGGAGAGGGTGGAGGATGTTGTGCAGCTGCATGTGTTGGGGATGCCAGTGACGGCGTCCCCATTGCTAGGGTGGCCGGCGGCCGTGCCGCCGCAATGGCCGTCTCAACAATGCCGATGTCGCCGTTGTTAGTGGCGGCATTGCTGTTGGCACTGTACCTTGCCACCGCCACCGCGGACGCAGGTGAGAGGATAAGGTTCTTGCATTGAGTCCTCTCGATGTATTTATGTGCATGCGTGTTGAACTGACAGGTTATAGAGCATGCACAGACGCTGTGTGTCCTTACCAGGCGGTGACGTCGGTGTGAGTGTCGGTGTGGGTGCGGACGGCGTCATCCCGGGCAACTGGAACCGCACTGTGAGGTACAGCTGGTGGAGAGGTGCCCGCGACTCGCACAGTACAGGAGGCTCATCTACCCGTAGTAGCATCAGCAGGGCTAGTGTTAGTGGTTCTGTTAGTAATATAACTAGCAGAAGCGCTTTGAATACAGTGGCTGTGAACTCCAGTCAAGGTGTTGGGAGTGATGGCGCCAACAACAACACAAACGCCAAGTACCCTCCCCCGCCGCCTCTTTTCTGCTATGGTGGCCATGTCCTCCCCAACCTCTACCTCATTGGCGCCCAGAAGGCAGGGTCTACCTCCTTCTGGGGCCACCTTGTCAAGTAAGCCATAAACAACACCTCCTACCATGCAGCATTGCATTGGGTGATTACATCACTTACATGAGCGCACGCACTCGCATGCTTGCATGCACACATGTCTGCACGCCCGCACACATTGAGACTAAGTAAGAGAGGGTGAGAGACGCTACCACTCACTTTTGTTGTCTGCGTGTGAAGTCCTGAGGTAGGTGCGGGGGCGTTCTGGGCGTATCCAAAAGAGCAGAAGATGCTGGGTCCTGTTGCGGCGCGGTTCGGGCCAGGCGTGTTCCTCGAGAAGTACAAGCAGCGCTTCCCACGCTGCCGAGGACAGCAAGAAGGTGTAGCAGTAGGAGAAAGAGGACAAGATGGAAAAGTAGAAGGTGGTGAAGATGACGAGGTGATTGGAGAAGGTATCAAGTATGTGTTGGACGGGACGCCCGTGCTTCACTACATCCACCGTGGGAACACACGTAAGGGGTGTACTGTTGGTTTGGGTATCATCAAGGCTGTTCTAGGGACAATAAATAATGAACAACTGTTGTGTTGGCAGCGTCGCAGATATACCGCCTGTATAAGGACACCGACTACGTGCGCTCCCTCAAGTTTTTTGTGCTGCTGCGGGACCCCGTCACGCGCGTGCTGTCCTGGTTCAACCACATCGGCAGAAGGTCAGTGTGTACTACAAACACAATGACCTTTGCACGTTTTACGCCAGCTGACACTGTCCCCTTTCTCTCTCTCAAGGTGTCGGGAGCGTGTCCACAACGGCGTTACGGTATGCACCGGCATCCCGTGCAACCAAACATTTGACGACTTTGCGCTCAACGACCTCCGAGGCCGGCGAGAATGTCTTGAGAATTCTTGGCCTGACCTTCGCCGAGTAAGTAGCAGTAGTTGTTGCTCGTACGGGCTAGACATTGCATTGCATGGTGTCGTTGAAAGCAGCATTGCGTGGTTGAATACACTGCAGTATATAGTGTTTTTGTGTCATCGTATGTGGCAAGTGAAACTGACTGATACATCTTGCCTTACTAGGCGGTTAGGAGGTGTGGAGCTACTACTCCATTGCTGGCTTCCTGGTACGCAGCCCAGCTGGGTCACTGGTTCGAGTACTTTCGCCCGTCGCAGTTCCACTTCATGGACTTTGACGAGTTCACACAACATCCGGAGGCCGTACTGCGCAAGGCCTTTCAGTTTCTCGGCCTCCCCACGGAGTTCATCCCCCCGAAGGTGCCGGAACAGAGGCTCAATACGAAGGAGGACCACATGTACTGCCCCAACACGGTGCACGTGTCGGACGTGCGGGAGGGTACGCTGGCCACACTCGGTACATTCTTCCGCCCGTACAACGTGCAGCTCCGCGCGCTGCTTGCCGCCAGTGGACACGCCGACAGCGTCCCCGAGTTTGCACGGCGCGACTGGGAGTGGTCACTTCAGCATGGGCTGGTTGAGGAGGAAAGATGACAACAAAGAGGACTAGACTAGACTGAGGTTTCTATACACTATTATACACATATGTACATGGGTGCCTCCAGTGCAACTGAGGTGTCGGCAGTGTCGTCTCCACCGTGGCTTTTTGTACATAGGTGGGTATTGAAGAATTGCTTAGGCGTTGTAATACCTAGTGTATCACTGGTTTGCTCTTGGTGATCAGTATAGGGTTAAAGTCGTGGTATGTCATGCATAAACATACGCGCACAGGCAGTAATGCATAGTAATGCAGAGTAGGCACAACAAGCAGAGCCATTTTTCAATACACCTGGGACCACCCACTCGCTACCCTAAGTGCTGCTACATGCTATGCAACGCAATGGCAATGAGGCAGGCAGCTGGTAGCAATGACTCAACCACCTAGTGCACACAAGTATGTAAGTCTCGGAGTGCATTGAACACTACGCATATGCTCTGGGCATAGGTTGAGCGCTAACATCAACTGCCAAGTATATTGTGCCAGCTGTAGTGCCATCATGGCAGGAAATGTGCTCGCAACTGCATAACTACCTACAGAGTTGCTAATAGTAAACAGCCCACATCCGCTTACGCGACTTGTTCCCATACACACTAGATACCTGAGTAGTTGTTGCAAATCTGCCTGCACTGTGCGCGCACCCATCATATGTCTCTGCCTACGATTTAGCCATCCAGAGAGTGACTACACCAACCAACCACTCAAACGGTGCTCATCACGCACGTGGTGCACAAAGCAGTGTTTGTAAGCGCATGCACATGCACAAGGCACAAAGCAGAAACGCAATGTGTGTAAGCTCAAGCACATGTAGCCTCTTTGCTGCATGCCTGTGCATGGAGGAGAGCAGTACTCTCTGGGCACACTCTCTGTGCAGGCGGTCCCTGCGCATGCACGCTGGAGATGCTATGCAGCAAGGGGCCTAGAAAAAGTTGTGTGCGCGTGCAAAGAACTGTGCATGGTACAAGCAAAGCATCATCGAGGTGTACTGTTTATACACCTCGCGCACAGACCATGCTGCTCAATGACATGACAAGAAGGGGGTGGACAAGCAACGGTCATTGCTTGTTGAGCAGTGTCTTGTTAACCCTACTGTGGCTATCGCATACCTGTGAAGAGTGCCACTGTGTGGCATGCTTCACGTCGTGCTGCTGGACTGCTGTTAATTTCTGGCTGCAAAGAGCAGCCCATACTGAAAAACGAAATAAACTATAAGCTTCCAACCACTACTTCACCTTGACATACAGTGCGCGGTGCATCCTTCCGCCACCAGACAAGACGTAGTGCTCTCGTTCAGTGGGGATGCCGAGTGGGTTGATGCGGAGCCACTCAACTCCAATCGCCTTAGTATCCTCGGCATATAAAGGGCCGTCCAGCTCCTTCGCGTTGGTTACGGAGAACGTGCTGTCCCCGCCGTTGCGATGCACCGCCGCTGGCTCAATCTGCCCCGCTGCATGCGTCTCAAACTGCCGGCACATGTCAAACGCAACCTCTTCAAGGTCAGACTGCAAAAATATCTGCGCGCACATATGGTTGAGGCAAGCCTGGCCGCTTGTACCATGATATGCAGAACAAAACAGCAAAACGACACTGACCTTGCCACCAGGTTCAAGAATGTTCATGACCTCCTTGACAAACTCCGGCTGTACTACCCGCCGTTTCCTGTGTTTCCTCTTGAAGTGAGGATCTGGACACTGCCAGTCAGTTGGTCAGTGCAAGGAATGGGCTCATTCGCAGGGCATAGTTCACCAGTAAACTTGACTACCTGCACGGACACCAATTGCACGGGCTTGGGGTAGTCCTTCAGTAGCGTTGGGAGCGTGACATTGGCATTGGCGGTTAGGAAATGCCTGCCAGCAGATGCACTCTTGAGCATGGCTGCATGACCTTGATACCAGGGCAGCAGACAAGCATTGACTACTCGCATGGTCACAGTGAAGCTATGTAGCCCATGCTGTATGCCATATGTACAGAAGTGTCACACATACCACTTAGGAACTTACACATTGGACATCTTGAGAAGCCGGACCCACTCATTTGAGCGCTCAATCAGCTGCACGATAAACAGCGTTAGCCACATGCACTAGCAGATTACCTTATAGAACACGTGAAATGGTATCTACGTACGGGTCCACGGATGTCCAAGCCCAAATAATTCATCTGCTTGTTGCGGCGGGCAGATAACAAGAGGAAACGACCGCTTCCTGTAGTAACAAGCAGGTCAGCAAGCTGACAAGAGCAAGGTGCTTGGCTGTCTGCAACCGCCAACTGCCATGTACCTGACCCCACATCAAGCACAAGTGGCAGGTTTGGGTCTCGATACACCTGCGTCCAATCTGGAGGCTCAATGGGAACCTGCGCGCAATGTGTGTGTGCATACAAGCAGCATAACACAAAAGTCAGGCAGCTACACGAAGACACACCTGCAATCTTGATATAAAAGGATTCACGTGCTGCCTCACACGTAGCACACCTGTCTGCACACAACATGATCTAAGCCGGCAAGCAGTCGCGCAGAGCACTGTGCCATGATACTAACAAGACCGGCAGCAACATTTCTCTGTGCCACCTGAAACCGCGTGAGCCCGAGCTCGGCGAAAGGATCATCCACGACACCGTCTTGCCAGGTGTCCTCCTGTTCAGTATCAGCAGCAACGCTCGCAGCAAGCGAGGCAACGCGAGGTTGAGGTTTCAAAAGAACCCTGGGTCTGTGACTGCGCCCAGAGTGTTTCAGCCTCAGCCTGCTGTGCACAGAGTGGTTTAGCAGTAGTTGATTTGTGCCTTACACACTGACTGTAACCATACATGTACACTCTCTTTGAAACGCAAGACTGATTCTAACAGGCGTATCGCGTTCATTCGACAAAAGGTGTCCCTAGCCCTGGATCTTGATGCTGCTCAGTTCGTCAGATGCAACGTATGATTGACTGTTTTGACCAGTTACTTTTGCAGGAGCAGGGTAAGCCATGCTGGGGCATTCGTGAAGTCGAACGGACAGCCGCACTACACCGCATGCAACAGCATGCCGTACACTTGCAAGCTGGTGCCGTTCACCAAGCACGCCAACTCGCAATGCTGACCACATTAGCATCAAAGATGTTGCTAACTGCTGGCAGTTGCAGCGGCCGCATACTGGCATGATGATCCGCCGCACATCAGATTATGCATGAGCGTTTTATCATGCAGTTTTACTTTGTGTATTGTATATATGCATGTCAAGCACTCAAGCCAGTACCAGCAGCTGGAAGGCCTGGCGACATCCGCCACGCTGCGCAACGCCACGCTGCCAACTACAGAAGCGACAACGGTAGCGGTGGGACGGGCCACCATCGCCGCCGCCGCCGCCGCCATGACGCCCCTGGCACCCACGGCGATTATTTGGTTAGGGTTTGCAACATAGCTGCGAGCACAGCTGCAGGCGATGGCGACGGGCGGGGGAGGCGTGGTGGGGTCGTCATCGTCGTCGTTAACGACGTCCGGAGCGACAGGGGTGCCCCTCAAGCGTGTCTACGCCGTCCTGCTCATTGTCATCAACGCCGTCTTCTGGATCGTCCTGGGCCTGAAAGCGTTGCATTCGAGGCCAGGCAGCTCCAGGCACTAGCTGGACTTGCTTGTTGTCGTCGTGGAGGTGGTGCTGCTCGGCTGTAAGCGCATGGGGGGCGGGCGGGAGGTGAGGGCATGACGGAAGGGGTGGTCCAGGGCAAGGGCAAGGAAAAGGTCGTTGAAGAAGCTGCAGACCCAGCAGATTGTGATGGTGGTGGCGATCATCAAGTTGATAGGTTGTCGGGCGGCGCAGTTTCCCTGCAACCGTCTTCAGAAGCAGAGGCTGCGCCTTCTTGCGGCATCTGCCTCTGCGAGCTCCTGGAGCGTGGACGCCTGGACAGCTGCGACCACGTCTTCTGCTTCGACTGCATATACAAATGGTCCAAGGTGATTTTGCTGTGCGTATAATGTTACGCACTCTTGTGGCGGTTGTTGATATGGTCATACGAATTGAAGTGTCCCATCCGCAGCAAATACACTTGTAGCACTCTGTGTCAACTGTCACGAGTCATGATTACTTCCTCTCCATGAGTATCACATTTAAGATGTTGCGCTCGGTGAAGCCCATTGTCATTCGACGCATGTGCACAGCGGCAACTCCTGGCCAGCAACATTAATGCAATGAGCAGCAGTCCTAGGCGTATAGAACTCTGTTTGCACCGCCATGCCCAGTTAAGCCGACATGCACACATGCTGGTCATTTGCTGCAGGTGGAGTCTCGATGCCCAATGTGCAAGCGTCGGTTCACGCGCATCAAGAAGGAGGAGGTGGGATCAGAGGATACACGGAAAGGCACTTTGACCGTGCAGCGCAGTTTCCGGATCCCATCCCGCAATCAGGTGAGGATTGCTGGAGTGGATAGTTATCATCCATTGTGTCGTTGACAACTTGAGGTTGTGTTTCAGACCTACCAAGTGCCGGAAGAAGAGCTGCAGGCCTTTCAGGACCCTTATGCGACAACAGTCTGTTTGGCGTGCGGAGCTGGCACTGATGATGCCCTGATGCTGTTGTGCGATGGCTGCGATGGTGCGTACCATACATACTGTGTCGGCTTTGGGCAGCAGGTGCCCCTTGGAGCGTTTTACTGCGCAAATTGCCAGGCAGCAGCTACCACCCCTATGCAGTTGGAGGAGTTTTGCACCGATGGTACGCAACACTCTCCTTACCCAAGCCCTACCCCTCCCAACACACCACACACTGCGCATATCCTGTACACAAGCTCAACAAATGCGTGCAACCTTTGCCCCTCAGGCCCGTGATGTGGGCTAAGTGTCACGTGGTGTGACATGCACCTTGCCCAGGCCGCTGTTCGCAATCTGATGGTGTCTTCACTATCTGGTAGATGATGAAGACCTTCGCGACATTGACTACGATGCCAGTGAAGATGGCATTGTGCCCAGCACCAGTGCAACTCGACCAGCCCGGCCTGCAAGAGTGTTGCGCTCCCAACGTGCGAGGTGAATCATGTCTTTTTCCACTGGTCGCTGGTCTATCTGCTACCTTGCTTGCAACTTTGAGAAGCCTTTCTACAATGCTCTCTCAAAGAAGATTATTCTCCGGCTGACATTCCTGTCTTACCAGCACGGCACGCACAGTCGGCACAACGCGTTCCCGAGGTAGTGGGAGGCGTAGAGGGGTGAGCAGAGCCAGCAGGCTCCGAGTGTTTGTGGGAGCCATCAGGAGGCAGCGTCGGGGCACGAGCAGAAGAATGCAGGAGCTTCTTGAAGAGCCTGTGTTGCAGCAGGCTGTTGCTGCCCCTCGCTTGCGCGAAACCGCCGCGCACAGTCTTGTTGACCGAATGCGAGAGCAGTGGCAGAGCATTCGCCAAGGTCAGCTGCAGTTCAGTGATGTCACGCCGCGCACCACCTCAAGCGTAACAACCAGAAGGCCAGCGGCAGTAAGGCCAACAGATGCGTCGGCTCAGTCAGCAAACCCACGCATGAGCAGTGATGAGGCGCGTGCATGGGCAATAGCCGATCAGCTACGGGCTAGAGCTGCTGCTTCGCAAAGGGATGCTTCACCACAGCCCACGACAAGCCGGACTTCTGCTGACATACAACCCGCGAGCACATTAGGTAGAAGACGAAGCTTATCATCCCTCGGGCCCTCAAGTCAGATGCAGAGGGAAGGCAACCTGCGCACTGCATCATACAGACAACAGGAGGACCTTGATGCCGGACACCCATCCACTTCGCATAGGGACTACCAGTTTCACACAGAAAACCTGTACAGAGGCGCTCGCAGGTCACCACGCGGGCGTCACACATACAGCCGGCCTGAGGTTATTATGCAACCACCACCTCACAGCAGAGCTCAAGTCTCCCCGAATCGCTCTAGACAACAGCCAGATATGAGACTCCAAGCAGGCACCTGTTGGCAGGGTTGCGATGGCCTGTGTACCCACACAGTGCAGAACTCTCAAGCTTTGGGCAATGTGCACGCACGTGGTGTAGCGAACACAGCAATTGCGGCAGGGGTTCAACCACCCATCCAACAAGCTGCGCGTGCATTGGAGGAGGCGGCTCGGGTGCTTGTATCCGAAGCTGCGGCAGGGGGCAGTCTGCCTGCTGTCAGCACTGCTGAGCGTGCAGCGCTGAAGGAGCTGATTGCAAAGCTTGTAAAACAGGCCATGCTTCCTCTGTACCAGTCAAAACGCATGGGTAAGTGTTTTCCCAGTGGCCAACACGTGAGTCGTGGTGAAACCCACACACGGTTTAATGAACACGCATTCTGGGTTACTAAATATTTTTCTAAATATTTTTCTAAATAAATATTTTGCATGCTCACTGGGATGTTGTCCATTGCAGACCGAGATGCTTTCAAACAAACGGCCAAGGATGCCACCCACTCGGTGCTGCACAAGGCATTGCACATTGCAGAGCGTACAGATGCTGTGCTCGAAACTCTGGTGAGGCAAGCACTGGCACCAACCCTAGCCCAGTTCGAGCTGTAATATGTTAGGTGAGTAGGACCTACACCATTACTGGTGCACTATTTGTATTATCAGGTTTCAGTATAGATGGGTGAACCAAAGTGAGGGTTAGTGTAAAGTTATTGGTGCAAGTCTTAAGATAATTCTCAGATCATCAAATTCCCACATCAGATTGAGAATATAGGATAATGGTTGCCATACCATGTTCCATACGCACATGCGTCACATCAGTGTTGTTGCATATGCACACCGCAAGTATGCCTCTACAATTGAGCAATCATGTTGGTTTCAAGGAGAGTCAGCTTAAATGCGACTCTGCAATGATGGCGGTGTCAATTGTGGCAGTCGTCATGTCGTGTGCCCATTGCTCAAGTGGTTGCAGTAGACCTGAGCCTCATGTGACAGATGCACCAGCATGTACATTTTCGACACGAGAGTGCTGCTTACCCTCATGGTCGATAAGCCAGGTTCTGCCACCATGCGTGCATTCATCAGAGCATGCACATTGTGGCAGCTTGAATAACACACCAAAAGACTCAGGAGAATTGCTATCTAATATAATATATATATATAAATGCGAATTGCAAGCACAAACAATGTAAAGCATAGAAGTGCTATTTCATGCTGAACAACTACACAAGCAGTCGCACGCATCGACACACCAACACACCAGCTTAACAACGACACAAAGCAAGCAAAATAACGGGCGCCCTGAGCAGCGCTAGAACAACGCAACAACCAACACAACTGCTAAGCAACTGCACGGTGGATAGGACGGAGCAGAACACGGTGGGCAGGACGGGGCAAAAGGCAGGGGGTCACCACCTGTGCAGCAGAGGCGTGGTGGTCAGGCCGGTCTTCACTGGCACAGACGTTGACGACGACACAGCAGACGACGACCGACTGGGCCCCGCCGCCACACACGCTGCTCCGACCCCTATCCTGTTCACAACGATTGCAGGCGGTGTTAGTCACGAGTCATGCCAGGGCACATGCCAGCAACAGCACACCAGGACACCAGCACAATAGCAGCACAGCAGCACCGCATTGCCATCACCGACTCAGTCAGTAGGACAGCATGCACAGCACCGACAGTGACTTGCATGCGGGCAGGTAACCTGCTCCCCGCATGTACTCACCTCTTCTGCTTACCTGGACTCACCTGGCAGTTGCTGTGATGAGGTCCATCCTCCGCTTGATGAGGGAGGCGATAGAAGTATTTGAAGGTCATCCCGTACACCAGCCCTTGCTGTCTAGTAGCCCACCTGCACAACACCAACAGCAAGACTGACAGGTTATAGCCTTCTGCACACATCCCTCTCACCAACGTGCGCAGGTCTTGCAAGCAATAAGCTCTACATGTAGACAATCTCACCAAAGGAATGCATCGTGAAATGACTGCACCATTTTTTGCCGATTTTGCAATGTTACTGGCAGGGTGTGGCACTCGCCCTCTTGGGATTCCCACGAACTGTGGTAGTGTGAGAAATGCGTTGATTATCTGTATTTACTGTTTGCGTTTCAACATATTTGCACAGCAGACATTTTACGCTGTTGCTACAGCATCTCACTGGACAGTGTTTACACACACAGTGCATGCCAAACAGCAAGCACCTTCAGCACAAGACGCACCTTCACGTGCTACCAGTGCAGTCCCACGACCACACCAACAAATGACTCATATCATTGCTTGCAGATGCTTGGTTACAAACAGTTTGACTCTGACCGGCCGTATTAAGAACACCACAATACCTGCATCTGGTGCGCGTGCAGCATGCAGTGCATGTTAGGAGAGGTATGCCGTTGGAAACATGATGATTGGCAAGTCACAAACCGCAACTCAGCAACTTCAAGCAATAATGACCACAAAAAGGGTGTTTTCCTAGCACGTCGCACACGAGTTGGGTCCAACCCTGACGTTGGAACTCCAAGCTATGCACCATTTCACACAAAATCGTCACCCTACTCTATGCGCTATGCGCTAACTGTACACCACATATCAAACACAGCAAAATACAACCTGGTATTAACTGAGCTTGCATGTACATCACCGCCTGGAGGAGAGGAGCTGGCGCTGGAGCTCCTCAAGCTCTTCTGCAACCTTGTCAATGTTCTCGAGGCGTTTAGGCACGGGCGGGTGTGTGGCGAGGAGCTCAAGTAGGCCGCTAAAGAGGCCCCCGCTGCCGGGCTGACCGGGAGCGGGGCTCGCTGCGTGGATGAACAGGTGCGCGTAGTGCCGCTGACCACCGATGGACTTCTCGCTCGCGTTCTTCTCAATCTTGACCAGCACTGACTTCATCGCCTCAGGTGTCGCAAACGCGGACCCTGCCGCATCAGCTGTGCACGCGTGCGTGAGTGAGTAAGCAAGTGTGAGCGCAGTGGTGAGCGTGCATATGTGCGGGTGCCCGTCAGCATATGTGCGCGCATGCACACTGTTGTTCAGCAGCGCATGTGTGCTTGCGCATGTTCCTGTGTTCGTTTTGTTTTCTCTTTGTGTGTATGGGGGGAGGCCACCATCGCCGCCGCCGCCGCCGCCATGACGCCCCTGGCACCCACGGCGATTATTTGGTTAGGGTTTGCAACATAGCTGCGAGCACAGCTGCAGGCGATGGCGACGGGCGGGGGAGGCGTGGTGGGGTCGTCATCGTCGTCGTTAACGACGTCCGGAGCGACAGGGNGAAGTAGGTAGCAAGGCCCACGACAGTAAGAGGCACTCCGAGCATCTGGATGCCCATGTTATTGCGCTGCATTCATGCACACGTACAGTTAGCACTTGCAGTTGATATCTTGATCCCACCCCACCACAGACACATTGCAGAAAGTCAGAGCAAGACAGCGTCATGCACCTGTGATGCAGCTTGTTGATAGCGCGGGTCCCTCTGGTAGGGATTGTATTGCCCTCTCCTTTGCGGAGGTGGTCCCTACAGAAGCATACAGAAGGTTGAAGGTTGGCCAACACTCAAACCATCTGATATGAAAAGTACACCAAAACACTGTTGACGACAACAGCATAGCTGTTTACTTGGCCAGGAAGGAAGCGTCCATAGTCGAGCAGCAGGCGGCCAGCAATGAACACACCGTAGAAGCCAAACAGCACCGAAGCCAAGTGAGTCCCGCTCTTGCTATCGCCATGGATAATGTGACCGATCTCGTGACCAAGCACAGCCTTCAGCTCATTCCTATCTGCCTGGCAAGGCAAGGCAGGCGTGTATGGCTTTGTGTAATAATCAAGTTGAGTGACATTGTCTCGTGTGTGCTCATCTGCAAGTGTATGTGCGTGCACCCATGCTCACACCTTCTGGAGCATGCCGGTGGTGACGGTAACAGCTGCCTCGTCAGGGTTCAGCCCCGCGGCAAAGGCGTTCATGTCCGGTTTGTCAAGGATGAAGACAGAGGGCACGGGGATACCCGCGTCCGCTGCAATCTCCTCCACAACACTGTACAGATCCCTGAACCTGCGAGGCAATGTACTATCATCAACTCAACCTTTTTTGTGACCTGTTACCAAACAAGGAGATGTGCCCAGACACGCAGCATACTTGGTGCGGTCAGCGGGACGGCCACCAACAGCCATGGCCACAGCGGGCCCGCTGCCCTGCTTTGAAAACTGCAAGCGCGAGAACTGGAACAGCGCCAACCCGCTCACCACCGTCGCAAATGCTGCTGCAATACTGTTGTGGCACAATAACAATGGGAAACAGACGACAAAACCAGTCAGCAAGAAAAAGCCAGTGTTTGGGCACGCAGTTGTTCGTTAAGCACATATGTACGCGTGCAGTATGTGTACATTGTGTGGTAATACCACAGCGACCAGCCAGGTGACCAACCTGCCGGGCGGCAGATCGAAGGTGCTGTGAAGCAAGAACTCCAGCGCAAGCGCTCCACTACCTGTTAACGCATGAGTGAGCAACCAAACAGCAGTAAGCACTGTGAACACAGATCATGTGTGATCACCTCCCACTCGCGTGCCATGAGCGCCAACACGCACCTGTTAGTGCTCCAAAGACACCCCAGTAGAAGATCACGCGCTCGTTGCCGCTCTTCTGCAGGCGGCTGAGGTAGGTCTTGGCAGCCTCCTTAACGACGAGGGCGGTGGAGGTGGAGGACGTCGTTGCCGGCGGCGAGGACAGTGGATTCCTCCCGCCAAACAAGGCCTGAAACAGAGTGTTGGTGGCATGCATGCATGCATGCATGCGAGGTGTTGATAGTTATGAACATGTGCTCACCTCAACGGTGAAGGTGAGCTTTGGTGTTTGACATTGCCGCTTGGAGGCCCGCACATGGTCGCCGAAGAAGAGGCCTTTGGGCAAATTCTCTGTTGCATTTGGTTACACCATGAGTACACAACATTAGCACAACAACACGAACACCGTGTGCAGGATGCATGCTGGAGAGTAACTGACCAGTGCGGAAGTGCAGTGGGGAGCGGCGCTGCACCCGCCCGCTTCCAACTGAAGTTGAGGACAGGCGCGAAGAAGGGATGGAGAGGGACGCGCACACCACCACCGACGACGACATTGTCGCCGACTCCACCACCGTCGCCGCCGCCGCGAACACTGCCTACGACACCAACACTGGCGCAGTGGTGTACACACTGCAAGCAACAGTATCGCCGATATCCGTGGCAGATCCACCAGCAAGATGGGGCTGATGGGGCGTGCAGTTCGCTAACGTTGCTACATCGACAGAACGGCCGGTCTGCGCCGTCACTCAAATGCGTGACCTGCGTCCTTGATGTCAACTGAAACACGGAAGGCCTGAGCGTCGGCGTTTTGCTTGGGTGCCACGTCAGATGTTACGGACCTTGCATGCTGGCGTGCAGAAGATGTCCACGCTAATGCCTGATAGAATCTTCTGGCCTGCGTTTAGAGAGGGTCTCAGCAGCGACGTACGGGACATCTAGGGTTTCGTGGCAAAGCTGAACTTACTCTGTTTAGCAATCTCAGATGACAAATTGCAGCAGCGGGGCGGTGGCGGCGGCGGCAGTGGTGGTGGAGGTGGTGGAGGCGGCGAAGGTGGGAGTGGAGGACGAGGACGGCAGGGAGGAGTGATTTGAGGGTGATGGACTGCGTAAAACAGCTGCTGGATTGATACATTGCGGTGGATTGGAGGCTCTTGCGCAAGGAAGACTTAGCCTTGGTCGGCCGCTGCCTGTGGAGTTGCCATGCTTGGGGCCGCCGTAAGCTTGGTGGAGAGCTTGCCGGCGTGGTTGTCGTCCTCATCTGCAGCGTATGCTGCCGATGGGAGCGTTTGCAGATGGCCGGCCAGGCCAAGGAGACGGCCGGCCGCTCGATCTCAGCGGCACAGCCGCAGCAGCCGGAGCCGCAAGCAGCATGCATTGTGCATGGCTGCAAGCCAGGATGCTGCTACCACAGCAGAGCAGCAGGAGCCTCCTAGAATGGCAGTAACTCAGGTAATATGAGCATTCAATTTTCACTTGAGTGCAAAACACGTGGTTCGGGACATTGCGTTTGCCTGCTTGGAAGGCTGGGTGGTGCCTGCTTGTCTACGAAATTAGCTGTGCAAAGCGTTCATGGTGTCTGTAGCACAAGCGTCAGTAACTGACAGGATGGCTCTAAGCACGACAATGTGCAAAGCGTGTTAGTTTGCTCGCATCTTCGTGTGTGTGCGTGCGTGCGAATGTCAATGCCAACCAGATCAATCACATGTTTCATGGTAGAGGGCATGGCAGTGCTGTTGGACTACCTTCCTGTAACGCGTTCAATAGGCTGCATGCACTAAGTGGAACAGTGCACTGAGTGTGCCACAGCAGCTCAACGATTACGTAAGCAGACAATAACAAAGCTGCACGGCTGTGATCTGCAAAGGTGTCCCCTGGAACGGCATCGTCAGTCACACACGTCCTTAATAGCTTGCTTGATTGAGGCACATTGGTCCAGTCCGACTACTGTCCAAAACGACATGCATTGCCTTGGGATGTTCAACAGTTGCTATAGCAGGACGATGACCATGCGGTGGGGATCAGCGGCTATGCGCACACCGACAACGTGGAAGAGGCAACCATGAGGCATGTCTCCAGTCGCTCGCAGCCCTCATTCAAGGGCACCTCAATAGAGATTAGGGATTTAGTGAAGCAGGTATGTGGTTGCCTGTCTCCGTCGTATACGCTGTTATTCTGTCACATGCAAACACGTCCATGTTGCAGTACTCTACCAAAACTGGCTACTTTTTGGCGGTTGACAATGTATCATTAATTATTAGGCCCGGCGCGCTGATGGCCCTGTTAGGTGAGACCACTTGATCTTCGTGGCACTCGATGTGACCAGTGCCCTGACAGATCAATGTCTGATTCACGCAGGACCTTCTGGGTCAGGTAAGACCACATTGCTGCGGACGATTGCGGGCTTAGATAACCCCACCTCAGGAAGCGTTTTCTTTGATGGCGAAGATGTTACGGACTCCCGAGTGCAAGTACGCCATGCAGTGGCAGCTTCAATTGCACAGCATGTCGCTGTCTTATGGTCAGGATGCCATGGGTTCGGCGTTGATCGTGCTCTGATTAACATAGTTGTTACTGCCAGGATCGAGGCATTGGTATGGTCTTCCAAAACTATGCTCTGTTCAAGCACATGACGGTTGCAGAAAATGTTGGGTTTGGTCCATACATTCAAAGGCAATCAAAGGTAAGAACCCGCGGCATGCACCAGCTTGTCACTGGTATTGATTTGGCATTACAGGCAAGGATAAAAACAAAGGTGAAGGAGTTGTTGGAGCTCATTCAGTTGCCCAACCTGGGGAATCGGTTTCCGCAAGAGGTACTGATAGAACCTTTGATTCCTTGCTCATTGCATGCATTACATGCAACATCTTACTGGCTCTCCGCTGCTGGAGCTTCAGTGCATCTAGTACATTACTGGTGTTGCATTTGAAGCACACCAACTTGTCGTGCAGCTTTCTGGTGGACAGCGACAGCGGGTTGCATTGGCGAGAGCACTAGCCTGTGAACCGCGAGTCTTGCTACTTGATGAACCGTTTGGAGCCCTGGATGCTGTTGTTCGTCAAGTAAGGAGACTGTTCTGTAGTCCGTATTGTGTACCGGCATTGTCATCTGAAGAAACATGCACAGGATCTACGGGTGTGGTTGAAGGAGTTGCATCATTCGTTGGGAATGACGACCATCTTCGTTACGCATGATCAAGTATGTGCCTGCCCTTGAGCCTACCGTCAGCTGTATATGTACTCGAATCATATGGTAAAGTTCTGTTTCACTTTGGTCTTGCCAGGAGGAAGCCATGGAGGTTGCTGACACTATTGCCATCTTCAACCGTGGCAGATTAACTCAGGCAAGTTGTGAATCAATGTGCAGCGCATGGCAGGAGTGCATGGACATATATAGCGCTACCACAGTTTATCAACTGCCAGTCGCAACATTTTCACAAAGTGGCTGCGGCTGTGCTTCTTGTTTGACTACACAGGTGGGCTCCCCAGAGGACGTGTGGGAGCGGCCGGCAAATCCGTTTACCATGAACTTCCTCGGAGAGGTAACTGCCAACGCCATTGCAAATCCAAGCCGTTGCTGTTGTGGGCTGACTGGCTCAACCTGTGTGTTGTTCAGGTCAACTCGTTGCCAGCTACCTGTAAAGCAGTACGCGAGACAGGAATCCGCACGCAGAAGCCCAGCGTGAGTGTCCTGCAGCTGGCGGTGTGCTTGCAGTGCACCTCCTGACTCAACACTCATATTGTTTTGCCCTGCAGGTGCTGCTGCGGCCTACAGATGTAGTTGTGTATGACCGGCCTCCTACTGATCGTAACACTACGCCTGCTGTCATCTCTGATGTCATCAATGTCGGGTGGGAGGTATGCGTGCGTTTGCTGCTTGCACTGTTTGTGTGTATTCTGCCAGGCTCTAAAATATGTCCTTGCTTGGTGATGTTCTCTGCCTTTCTGGGACTCAGAGTGTTCTTGACTTCAACAAGTTGCTTAAGTTGCTTTGCCATGGTTTTTAACCAGATTGCTGATTGTGCGGAGTGTTTGGTTTGATTGTAGGTTCGGTACGAGCTCAAGTACGACGATGGCCAGCGCATCACGATGGTTATGGACAGAGCGGAGTATGAAGAACAGCCCATGGCTGCGACTGACCGTGTTTATGTGGAGCTGGACCCAGCATGCTTGATGCCATATGACAGAAATGAGCTGTTGTAGGCTGTTGTCTGTGAATGTCATAGACCATCCATGGAAGTCCTGTGCCAGTTTGGTATCGGTATACGGTGTTGCCTGTGTGTTGCCAGTAGTGTCAGACCTTGGGTGGCCTGTTCTTGTGCTGCAACAGGTTTTCTTATGGTGCATATTGTTAAGGCGAAGTGTACTGGCCACGAGAGCGCTGGCAGCCACTGCAGTAATAATGATTATCCCATATGGTGGTCCAGCAATTCAAGCTGAACACTGCACACCAGTTGCTGCTCTGACCGAAGTTCTGCAAGCACATCTTGTTGCAGGTGCATCCCAGCCTTAGGCACAAGCACATGATATGCATGCCAAAGACATAGCCTGGAATTTCTGCACGCAGATATGAGGACACAGCGCTGCACAAAGGTGAAGGTTGTGACTGTTAACTCAGGGTGACCTCCGACTCAAAGGTCAGGCTCTGACTCATTGTGGTGGCGCACATAATTCATTTGCACTACCTTGTAATGTTCTGAGTGCTATGCGCATACGCCCTCGGTGGAATGTAGTACCTGCAAACTTCAGTTTGCGTTGCGTTGGGGTAGGAAAGGTTGGCTTCACCACTATATTTCAGTACACAATCCCATGTCCCAGTGTAGTTTAATACTGTGCCTAACACAACATATCACAACCGGCACCACAATACAAGTGGCACCCACTACTGCCCCGTGCTCACACCATGCCGCCCAATGCCACCTCTCAGTCATGAGCAGTACCGCGTGCAGGCGGGCGTCGTTTACCGATGCCGCTCGTCGCTGGAGCATCGCCCACACATGCGCTTGCTGCAATGTACACGCCACTGGATAGTGCAACAGCGCGATGAAGCCGCTCAGCCTACTCGATTGCAGCGCTCGGCCGTACACGGCCCTGCGCGCGCATGACGGAGCTTGTGAAATTCCTCGCCTAGTGCATCGTGGGTCGCTTCAACCATTCTTGCATATACGGAGAAGATGGAAACCTAACCTGATCTGATGAAAGAAATACCTTATATATCATTGTGGCGGTAACGGACTAGTGTGACAGTGTGGAAC
Source organism: Chlorokybus atmophyticus (assembly GCA_009103225.1). NCBI lineage: Eukaryota > Viridiplantae > Streptophyta > Chlorokybophyceae > Chlorokybales > Chlorokybaceae > Chlorokybus > Chlorokybus atmophyticus. Next base: position 198,467 of record RHPI01003330.1, read on the forward strand.
TCGTCAACAGTGCAGTTATGTACATGTACATACATTGTCATACATCGTGTCGATGGTCCCATCACATGTATGCTCAGTCTATCAGTACAGGGTGTTGCTATGCCTGACCACATGGTCAACACTAGATAGCAGGCCTGCATGTACATGGCAGCATTGGTAAGCTATTACCATGGTCACCATTTCAGAATTACTGTGCAGCTTGCAGCAATGCGTATTTGTCTATCCTTCAAGACACTGTGTACATGATGATATCCCGTGCAGAGAACAAACAGCCAACGTGAGCAATTGCAAGCAGTAACGCAGCCAACAACCTCAGGACCACCATACTGTGTTTTTTGATAGTCTGTGCATATGCCATTATCGCAATGCACAGGTTAGAGGCTAGTGTAGCCTTACTACTCCAACAGAGACATCACAAACATCTCACGCCAAACAGAAGCACTGACACAGAAGCGGCAAGTGCACGGGGTCCAACTGCAGCTATGCTGCCTAGCCTAGTTATGTGTACGCTAAGTATACTAGGGGTACTAGTTAGGAAGGTGGGAAGAGTGGGAGACGGTCTGTACAAGAGCCATGTGAGGCGGCAACCGGCACAGCTGACTAGCTGTACAGGCTACAAGAGTGGAGCTCTTCTACATGATGATCTGAGGTGTGAGGATGCTGGCCTTGATCTCTTTGTGCGGTAGCACAACACCTCCATTGATGTACACCTCATCCGCGAGCATAACGTCCTCTCCAAGCACAGACATGTTGTCTATGCGGGCCCAGCGTCCAACAGTAGAGCTCCAGCCAATGATGGAGTTGGTGACGCACGCGTGCTTCTTGATGTGCACGCCGCGCATAATCGTGCAACCGCGCAGGCGCACACCGGCCTCGATCTTGCAGCCTGGACCGATGGAGACGTTGGGCCCAATTATGCATCCCTCGCCAATCTCAGCACTCTCGTCAATGATCACATTCCCTTGCACATGCGGCCCCTTTGGCAACGATTCGGGCTTGGTCTGTAATGGAGAACACAACAACCATCAGAATCGCTGTAGCTAGGCAACTTCTTAACTGTCTTGCACTCCAGTGCAGCACACAAACATTCACGCCTGTATGACACACGCGCGCACGCGCATGCAAAAATGCACATGTGCACCAGGCACAACAAAGCACACTCACAGAAGACTCTCATACCTTGCCAACATGGTCGAGGTACAGCGAAAGCCCAGAAAGAAAATCCCGAGGCTGGCCGACGTCCATCCAGAAGCCAGGCAGCACCATGGCGAAGAGCCTGCCGGCCTCGGCAATCTTTGGGAACACCTCCTTCTCAATGGAAGTGGGGCGCAGCTCGATGCGGTCCAGCACGCTGGGGTTCAGCACATAGATGCCAGCATTAATCTTGTTGCCGACAAACGTCTGCGGCTTCTCCACAAAATGCCTCACGGAGCCTGTTTCTTCGTTCATCACTACCACACCGTACTTGGATGGCTCCTCAACCTGATAGCAAAACATGTCAAAAACTTGCTACAACTCACCAATCATCCCATCATTCTTTCTTTAAACCAGTTCTAACCCTCAGCCTGCAATGCAGACACAAAAGACGAGTGAAAGCACAAACACACATGCTCACCTTGGTGACCATGAGGGTGGCCTCAGCGTTGTGAGACTTGTGGAACTCCAGCATGTCCGTGAGAGGGTAGGGGCAGATGACGTCAGAGTTGCAGACGAAGAAGGGCATGCTGGGGTCGGTCTCATCGATGAGGTGGTCGCGGGCGAGAGCGAGCGGGCCGGCTGTGCCCATGGGTTCCGTCTCTTGACTGCAGGTGATCTTGATGCCCAGCTTCTCCTCATACTCCGCCAGGAAACTCATCATGACCTGCATTGCCACGAAGCATCCATTGAGCATGCAGAAAGAAAGCTGATGTTGCCGAAATGCAAGACCTGGCAACTGCACAATTCAGTGCAACATGCATGCAGCAGCAGACAAAACAACGACATCTCAACGTCCAGCGAATTTGTATGCAGCATCGTGCATTGCACATGTTGGAAGGTTTTATCTAACATGCTCAAGCTTTCGCCACTGCGCATTCATGCTCTGCTCAATGCATTGCTCACAAGGCAGAAACCCTCAGTGGAAATCACCCAACGCGCGTGCAAAGCAGGCTTGACATGCTCGCAAGGAACTACAAACTCAAGCAAGTGTTAACAGTGGCAAGCATGCAAGTTGCAGGTAAGGCTGCTAGGGGATTTTACCTGCGGCTGGTAGTTGATGGCAAGGACGACCTCGGTGACGCCGGCAGCCTTCAGCGCCTCGATCTGGTGGAGGATCATGGGCTTGTTGGCAAACTCCACCAACGGCTTCGGCACGCTCAATGTGAGCGGCCTCAGGCGCGTGCCGAACCCTCCCACAAGAATGAGGGCCTTCATGGTGGCGGCGGAAGAAGCAGCAGGACGCAAGCAGCAGGAGGCAGGCGTGGCTTAGTAGACAAGCAGCGGAAAAGCGTCGGCTGCGGTAAGCTGGTCTTCAGGAACAACGGCAACCCGTGGCAGCCTCACCAACAACCTTGCCGACGCCGTCAACACTGCCACCACCACTGCTTGCTTGCTTGCTTGGTATGGTTCGCTGCAAATGGTGAGTTGTGCACTTTTTATTCACCGCACTCTGCCTGTGGTTGTTTACACATGTGCACAACCGATATCGCCTCGATGACCGCAAACAACCACTCTCATCCAGCTAACAACCAGTCACAGAACAGGATATCACCCAGAGCAAGTCCGATGTCGATTCCTCTCATGCTCGTGCTCACGCGCGAGCGGTGGCGTGCGCTTGTCGCCTCAATCACACAAAACGCCGGGTACCATTCCTCTCAACAAAAGACGCCTTCGGTCGCGGCTTGGACCGTTAGCGTTGGACGCCCGGCCGCGGGGTTGACCCTGCCAGCCGCAGCGTGCGTCACCAAGGTATTTGACGAGAGGAGAGAGAACTGTCGTTTTGTCGGGATGGAAAGGCAATGAATGGCAAAAAGGAAGCGGTGGACAGATTCCGTTTTATTCTACGCTCGCTGGCAGGACGGGAATGCGGGGCGTGGGGCTCCACGCCCTGTGTGTCGCACAGGTGCGCGTGTCGCGCTACGAAAAAGTCATGATGCAGCACACTGCGTGATAGGACAGCGCGCCAATTCGGTCTTAGCCCCTAGCTTTTGAGGTTGCTGGCGACATGCAAGGTGTTGCGCGCAAAGGCCCCTCCAGCATGAGGAAGAAAAGGACCGCCGCTGAGTCTCAGTGACTCATAGGCTATGAGTCGTGGGTGCGCGTCCTAGGTGCAAAGTTTTCCTCACACCACATTTGATGAAGATGGGCCGTCATTATGCATTGGCAGGGCTGTAGGCCACGGCAGGAGTTGTTATCTAAACTTTAAACAATTTCATAAGCTACGGAGGCTTTCTTTATGCAATTGTACAATCATGCAAACCCATTCTGGTTGCTAACTGCCTTTAAACATGTAAATGCCCATAACAGTGGCATCGCAGCAAGCTGTTAAAGTTTGACAATGCAAATACAATATATAATTTGACCATAAAAAGTGCACATATATATAAAGTCATGCAACATGTTCTTTGCATCATTTTATCGCAAACGCGTATGTGCGCTTTATGCAAAGTAGCATGTTGCAGTGGTGGTAGATGTATTGTCGTAATTGGTAGTGCAGTATGCTGCATTGTATCACTGATACATTATATTATGGCATGATGTATAGTATATGCATTGTATTGTGCAATACAACGTGCATGCATATCTGGTATCGATATACGCACAGTATAACTATTGAAACGTGTGTGTATTGTGCAGTTATTTGGTGCATTATTGCGCTATTATATACTGATCAACCACAAGAACCATCATGAATTGATACAAGTAATCTACAAGAATTAATTGTTAAAATAATCCGACGATACATGCACTTTCTTCATTGCTGAATTAATATTGTTATACACTGTGTCTTATTCATCTTGTTGTAAACGATTACTCTTCAAATTTCTGCCGTAAATGTACAAATGTGTAGCATCCGGCTTGTATCATATAATAACATTTAACGTGTTATTGATTAAGACAACCACATGTCACACGTGAAGGGCCTTTACATTATGTGCATTAATTAATGTTGTATGTAAAGTACGTTGCCTCCTGCACAACATTGTTGTGGCTGCAGCCATGCTGACAATAATCATGATGAAGCGTCAAGACTGTTTACATGTTGCACGCACGCACGCACACATGCTTCGCAGCAGGCTTTACATCTGCAAAGCACGTAATGAGTTGCATAGTAGGAGGGGTACCCATGAATAGCGAAAATTAGTTGGTGCGAATTAAGCCGACACGTCATAATATAGCACTACATGTTATAATTGTAGCATGGATCCGTATGAAATCCTCAACCATCAGCGCCTTTTACTGATGTGGCCTAGTGGAACACCCTCATTTTGTAACACCAAAGGTAGGCATGCAATGATCAACATGACCAGACAATATCAAAACTACTCTCATTACGTAGTAAATACACATACCGCTCTGATCACTTACTGTGTAAAATGAGTGGTCGCTAATAGCTCATCAAGGTTAGGACTAGAGCCCACGTGTGTGAAAGGCATGACCGCATATATGTATATTGTACTCTTTATCATCCCCACCCTTCCTCATTCTCGCGAGAATTGATATACAATATATGTTCTCAGTTGAAATGCATGTCTCATAATGAACATCAGTGGTCGTATTGAAGGAATTGTGAAGGGGAAGGGATGGG
>RHPI01003330.1:203309-226109 GCA_009103225.1 Chlorokybus atmophyticus
GGAGACACGATAAATTTACGCGTGTGCATGTTTTATGTCATCAATCAAACATTGTGCCAATCTTTAATTTGTTCAAGATGGATATTGATGTTCTTAATTGAATAGTATCATCTCACCCTCCCCCTCACGAGATTATATGAGATTCATTATGCCTTTTATGCGAGCCCTTTACAAGCTCCGCATTCGAAACAAAAAATTTTTAATCGAGGGTTCTCAAGTTCAACTAATGGGCCTTGCTTGTGAGGAAAGACCGCATGCATCCCAATCAGTTGTGTCTGAACCATGTCAACAACATGCTACACGCAAACAAACATAATATAGAGAATGCTTGTATAACGTACTCAAAAAGGGGGGGATTGATAAGTACATGTTGTACTGTACATTTATCAATATTGTGCGTATGTGATAGTGGTTATGTTAACATGGTTGAAGAATTAAATCCTCCGATACATTCATACATGTGTAATACACATAATGAACAATCCTCCGGGCCTTCTTGCGCCACCCCTTAGGCGCTTGCAGTACATAAGACAAGAACCGGATACACCCGGCCCATGTAGGTAGAGCACATAGCCTGGCGGTGGTCGTGTAAACATGTTAATGATGGTGCATGCTAAGAAGCGTGCGTGTGAATGTTGCATGTGCAGCAACAGAGTGCGCATATATGTCAGCATATATAATGCAGCACCCCGTATACACGGTAGTGTTCATCCACACTCCTTAGCAATCTCCGAACCTCAACCCGCGCGCCTTAGCCATCTCTCGCACCCGCTCAGCCGCCTCCTCCACATCCTCAAGCCCTCTATACCTCCACCCCTCCCCTACCAAGCTCTCTCTCGTCAAAACTCGCGTCGCCCCCCGTCTCGTGAGTCGCTCATGAAAGGCGCGCAGCTTCCCCGTGGCGTGGTTGGCGCCGATGACGCAGACGGGTGTTCCTGTTGAGCACGCCTCGCTGACCATGTTGACGGAGTCGGCTGTTACGATGAGGCGGTTGGACCAAGCCAACATGGCAAGGTAGGGGTTGGGGCCACGACCGTCCCAGACTTGAATATCTTGAGGACCTCTGCACTCTGCTCTCATGTCATTGTACAGAAAAGCAACATGTTTGGTCAGTAACGAGTGACTGGTAGCAAGTGCAAGGGCTATACTTGCTACCAGGAAATGATTCAATAAACGATTGAGTGAGTGCATTCACAAACTCAACAGACACTCATAGGCCATACGCTATGACTTGTGCGCAAAAGTTCGTACATGGGATGAACTTCAACAACAACTTGCTGTCCACACCTGCGAGCGTGGCGTGAAGGCGTCGTGCAAGCGCATCCGGCGTTCGTTGCGAGAGCGTAATCCTTGCACTTCCACCCGTCTCACGCACCACCTCACCCACCACGCGCACGAGCTCCTCCACGAGCTCAACACCGTACGAGCACGAGCGCGCGGGTCCCCCCACGCACACGGTCACAAGCGGCTTCGGGAGAGACCCGTACTCATCTCTCCACTGTTCTTTTGCCTTCTCCAACGCAGACTTGCTCACTCTATGCAGGGACCCCTCAGTGAGAATGACATTACCTGAAGGGTGAGGGACGAACCAACGTAATGACCCGTCGGCTTTGAGCCAATCGTGCCTTGGCGTGATGACCGCGTCGAAGTGTGATACATCGCAGCGCGGGTGCTGAATCTGTATGAGAAAGATGTTGTCACTGGCTATGCGTTTGGCTTCTAATGCGGCTGCGACGGTGTCGCGACCAGATGCGACGACGAGTAAGGGTCCCTCATGTTGTTGTTGGTCGGCAAGGTCTGCGATGCGGGTGGCGAGGGCGTGGGGATCCGTGTAGCTGGTGACGCCTTGGTGTTGGGTTGTAGGTGTGTCGGCATGGCTCCACCAGGATGCGAGCTTCGTGTGCCAACTGACCGGGAGCGCGCGCAACAGGGAGGTGAAGGCTCCCCCATCCGGTCGCACGATTCGCTGCAGATGGATTACATGACCACGCGCACATGCACTGTTACTGTGCATGTGCGCACATACACCCAAGAAGACATACATGTGTGCATGCGCACACGCATGAGGCGTGCGATACACACATATGCAAAGAAACATGCGTCTGCGTACCCGCAATCACCCTCACACAATCACTCATGCACACGCATGCTCGCTCGTACATGCGCATACGCAATCAGCCGCTCATAATCTCTACCCCCTCGCACTACCGCCACACCCACATTACTCAGCTAAAACCATACGTCCCTGCACCCCAACAACACACACTCACCAGCACCTCCCACACGGGCTCGACCTCCTCCTCCTCCCCCTCCCCCTCCGGTCCCAGCAGCGCCTGTACGAGCCCCCGACACTGGTTCTCCGCCCCCGCGGCGCCGTTGCCGATCACCACGCCGCAACGGATGACGGAAGGCATGGCTCACGTCGCGGTGTCGAACACACACGAGTGTGCTCGGACCTGCTAACCAGAGCGAGGTGGAGCATGAGCGTGAGCATGAGCTTGGGCTGCACACTGCTAATGCTATGTGCTAGACTTAGAAAGTCAGTTGAAGACAGTTGAAGGTCAAGACAGGTCGCACAAGGTCAAGACAGTCGAGACAGTCGAAAGTTTAGCGTTATGCAAGGAACTTTTGTGCGTGCGGTCTGCCATCGTGTAAGATGCTCACACGTGCAGGCACATGGGGTGTACGCACAATCACGCAAGCAAGCTACGGCAGGGGTAGATGCATGCGAGCTGATAGCTGCGTGTGCTGCCCCTAAAACATTGCCAATATGAGGCAGGCTACGTAGGCATGTAGTACCGTCTTGGCGAATGCATTGCGCGTGTTTCAAGTGCATGCCTGAACAGCCGAAAAACTGTCCCAAATTACAAGCAACGCGGTCTGGTTCAGTGGCATAGTCATACCTGACCTAGCACGGGATGACATGGCAGTGTAGAGCACAGCATACCCTGCCAGGCAAGCAGAAAAAGTTCACTATGCTTGGGTTTAAGCTTTTCCTCATAGTCACCAAGACATCAGCAGGCCATCCTTGATAAGAATTTCAGCCACAATCACAACGACATATCATCCCCATTGCGAACATCAATTGTCTCACATGCTATGAGGTCGGCTGGCGTCCTCGCTCATGCTTCCGACGACGCCGCTAACGCCGCCGCCATGCAGGCGATGGGGGCAGTGTCCTTCTTTTTGTGTTGCTGGACTAAGCTTACCGAACAAGCCTCAGTGCATGTTGACGACTGACTGACTCAACTTGCCCACGTGAGTGCAAGTGCAAGGCGTCCGCCACACATGCGCGAAAGTTGTTCCACACACGTGAGAGGTACGTGTGTTGGTGGTGTTGGCCTGGCACCGAATGTAAGTCGAGTCTGCTTGGCACATGTCAAGTCATGTTGAGGTGCAGGTGAGACACGTTCAAGCTGCTGGTTGCCACCGCCGTACAGCCAAGCGCTTGATGATGTAGTAAACATCAGGGGTTAATGGCATGGTGCTGTGGTTCTGCCAGAGTAGTTAGGTAGGTTGCTGGCTTGTGGTCAGGTGACACACGCACAAGCATGCATGGGCTGTGCTTCCTTGCCTGCACACGGCCATATGCTATTTAAACCACAGTACAGGAATCAAACCTACCCCTACCTACCCCTACCTACCTACCTACAACCATGGTTATGCACACTCAATTATGTACATAAGATGCAGCTCAAAGAGGCACATTGACCAACAAACACCAAGGGAAGTGAAGCATGCATAGAATCAAGTCGCGTTTTCCTCCGCCGTTTTCCCCTTGCTTTCGATTGGTCGGTGTCTCAAGCTGCAGCGCAGTCGATGAGGTCTGCGGAGGATGCAACTCGTTACACTACAGTTCATAATCACATACAACATGCTGTACAGGTTGCATGTATGGAATGGTAGTGTACTTATTCCGGCGTCAAGCAGAAGACTTACTTTCAACTTGCAACAACGCTGCGGTCAGTTCCGACAACAGGCGCGCCTTGCGTGTCTGGCCTTCAGGGCTGGCAGCAACAGACCAAACAAGTTTGGCCATGGTAACATTCATTGCAATGAACACAAGCTGCAACTGCAGGCAAACGCACCTCAATGCCTTGTCGGCCGTGGTTGATCTTGAGTCGGAAGCGCTGGCCTTGGTGACAGATGCTGGCGACGGAGATGATGATGATGTTGACATAGAGTGGGACTTGCTCGCTTTGCTGCTGGTTGCACTGAGCAATCACAGACGGACGCTGTGAGATCTGCGCAAGCACGTGCACATGCGCACGAGCCCACCCACGCGCCCACCCACCCACACATGTAAGTGATCAAGTGCATACCTACCTATCTTGCCCTGGGGAACCATAGCTACTGTGATGAGCGCCAGAAGGAGTAGTAGTAGCGGCGGGCTCAAGCACGGCGCCAACCAAAACGTCCACATCGTCCTGAATGTCATCGACATGCACATGCACCAAGGCCGGGTTGTCCCGCTGCACTGCTTGCAGCAGCTTCAGCGCGCGAGGCCGCAGTGGCACACCTCTTAGATCCAACGCTGGGAAAAAGGGTAACAGAGGTTGACAACAACAACAACAACAACAGCAACAGTGTTTGCTTTACTCGATCTACAGACAGCACAGACAGCAATCTCTTCTCACCTCTGAAGCCAGTGTCCGCACGCATGGCATCGCACAGCGCCTTTACCCCTCGCCGCGTGATGCGCAGGTTGTGCGCGAGAGACAGAGTCCCGCCCTTTCTGCTTGCGTCATCGCTGTTGTCAAGTCTGTCAATGTGATGAAAGTCGCTGTCACCGCCACGTAAAGATGTTTGCCACTTGGACGCCGCTACTGCATACGCCCGCACCTGAGAGAAAGAAGAAGCATTTTATGTATGTATGTTAGCAATAGTGGCAGCAGCAGCAGCAAAGTAGCAGAGGCATCAACAACAACTGCAATGACAACAGCGACACTAGCATCAATGCCAGCAACAACAACATGCTGACATGCACACGTACGTGCAGGAAGTGCGCGGCGCTTGCGGCTCCAGCGTCACCAATTCCGCACCCGGATAGGTCCACGCTGTCGACCATCACCATCCCCCTGATGTTGTTGCGCAGACGGGCAGAGAGGGCTCCGCAAACCAACGCAGCGCCCTCGTCACCGATGGCCGCGCCCGCAAAGGAGAGAGAGGCAAGCGCAGGACTCTGAGCTGAGATTGACACAGAGCGTCACATCACACAACTGTGAATTCAGAACTACCATCTCACTCTCTCTTCTCCCTTACCGATGGCGTCGGTGAGGTTGCGCATGCCGGCCCGGCCAAGGCAGCACCCCACGTGCAGCTCTTGGATTCGGGTGGAGCGGTTGAGTGCGCTCGACAGCGCGGCTGCCAGGGCCGTTGCTGCGCGGTGGTCGCGGGCGAGAGGCTGGATCACGGGTGGGGTGTTGGCACCTGGTGAAGTTGAGGGTGAGACTCTCGGTACCAAATGTACACAGATAGTGATTATGAGCACATGCGCACAGGTACCCACGCATGCACATACGTATACACAAACACAGCGATGCTTTTGCGCATACACATGCACGCACGCACGCACGCACAAGGTTGGATACTGGTGAGAGGCCTCAGCTTGTATCTCACGTTTAGAGGTGTGGCGTGTGTCACAGAATAGGCGTATGGCAGTGAGGCGTCTGCTGCTGGCATTGGCGGCGGCGGTGATGTTTTGCGCCAGGAGGCAGATCTCCGACGCAGAGAGGCCTACCAAATTGACCTGCTTACAGCAACAACAATCACTCCTTCTGTTCCAGAAGGCATTCTGCTAGCACAAACGCGCATTCGCATGATGCTAACCTCGCACACGCCACCGCGCATGCCCGAGTCTCCAAGCCCCCCACTGCGAGCTGATGCCGGACGGTGCACGACAGCATCGCTGCTTTGATGATGTTGCCTGCGTGAGTTTTCCACAAGTGAGTTCAGGAGTATGCACCCAAGAAGAAAGAGGGACGTGTTACTGCATGTTGCTGCGAGAGAACTGATGGTTATGGCCAGCTTGTGGGTTCAAGACTTTGTGACCTGGTGTGGGGACTGCTACGGTGCATGGAAAACATACAGTGCACATGACTGCACCAAGCTTAATCCAACAGTCCATTGGTTGGGTATAGCATGCCAGGCAGCAGGACAATCCGTCTTGCTGTCATTTGTACCTTTGGGCCTGAGGTTGCACCCTCCCCACCATGGCTCAGGGCTTCTACTTCACACAGGTTTCGTATATCCCCTTGTGCTTGAACGCATCATGGCATCTAGTTCCCGTTGGCACATTCTCAGCAATGAAGACGCCCCCTACAGCTCTGCACGCGAAGGCCTAGTTGCAGCCTGCGCTTACAGCGCAGTAGTAGTATAGCACTGTACCCCTCAAACCACGCTGGTGGTGACAACCCTTGCGCGAAACAACAATACTTACAATACAAACAAAGCAACAGACGCCGCCACCCTCATACACACGCGCGCACCGCCACCTTCGCACAACACCGCCACGGCTGGGCTCCTGTTCGCAGTGCACAAGGCTGCAGCACAGTGGTGGCAGGCGCAGAGTCCCCCGATTTGGGTGGGAGCGCACGTGACTTCCCGCGCAGATCGCTGCCACCACACTCCCCGAGTTCAGTGATCTTTAGAGCAATCGGCAATCCACACCCGCGGGATCACTAGTCGTATCAACGCGTGTCACGTGACTGCCCTGCTCCCATGTACTGAGGTGGCGCCAGGCAAGCCCCACTGGCGGCAGCTGCGTGGCTGGCGTACATTGTCAAAACGTCGAGGTCGCTGTAGCCGGGCCAGAACCCCATGCCTGCGGTGCAGAAGGATGCTGGATGTCACACCGTACTGTGATTGCGTGCCAGAGTGAGCAAGCCACTTGAGAGTGTGCGGAGCCAGCATTCTCGCGCACTAGTGATAAAGGCGGTACGCTCGTGCTGATTTTCCACCAATTCCCCTGCGGCCCAGGAAGTGCATGCTATGCAAGGTCTTTGAGAATTGTATGAAGTTGTGGTTTACTGAGTCATGGAAGTGCATCATCAGCAATGGAAGTTTGCAGCTTTGTAAATGTCCTTCACAAACAATGGTAGTGAACACTAAGGGTGCCTGACATGGCGACTCCACCAATCATTGTGCTACACAAGCACCGATGTCGGATTTGCTGTAGTCAAGGTCTGTGTCGCTATCAACAGAAAAACAACTATTTACACAGTTGATATTTACGCAGTAATAAACTGGCTGAGTCAATGAATTCAATCTGTTACATCTACCTGTACATAAACCAAACACATACCAATGGCTGACCTCAGCAGTCAAGCGTTGTATCCCGCTCCCACTGCGTCAAGTGGCCCATGAAGTCATCCCACTGTTGTATCTTGAGCTTGATGTAGCTGTCAATAAATGAACTCCCAAGCCCCTCCCGCAAGGCCTGCGCCACGTTGATGACACAATGCATTCAGCGTATAGACTGATCGGTGAACAGCTCACAACCTGGTTTTTGTGCGTTGGAAGCACATTGACCCACCCAACCTGACTGTGACTACCATCCTGTTCAACAGCTTACCGCTTAGCATGTTCATCTTTGAGCTACCTTAAGTCGCGACTGTGACTAATGGCTGCAAGCGATACCTGGCAGCTGTGCAGAGCACGCAGGGCGTCTAGGAGGTTAGCCGGTAGCCGGCGGACCTCTTCAGCCGTGTGCGCATGATACTCGTACATGTTGTTGTCCATGCGTGGCCCCGGGTCTGCGCCGGTTTTAACGCCGTGCAGCCCGGCAGCCAGCAACGCCGCTTGCAGAAGGTACGGGTTCACAGCTCCATCTGCTAACCTCAACTCAAGCCGTGACGCATCCGGTATTCTGTTAGAAGTTTCATCAACAACCCATGGGGTAAGTTAAGAGTGGTTCATGAACAGTGGTTCATGTCACTGACCGAATCATGTGGGTGCGGTTGTTGCCTGTGTATGAGATTGTGTTTGGCGCCCAAGTCGCCCCGGAGTGAGTGACGGGTCCGTTTGTGCGCTTGTAAGAGTTGACTGTGGGGTTGGTGATCGCTGCAAGAGCTTCTGCACAGCTGAGAAGTCCAGCAATGAAGCTGTACGCCAGCTTGGACAAGCCCTGGTATGAGCTTGTTTATGTGAGCACTCCATTGACTGTGACACAACACATGCCTCTGAAAGCACACGTACAACATTGCACATCGGCTACTAACCTTCTCGTCATTCTTGTCTGCAAACAGGTTCTGAGCGCCGTCTGGGGACCAAAGGGAGGCATGCACATGGCATCCGTTTCCGGTGAGCTGCGCAAATGGCTTCGGCATAAAAGTTGCCCTAAAACTGTGCTTCTCTGCAACGCTCTTCACCATGAACTTGAAGAAAGCGTGCCTGTCTGCCGTCACCACCGCGTCATCATACTCCCAGTTCATCTCGAACTGTCCGTTGGCATCCTGCAACGCAATGTGTGATCATACGAACTGTGCATACTGACCCTCATCAGCAAAACACACACAATTCACGCACAACACGTTTCATACTCCTGTATGATCTGCAGTCAAAGCCATGTCATGCCTACCTCATGGTCGCTTTGGTAAGGCTTCCAGCCTAGCTGCTGCATGTAGTCACAGACCTCCGTGATGATGTCGTACCTGCGCATGATGGCACCCTGCAAGGACAGCACTGCATTGGTGTAGTGTGCGTGACAGGTGTGATTCCTTCCTGGTCTGCCATCATGGCGACTTTCTGCTTCAAGTAATACACATGTCAAGTTTGTTGAAATCCTGACCTGGTCGTAGCATGGTTTGTCAGAAGTGTCCCGCACATCGGCAATGCTTTTGCCATCCTCAGCAAGCAGGAAGAACTCGCACTCTACACCCGTTTTCAAAACGAATCCGTGCTTCGCGGCCTCAGCAACCTGACCGTGGGACAAGAAGAGCAACGTTGTCGGCAGTGGCATCGCACACAAAGGCATGATGATATGTTTCAAACGCCCACCTGTTGCTTGAGCACAGTGCGCGGCACTTGCGCTATGGGTTCGCCATCCATAAACAGGTCCGCAGCCACCCATGCCAGCTGGGGCTTCCAAGGCGCTTGCATGACACTTGAAGCGTCTGGAAATGCAAGCTGGATGATGTGGGAGTGTCTAAGTAAGGTTGGCGACACTCGTATACAACTCAACTCGACTGCCTGTGGCGCTGTAGCTACAGCTAATCAGAGTACAAGCCAGCAAATGACAGTTGTTACCACGTCAGGATGAGCAGGTGTGAGGTCCATATGAGTGGCAAACCCAGCGAAGCCTGCGCCATTAGTGCACATCTGGCCAATTGCTGCTGCTGGCACCAACTTTGAGCGGGCCACACCAAACAGGTCGAGGAAAGTAATCTGCAAGCCAGCACGCCAGACACATCAACCAAGCTGCACAAGTGTTGGGGTCCACGATGCCACGCACCTACCATGAAGTACTTGATCCCCTTCGTTCTGGCAAACTCCTCGAGGTAAGGTGCAGCGTTTTCCGCAGCCGGCTGCCCCACCATTGCATGCAGCTGGTCTTACAATGTACTCAAGGGCCTTCCAGAGCAGGCAGTCAACTGAGACAGTGCTGGTTGGCAAAACAGTAGTGAAGAGCTGCGTTGAATGCTTGTTCCTCCTGTTGACGGTTGACTCTCAGAATCCCAGGCATGCAGCGTGCGCTTGGTTGACTGCCGGTAGTGCGCAGTAGCTCACAAAAGCAGAAACGATGTCATGTGCTTCTGCAACAGCCCAGTTCACCGACCAGCACACAAACCACTGCTGTTGCCGTTAAACTTACATAACTTTGCAGCACAGCAGATGCTGCTGACAGACAGGGTGTCTGAAGTGCTGCAAGTGCTGTGTGGTCTCTCGTTGTCTCTACAGCACCCCGACAGCCATTGCAACAAACAACACGCAGCAACAGCAGCCCAGCTGCATAGTCAGCACACAAACCAGTCATGCATGTGGACACGGATCTATCATTCTCAATAACACCACCTGTCTGCGCGCACCACCGCCTCCACCTTCGCAACCACATCCACATACAGAGCCTTGCTTGCCTTTCAGCGCTGCAAGCGACACTGCATTAAGCATGCTTGCATAGAGTGTTATGCTTATATGCAATCTGGAATACGCAGGCTCTCTATGCGGGTTACGTTGAATTACGCAAGACGGCGTAATTGACCTAAAGGGGAAGGCTTTCTATACACTTCTTACGTGGCTGAATTGGTGGCGATGGCGGCGGCGGCGGTGGCGGCGGGAATGGCGACAGGGTGCGTGCCGGCAGTGGTCTCGCTGGTTGTGTCAGCGAGACAGCCAGCTGCAAGGGCTCCGATGCTGCCTGCGGTATTGAGGGAGGCGGCGGGTCTGAGGAGGCAGGGGAGGTGGACGGACGGCGCTGAGCCGTCGTCGTCGTCGTCGTCGACGACGTCTGGAGGACGACGTGGGGTTGATTTGCACGTGCACGCTCATGGAGGCGCTGTTCAAGAGGTTGCGCCTGCTGCTGATTCAGGTACAGCGGTTTTGGCTTGTGGTACCTTCGCTTGTGGACCAGAGTGTACCAACTAAAAACTTGCTCAACGACAATCTTCTTATTATTCGTAATATGTGAAGATTGTGGGCTTGTGCAGCAGCTAGCAAGCTGTATTGGAGTTTATTGCAGAATGTAACCATGCTTGCTACGAGCTGGTATTCTCGTATTTTTCGAGACACTTCGCTGGGTGAGAGCTTGAGCAGCCAAAAATAGACTTTTCAAGGCCGCAGCTTGGAGCTTGGTGCTTGAGGCCTTTGTCGCAACATATCACTTGTGGCTTAGCAACAGGAATTGTGACTTTTGTTGCACGAGTTTGCAACTTGCGTACTGTGTGTTGCTCATGCGTTCCGCGTCGCTGGTCAATCAACAACAACCTTGTTGACACGCGCAGACGCCAAGACCGCCAAACTGCGCACGCTGTATCCAACAAGTGTTGCACACGCAAAAGGCACCCTTCGTGTTTCAGAAGTGCACACACTCTACTATGAAGTGCACGGCAACCCACAAGGGCAGCCTATAGCATGTAAGTGCTCACCTTCACGTGTTGTATTAAAATGAACACTGTTGTTTGTGTCTGCACTTATACAACTCTATCACAGTTCTGCATGGAGGACCGGCTGCTGGTTGCTGGCCAAATCACAGGTATGCTGCACAGAAAGCAAGTCTCTTCTTTGTGTCGGGTCAGTCAGAGAGTTGATGCAAGTAGGTCTCAATCCCATTTTTATGTGAAAACATGTGGCCTCGTGTTACAGTCGCTTTTTTGATCCCCAGCACTACCGAATAGTGTTGTTTGACCAGCGAGGGTGCGGTGCTTCCAAACCCCGTGGCTGCATTGAGGAGAACACCACTTGGGACCTGGTAGCAGACATTGAGAAGCTGCGGGAACACTTGTCCATTGACAAGTAAGTATAGATCTCATAATAGCCAGGCAATTTGTGGTACTGGTACTCTAGAGGCTTTGCGTTTGTTTTGCTCGCTTTGGTTTTCTAAAAGCAGTATCGTTTGTACACAGGTGGATGCTGTTTGGGGGTTCCTGGGGAGTGACGTTGGCGCTGGCATATGCTGAAACACATCCTGAGAGGGTTACCTCCATGGTGCTGCGAGGGATCTGCTTGTTGCGACAACAAGAGCTTGACTGGTTTTACAAACAGGTAGGCCTAAAGCCGTTCTCTCTTCTCTATTCTTTTGCAACGACTGTCCTGTCGTATGTGCTTGGCCTATCTGAGTAACAAGAGTTGTTGCCACATGGTTGATTGGTGTTGTGTGAGCAGGGAGCCAACATACTGTTCCCGTTCTCCTGGGAGAATTTGATCAGTGTCGTGGAGCCAGAGGAGCGAGAGGATCTATGCAAGGCATTCTACAAACGCCTTGCGTCTGAAGATGAGAAGACTCGCAACGAGGCGGTAACTTTCTTGTTCACCTTGTCTATGTCAGACGGTATTAGTACGAGTTGCAGTAGCGCATTGTCACAACGAACTGTCTGGCATGCTGTTGCCCACAGTTTAAAGTGCTGAACAAATCGTGGCAGGCACGAGCGTGGCTCAACTGGGAGTTTAGTCTCAGCTCCTTTGCATCCACTTCCGGTGCGCACGTCTATGCCTGGGATGGCAGCAGTTACAGCTGGCGTACGCAAGGGTCTTCACCCAGCACCAGCAACACATCTGGCAAGCAGAAGCAGCAAGGAGCTTCCACACCGGAGCAAAAGAAACCCAAGCCATCTGATATCTTATCGCCGACTGTTGCGCAAGCCTTGATACAGTCACATTACTTTGTAAGTGCGCCAGTGCCTGTAGCCACCGTTTTCTGTTGTCAATGTGCCATTTGTTGAAACGTGCCTCACACTGTGCAAGCTTGTTGATTCTAGACATGGGTTGACAGATGAACAAGGGTTGGTTGCGAGAAAACCAGTTGTTGGAGGACATTGCGCGAATACGGCACATTCCAACCATTGCCGTGCAAGGTCGCTACGACTTCGTGTGTCCTGTGCAGAACGCGCACGACCTGCACCGAGCTTGGCCAGAGATGCAGCTGCGTCTTGGTAAGAAGTTGCGAGGTTGTTCACATAACAAGCATCAACTGAACACAGTCCTCACAAGAATGGTATGCCGTGCTCCCGTTTGTGAGTGTGCTTGGGCATATCTGGCAACTTGCAAGGGAATGACATATTTGCTGTTGTGCAGTTTCCAATGCTGGACATTCGATGTACGAGCCTGGCATTACGCACGAACTCGTCACAGCTACTGATCATCTCAGAGACGTTGCTAAAGCAAGTGTCGCCAGCTAGTTTAGTTGCTAGTTCATTATACATTGGTTTGGTATGCATGCGCTTCGGTTGTGTATTTTTCCCGCCCAGTGCGGTAATTTCTTCCACAACTGGTGAGTAAGATTGGATGAGCTGCTGCACTGCGGATTGTCACAATGTGGGCATAAAGGATCACCTCGGGGTGAAGTCAAAGCAAGCAAGGGCAGGTTAAAATAAGCGATCTGTTGTAAACAACATATTCAAACCTCACTTCTGCTTGCCATGCCTTGAAGCGTCTGTTGTTGGAGCTTGACAGTTCACCTCGCATGGTCGAGCGGAATTGTTTGGATTGTGATGGGCGCATTGAAATTCTGCCAGTGTGTCAGCTGTCACCTGTGAACTCATCACGAGACACTTGGCAAAGCACTGTTTCACGGCCACAACCAGTTTGATTTCACTTACGAGACAGCATCTTCTGTAATAATATCCGTTTACATTGGGAACAGGTCAGACAGACTACACAGAGTCTTAGGGGTATGTCATGTGGGCCGCATGTGCCTACATGTCAACGTGAATATATGAGCTACTCATACCAAGATTGTTATTACCATCTGCTACCAATCATATTCTGCCAATCCTGTCTACATTGCCGTCGCACAACTCCTGCAAGGTAAGCCCCCAGTACGCATGCGCACCGCTCTCATGCTTGCCCAACACTCACTACCCTACAACTGGCCGAGCCACAGCGCAGCCTTCTCTTGTGGCAGCCGCACATGGGCGCATGCGGTCAACTCAACTCAACAGAAAACCTGCTAGCTCGTGTCAGGGGCTGGGGGCGGGTTCCTCTGCTGTTGCTGCTCCCGTTGTTGTTGCTGCTGCTGCTGCTGCTGCTTTTGTTGTTGTTGTTGCAGTTTCCTGCGCGCGGCTTCCAGCTCCTCCTCCGACGCCGACCAGAACCTGTCCCTGGCTTCCAGCACCTTGTGCCTAATCTGATCACACACGGACCCACAGCATGTGAGCCAAAGGTTTTGGAGCACAGAGTGCCTTGTCGCGCGCAGACAATGCGATCATAATACAATAACAATCAATATGAGCGGGGAGCGTAGCAGAGACCACTACACTATCCTTGCGAGCAAGGGATTGGTGTCGGGTTTTGCCTTGTGAAAAGCGTATCACGCTTCATACAACATACACACACAATCACACATGTGCAAGCGCACACACGCGCATGCGTGCAACATGCCATTGGTATAGCCACCATGTTGGTTGGGTGATATGTTACCTGCTGGTTGTTTGACCGTGAGGCGCACAAGCACACCACAACAAGCATTTTGATAACGGTGTCATCCTGCACATGGCATGCCCTTCAGCACAGCAACAAGTGCACGAACACGACAACCTTGCTCAGTCGTCTCTCTGTGAATGCAAACCCAATACGCATGCACAACAGCAAGCAAAGAGAGATATAGAGGACAATACAGAGGTTCGCCATTGGCGCATTGGACGACGGCGTTGCTTATCACTGCAGGAGGTGCAGCTGTTGTGACATGTGTGCTAATTTCAAAACATTTCTCATTCTCACCGGTGTGAACACGTTCTCCCTCCCGTTCCCCTTCCCTCCCCCGTAGTCCGCCACCAGCAGCGCGGCCGCCAGCGCCGCCGTGCCGAACAGCAGCACCGCCCTGTAACGCAGCTGCCACGGGGTAGGCGGCGGGTCCGCCATCAACACACCTCAACCCAGTCCGCCTACTCCTTGTCGTACTCGTCCTCTCCTTGCTCCTTTTCTCTTCCACTTGCTTGTCTACCGCTTCCTTGTCCGCCGCCGCCTCCCTGGCCGACGAGTTGCACAGCTCTGTGCATGTGAGCAACAAACAACAAGTTCTATATTGCAGAGATAGCCATAACGGCAGAGTGAGAGTGCTGCTGCTCACAGGCAGGCGGCGGTGGCAGTGTCGGCGACGGTGGGTTGAGGTTGCTGCACGGCGTGGGGTGTGGATGGAGGGGTTTGACCTGCAGGGGCGAGAGGAGGAGGAGGAGGAGGCGGTGCGGGTGGAGGAGCAGCGGGAGAGGGTTAAGCAGCTCGACAAAGAAGTGAGCGCTGAGGGGTGGCCGACTGCATGCAAGTTGTGCTGTGGTGCTTAATCCAATCGCTTGCTTGCCTGCTTGGTTCAGCTGCTTCGCTATGGTTTGCTTGTGAATCCATGCTCGTTGGTAAGTGCTGCTTAATTGCATGCAGCTGCAAGCACTCGCTTGTTGCTTCATTTGTGCGACTGCCTTAGGTTCAAGTGCTGGAAGTCACTGCGGCTGAGCTTGCGAGCCTCAAGCCTGGCAGGGTGAGCAGCAACAGTATGTAAACCAGCTCCAAGCTGCTGCGTATATGGTTTACAAATCGAAATGTGTATATGACAATCTGGCTGAAGCTTTGCTTCTTCTTTTGTCGTTGCCTGTGCTGTGCTCAGAGAGCGTATGAGAAGTTCGGCGGGGTGTTCTTCGCTCGGGACGTGAAGGCGTTGCGTGCTAGCGTGAGAGGTAAGCACAAAAAGAACACGCATACTCGCACACGCAGACGCACTTGAGCGCGCGCGCGCGCGCAGGCACGCAGCCACAACGCACGCACATCATGGGGTTACACAAGTTGGCAACGACGACCCTTCTGACTACAGATGAGATGGCGACCAAAAAGTCCGAGCGCGACGGGTTGAAGCTCGGAGCACCCCTGCCATGACATCAACCGATTCACTCTCCCGCATGCCACTTCCAACACTCGGCCGCGCTCTTTACCATGCCGCCGAGGCGGGAGATGCCTGCAAAGTCGATCAGCTTTGCTGTGAAGCGGTCGCGCGAGACAGGTCTCAGCTGGACTGGTGCGGTGCGGAAGGGTGCAGCGCGCTCCACATCGCGGCGCGGTTCGGACGCACGGAGGTCGTGTGCTGCCTGCTGCGGGTGGGCATCTTGGGTTGGTGTTTCGGGTTCGCTGACATGCGACACGCATGGTTCTTTTCTGGCATGATGGGTTGTTTATTCGGTTGTTCAGCTGGTCTGGTCATGTGGGTCTCTCATCCCCTCGTGTCCGCATGTGAGTGCGTGTGCATGCATGCATTATGGCGAGTTGATTGAAACAATGTGTCATTGTCGTAAGCAAGCTGTTGGTCTCACGGTGGGTCAGCATCACGTAAGCTTGTTTACTAAAAGTTGCAAGGCGGGAGCGGTCGTGTGATCGGCTGCATTGCATGGTTAGATGTGTGTGCTTGGTAACATCACATACTCAAGCCTGGAGCACATGCACCTTGATTGGGCGTTATTTGGGTCAAAGTGTGTCAGCACTCTTGGTGAACACCAGTTCTCTCTGCGCGCATGCGCACATAGTTGTTGACGTGTGTCTCTGCTCTGCAGGCCGGTGCGAATGTCCAGCCTCGGGACCGCCGCGCGAAGACCCCGCTGCACGAGGCGTGCGCTCACGGCCACGTCCACTGCGCTCTTGCGCTGCTCGAGGCCGGTGCCGCCGTCGAACCCCGCAAGACTAACGGCTTCACGCCGCTGCATTCGGCCGCTGCAGGCAAGAGTTCGAGCATACAGGTGTGCAGAGTGGCGCCACGTGCTCGTGGCTTTCCACCAAGTTATTTCGCATAGCCATTCAGCGCAAAACATTTCTTGATTTTATGAAACTGACTTTATCATCAGCCCTCTTGTATGCAACGAGAATATTGCGCACACAAGAGTTGGCACCATGACATACTGTTTCATACCGTGCATACATGCTTGCACATGCAGGTACACACGTAGGTGTATGCGTGCGTGCACATGTTCATGCTTGTGCGTGAGTACCAAGCAACATAGGGGCGTTGCTTTTGCAATATGTGCCTGAGCCAAGTAACTCCCCTTCGGTTTCAAGCAGGTGGCTTCCTGGAACCTGTACAGTTGCTCCTGTCATCCGGCGCATCCGTGTCCGCCATGACTCGCGTGGGCGAGCACCCCCTCCACCTTGCTGCGCGTCGCGAGTCCACGGACGTCATTAATTGCCTTCTCCATGCCAAAACCAACGTCAACGCCCTTACACGGAACGGTCGCACACCTCTCCACTCGGCCGCGATCGGGGGACACGTAGACGCGGCGCGTGCGCTCGTGCATGCGGGCGCCGTTGTCAACGCCGCCGATAAGAGCGGGGCGACGCCGTTGCATGATGCGGCGGCGGCGGGGAGTGACGGGGTGGTGAGAATGCTGATTCAGGCAGGTAGTTGGCTTATGACAATCGTGCGATTGTTCGTCGGGTTGTTGAGTCCCAAGAACTTCATCATTGCAGTATCATCTACTTCATGGTGTTTGATTGCCTTATGTACTTGTGTTCACCCATGCATACACTCTTTTTTATACCTGTTTGTGTTTTGTGGGTGCCAACAGGCAATCAAAATGTATGTTTGTCAGGGGCTGAGGTTGATGCTAAAGACGGGAGCGGCTGCACTCCGCTGTTTCAAGCAGCGCTTCACGGGCACACCGAGACTGCGTCGTTTCTGATTCATCACGGTGCAGCTGTGGATGCCACCGACAAGCTTGGGTCGACACCTCTCTACTGGGCTGCGAGCAGGCAATCTTACCTTATCATCACGCAAATCAAACACATGACACAAACGCGCACATGCCGCACTGGGGAGATATGTCCTTCTCCACACGTTGCGCATCAGAATTCAAGTTGACAGGATGTGTAGGAAGTGAGTGTCAAAGGTTATCGCATCGTATTCAAAGCCCGCGTCAATACCATACCTGGCCAACCTGTGTGCACTTGTGTGAATCAGTCCGAATGTCACTCAAACTTACACAAGTAGCTGGTTGTCTATCAAGAGTTATATTGTTTCAAGGACACACCATGCATTGCGTGCTGTGCCGAGAGCTGCCAAAACCACACATGCTTCTTTTCCTCAGGGGCGAAGCCGAAGTCATCAACCTCCTGCTCGCGCACGGTGCGGACCCCAACGTGGCCAACAAGCACCGTTCCCCGCTCCACATCGCCGTCGGGACCGGGGCCAGAGTGGAGGAGACCGTCGGCGCGCTGGTCGCGGGCGGCGCCTGTAAACATGCCATTGATAAGGATGGTCGCTCGCCCGCGGAGGTCGCGAGGGCGGTGGGGACAGCGGGGCGGGTGGTTGATTTGTTGGAGTGAGTGAGGTGGATGGGATGGTTAGAGAGAGGGTGTTCAAAGACGTAGTGGGGATTGAAGGCATGCGCTTGGCTCGCAGCATGGTGCAGAGTAGGCAACATGCTCGTTGAAGCAACAGGCACAGTCACAGGCACTCACTTATACAGCCACCACCGGGCTAGGCACTCACATGGCTAGCTATCTGTGAGCTAAGTACTCCTATAGCCCCACCCCATGCATGCATGCATGCATGCATGCATACACGCAGTTACCTGCATTCAGGCATGTACAGACTATGAGTAGTGCATCGGTAGTTAGAGCAGATGTGAGCATTAGCATGGTGTGCAGTGCGCAGCGTGCAACAGCAACCTGCCCCCCTACTCCCAAGCCTCCTTCCAGGTCCCCGCTTCCCCGCTCTCCGCCTCTCTATGCTACCCCTGTTGTCCGCTAGGGACGTGTTACATATGCTACATACGCAACCCTGGCTGTGCGGCGCTGCAGCTGAGGATTCCGTTACCTAGGGTCCCTCCCTGTGTTTAGTCACACGTTGCCACACTTATGTACGTTGTGATCAGCAAGCATCAACAGTGTGTAATATGCATTTGACAATACACTGAGTATGATATGATGCATATTACATAAGTTATTTCACAATTTTGATGTTGTTGCTATACTACAAATACATCATGCAAAATCGTATTGTATAAACATACAAATATCAGTGGCATCCTCATTGCATCACAACATGGGTGTATTCTCATTGTCATAACAACATGTCAAGGCCCTCGATATACATACTAGGGGCAGAGACTAACCCCAATACAAGTAAAGTTAAACCTTGTGCTAAGCACACTGTCGGTGTCAAATAATGTTGTGCTTACTTAAAGGTATGCTTCTTTTAGTCTATGCACATTGTGCATACTGACTCCGTAATACTGAGCATAAACCTCTTAATATACACAGTGTGCATATTGCAAATCCTTGACATCGAGTCCACATTATTGATATACATCATAGCAAAGCCCAAAACTTTTGGTATATTAATAAAAGGTCCAATATCACTTAATTGTATATAGTGTATACATCAAGTACAAAAATAGATTTCACATTCTCCCTCTCCATATGCACAAATGGGCCAACCCAAGTGTGCTTGCATTCATGTGCATGTGCTTGCAAATGATGAAGGAGTTTTGTTGCTGGGAGTTGTGTTCGTGTGAAAAACATGTATGCATAAATGATATGCATGGTTTGAGTGTGCATACAGAGAGGTTAGACTGTACAAGGCACGAGTATCGTTGACAATAAACTTTCGATTTGCTTAGAACTGTGGCACGCATAAACATGTTGAAGTCTTGTTAGAGCTTGGTCAGCGCAGCACACGCAACAAACTGTAAATGTTCAGCACATGTTGTCTCCAGCTATAGTACATGTAGCTATGTTGCTAACATAATCACATGTATAATTAGCTCCAAGGCCTTTAGCCTAGCGTATCGTAGATTACTATAAGGTCAATCTTATCGTCATCTTATTTGTGTTTGCGTGATAATATGTATCTATGCTGTATGCCTTCATTATGACCAGTGAATTGTAGCGTTGATGGTGCAACTTATGTGTCTGCAACGCATCAGACAGCGCGTGCGAGGGGGTGGGGGTGGGGGGGTGGGGGGGGCGAGGGGGACAATCTTATCAAACTTTGCAATGTAAAGTTTAACAATCGTGTATTATATATACGTATCTTGTATTGTAATGCCACAATACAACCCATACTCACTTTTGCAAATTGATAGTCAATTCAACCTGTTTATTCTGATAATCTGATAAAAAGGAATGCACTTATGTGAGCCCTATTGAGGCCCTTTTTAACACCTAGTGAAAATGACAACCCCAAGCCACTGCATCAATACTTTTGCGTCGTAGATTACGACTGGTAATGTATGTGTCACTATGGTACTGCAGATACACCGTATATAGCACCCAAACCCGTACTGCACGCCGTAATCGCTTGTGACACTCGTGTGTGAATTACGCTACTGATGACGAGGCTGGTCACGTGACGTCTCCTCCTTTCGTCAACCAAAAGAACTGACAGTAGGCGGCCGTACGGTACCGGCACAGCNACGGTTCGTTGCTGCCGTGGAGACAAGTTGTTCTCAGACAACGCCCTGCCTGCCGCTGTCTCACGATCGGCCTTACAAAAGGAGGAGGTGGTGGTGGTGGTGGTAGTGGTGGCCATTGGAGCTGTTGGTTTTCAACAGATCGACAACCACCCACCCACCCACCCACCCACAGAGAGTCTCTCAGAGACAGAGACAGAGTGGCTTTGCGTAACAGACCTACTTTGCAGAACTTCTTGCAAACATACATTGGGCTACTGCCACTCTTCCTCGCTGTGACCACGCCATCCATCAGCCTATCTGCCTCACCACACTCACCATCTACCAACCACTGGCCGATTCTGTGCGCACGCCCCNCACAAGTTGCACGTCGGCTAGGCCAGGCCAGGCCAGGCCAGGCCAGGCTTTGAGGAGCATGCCTGATTGGGAGTGGGATGCCTAGCCTCTCGATCGTTCTTTAAGAAGATGTGCACACAGCTGGCTAGAGGGTCTGTAGGGTAAGCTGAGCCCACACACACACAATGGGTAGCGCCAGGTTGCTCTGGGCCTGCTTATTGCTATCCCTCTCGTCCGCGGTGTTGGTGTTGGCAGCGGACCCCGAGTGGCGCGCCATCGACGGCAGCAACAACAACGCCGCGAACCCGACATGGGGAGGACCCAACATGGGCGTCCTACAGACAGAGTAGGATGATGTTGTTGTTGTTGATGATGATGACGATGGTGATCTTGATGCGGATGATGACGAGTGTTGAGTGTGTTGTGTTGTGTGCGCAGTGGCATCTTCTTTGGTGATGGAGTGAGTTCGATGGGCGGGCAGGGCCGTCCCAGCGCGCGTGCCATCAGCAACGCAGTGTGCGCCCAGGCAAGTGGTTGACACAGCCACCAACATTGCCAACAACATCACATTGCCTTCCTGCTTGTAGACTATGCTCAAAATCACACATCAACACGCAGAATGGTTCGGTCCCGAACTGCTACGGGGTGTCCGACTTCCTGTGGGCGTGGGGCCAGATAGTGGATCACGATATCACGCTGATCCCTGATAATGTCAAGGACGAGCCCAATTCGCTGATCACCGTGCCGGCCGGTGACCCGCAATTCGACCCTAAGGTGCGTGTGCGTGTGCGTGTGCGCGTGCGCGTGCGCGTGCGTGTGTGTAGTTGATTGCGTGCGTGAGTGCATTCGCATGTTTCACGCGCGCACATACGCACCCACACCCACGCTTGCACGAGCGCGTATACTTATGTATGTGCGCGCACATTTGTGGACTTGCGCCGGCGTGTGTGTCACCTGTGCCTGTGCGCGTGTGAGTGTCTGCGTGCGTGGAAACGTCGTCGTTGGAGCTTTCCATGCAATTAAGTGTCTCAACCCGATGCGCAGGGCAACGGGAATGTGGTGATCCCGGTGACCAGGACCGCTTACATGAAGGGCAGCAAGCCGAGGTGCCCTATGAACGTCAACAGCGCGTGGCTCGACGGCTCCATGCTGTACGGCTCCACAGCCGATCGCGCCAAATGGCTCCGCAGCGGAGTGGTAAGCACGCATGTCATGGGTTATGCCATCACATGCCGCAAGTTGTGTCAATGCAGCACATGAACACGCACGCACGCACGCACACACACACAGGGCGGTGGGATGAAGACGACAGCTGGCAACATGCTTCCCCTGAACGACGGTACCGTTGCGAACAAGGGCGGTCCCAACATCACCGACCTCTCACCCCGTCTCTACGTCGGCGGGGACATCCGCGTCAATGAGCACGCCGTCCTGCACGCGATGCACACGCTCCTAGTCAGAGAACACAACTACCAGGTACATACCCACTACTCATCAACACCATCATCAACATACTAATAAACTATTAGGCGTCGGAGGTGGCGAAGGCGAACCCGAAGTATACGGATGAGCAAATCTATCAGTACGCGAGGCGGATGGTGACGGCGGAGATACAAGCAATCACTTACAACGAGTTCTTGCCCAAACTGCTGGGAAGCATGGCGCCGGGGCCGTATGCCGGTACGCGTGCATGTGTGTGCATGTGCGTTTGTACGAGTGTATGTACGCGTGCGCGTGCAACTGTGCTTCCACTTACCAACGCATTGCGCGAGTTTGTAAAAGCTCATACCGGTAGCTGCTTCACCTACTGTCACATAACACTAGTATTATCACACTGATACGATTTGCACCATGTGTGACGATTGAGTTCGTGTGTGGGCAGGCTACGATCCGACCGCCAACCCGCAGATGCTCAACACCTTCTCGTCGGCGATCTTCCGCCTCCACACATTCATCAGCGACACGATCCTGTTGCTCGACGACGCCGGCAACCACACCTTCGGTAAGAAGAGAGACATACTCTATTCTATGTGTGTGATGTAACAACTTGTGACAACACGTGTTGTTATGTATGTACAGGGAGTCCGTTTCCAGTGCGCTCGATCTTCTTCGACCCAACCTTCGTCCCACGCGTCGGCATCGACCCCATCCTGCGCGGCCTCGCCGCACAAGCGTGCCAGGCCTCGGATGCCAAGGTGGACAACAAGAAGTTGTTGTTGTTGTTGTGGGGTGCTGATGCATTGCTATGCTATGCTTATGCAGCTTGTTGAGAGTCTGCGGAGCTTTCTGTTTGGTCAGCCAGGCAGCGGCGGGTTGGACCTCGCTGCCATCAACATCCAGCGCGGCAGAGAGCAGGTAAAATAGACGTGTCACACACACACACACACACACACACACACACACACACACACACACACACACACACACACAC
>RHPI01003330.1:226697-296837 GCA_009103225.1 Chlorokybus atmophyticus
CTCTCTCTCTCTCTCTCTCTCTCTCTCTCTCTCTCTCTGTGTGTGTGCGTGTTCGTGTGTTACTCATTCACTCACTCACTCACCCACTCTTGTCTCAAAACTGATCGTCTTCCCTGCAAAGGTGACCGCTTCTGGTACGAGCGCATTTTTGACAAGTCCACAGTGGCTCAGATCAACCAGGTACAAGCTTTCTGTCCTTTACCTCTACGCATGCACAAGTGGTGGTCACAGAGTTCACACAGAGCTTCCCCTTATCTTGCAGGTGAAGCTCTCCGACATCATCCTCCGCAACACCGACATCTCCAGTCTCCAGCGCGACGTGTTCACGGCCAGCCGCGTGGGCGCGACCCCGCTGCCGTGCGACTGCGGCCGACACTGCATCGCGAGCAAGTGCTCCGGATGCGCCTGCGCATGCGCGTGCCAGAAGGCGTGCATCGCCAAGAACGCTGCTTGAGCAGTCGTGGAAGGAGATGTGGCGCGTGTCAAACGGCTTGGTGGGCACGACATTCTTTTATTGTTGTATTCTGCCTCTTTACTTGGGCTGCACTGCGGTAGAATGCACGCGTATAGAGCTGCAGTCACAGCAAGATAACCAGCTCACACATGAATGAGTATATATTTGTAGAGTAGTAAAGCAAGTCAAGCACGTGTACTAGTGGAGACCAATAGCACAACAAGCACGTGCAGTATGTATGTGCTTGTTGTGCCAAGTGTGTATTGTATGTCACTCATTGAGTGCCAAATATTTATGTTTATACACCGCAGAGTAGTGTGGGTATGTTGTTGGTATGCACAGCGCTTGGTCGTAAGAGGTCTCTTGTCCCCCATCACTCTCCACTACCTGCTCCGCTTGTCACTGGTATGAATTCCTGCTTGTGGTGCTGCTTGTTGTGCATTTGGATTACATCTTTGCCCTGCGACTTATACCTGATGCGCGCGTCGCTGATGAGTTGCAGGAAGCCAGACCCAGGGCTTATGAGTCACGTGCAGCGAATGCACTGGTTGCGACATGGAGGAATAGCTTAGAGCATAACAGATGGTGTTGACAGTGCACTGATGGCAGCATGCCAATAAAAGCTTTCATAACAAGACGGACACCTGCGTGGTGGTACAAAGGCCCAAGCCAACATAGATGGCTTGGTAAAGCAGCAACAATGTGCACAACTTGCTGTAGCTGCCATGGACATGTGCTTTCAATTAACTACAGCATCACCATGCACACATCCGAGCCCTTACACATGTTCATGTCCACACAGTGACAGATTGACACAGCAAGGCACCGGTATGCAGCCGCATTCGCACACAGTGCAGACCTTCAGGCAAGAAGCGGGCAACTTCAATTCAAAGTCAACAAGCAACTCAATGCAAGCACTCCAAGGAGCTTCCAGCCACAGAACTGCCAAGGAGCAGTCTGCGTTGGTGGTGTTAAATCCGCGAGGACAGCGGATTACACTTAGTAGACGCGCAGGGGTGGTCCCATAGTGCTCTTGATGTACAGCGACTTGACCTGCACGGAGCATTGCACGTACCACCATCAGCAACTGACGTGGTTGAGGCACATTGATGCTGCACAAACACACACAGACAGCTTGATGTCGACAAACACCTTGAGCACTACTTACGTTTTGCCAGTTCTTCTTGAGCAATGACACCAAGAAGTTGACTGACAGAGTGACATTGGAGAAGATCTCCTTGTCGCTCATGCCCACGTTGCCAACAGCAACACCCAGGCACAGCACCTTCTTCAGCTGGAACTTGACACTGCTCTTGACCTCATTGACCTTCTCCGCCAGGTTGTCGGAGTGGGTCACAAGGGTTGGGAACTTACCAGCCTTGTTCAGACCGGGGCCAAGGAGCCTGGGGATCTGCTTGATGACAGCCTCAGAAGCAAGGAAAGCGTTGTACTTCTTGGCTGTTAACATGCAACGTCAGTGTGCGATAAAACAGCACGAACACGTAGCCGTCACGTCTCAATACTCACCGAGCTTCTTGACAAGCTTCTTGTTCTTGTTCATCTTCTTCAGGGCCTCAACATCCATAGCATCGATGCCAACTGCCTTTGCCTGTGACCACATGTCAATATCAGTCAGCGCTACAAGCAAGGACCTAGGCTGGTATACAACCAATTGACGCACGAAGAGAACAGTCTACCAACAGCTGTGTGACACAGTGTGGCATTCAATTGTCTACAATTTCATCCAATCCGCATTACCTCATCACAATGCTGTGCGTCTCCAAGCATGCACACGCGCAGCTTTGGCCTGGGAACATTGGGAAGGCGCACAGTGCCAGCGAAACGCTTATCCTTCTGGGGGTCGTAGTTCTTCAGACCAATCTGCAATTCAATGGTCTCCACAAAATTCCTCTTCTTCTCAGTGCTGTTGGACAGCACTGATGTGATGCACTCGCGCAACACATCGCTCTGGAGCTTGCTGCTGAACGGCATGAATTAGTGTATGAGGCAACAGAACCGCATGATAGCTATGGCGTCGTAGCGCCAGCACATGTAACATGTGTAGCTTAAATGATAACACCGCCACTGTAGACAACAAAGAAGCTTGTGCAGCAACTCTCCCCTGCAGCAGGAGGGCAAGCGCTGTACGCAGATAGCAAACATGCATAGCTTCGTCACCCATGTTGATGCTTGATATGCTTTACTGCTAACCAGCCCTGAAATTGAACACTCTACTGCGCTTGCAAAACAAAAAACTTGCTGACTGTAGCTTTTGCACTCAACGCCCAGCATCATAACCCAGCATTACGATCCAACACAGTCGTCAGCTAGCCAAAAACGGGAATCGCCTCATTCCACTCCAAAGCCCCGGAGCAAACCCTCCCCAAACCCTAAACCAAGCTCTGCCGGCGCTGAAATCCAGCTGCGCCGCCGTCAAGCGACCCCTGTTATACAAATATAGACACACACATACACACCAGCGCATACTCCGCTCACCTCATGGTTGCCGACTTTGTTGTTGGGGTTGCCCGGGGGGTGCGTGCGGGGATGGCTGCAAAGAGACCAGAGGCTGAGGCCGCCGCCGACTGATAAGCCTTGCCGGCGCTGGGCGCATATGAACCGTCTATTTGGTCCTGAAGAGCGGAGACTCTAGCCGTTGGATCTGCTTGGGAAACTAGTGCTGTGTCTCCGCGTCGGCGTCACGCTTGTGTCGCGGCGTCACTTGTTGAAGTGAATTATTGAGTGTGACCGTGCGCAAGCGTAACGTTGCTAGCAAACACAAGCAAGCAACGGACTGTTTTGGGACGGGCCGGCCCACACGTGAGCGGGAGGGACGGGCCAGGCCACGCCAGGCCGGGCCAGGCCAGGGTGAGGGTTCCACTGGGCCGGGTTGTTGGCCTTTGTCTCGCTTGCTGTTAGGCTGTACCTGGGTTGTAATAGTGCAACACGTAGTGCGCTGCTTGCACACAAGTTGCACGTCGGCTAGGCCAGGCCAGGCCAGGCCAGGCCAGGCTTTGAGGAGCATGCCTGATTGGGAGTGGGATGCCTAGCCTCTCGATCGTTCTTTAAGAAGATGTGCACACAGCTGGCTAGAGGGTCTGTAGGGTAAGCTGAGGCCTGCACGTACAACAACGCCCGTGAGCCCGTCCACGGCCAGCTGTGTTAGCCATGCCGTCGTTGACGTACCAGCCGCTACCGCTGGAGCTGCTGGCCATGTGCGACGACCTGGAGGCGCTGGGCGGCGGCGGTGCTGCGCGGGTGGGCCACGTCGACCTCCACGTCCGGGTGCGTGCCCCGCCGGCTGGCCTGCCCCGGTCCTACATCTCCGTGGACAGCAACGGACTGACCATAAGGTTGATTTGTCAGTGCAGTCCTTGATTTGACATGCAGCTTGTGGATCTCGCCGAAGTACAGTAGAGTGAAGTAAAGTAAAGTTCATTACAAATGTCGTCCTATATACGACACACAACTGTTTGAGCAATACACAGTGAGCTATCGTCACTACCATTACTAAACTGCATCTTTTCGGCAGATTACCTGGTTCTGTTGCTAGTTTTAAGACATATTGTTCGTGGGGCTCTTGCGTAGGGCTCTTCAACTTTGGCCGCTCCAATGGACGCATACTACTACTGACATTGCGCAGTACAAATCATCCAACTCTTCATCCATGCGCATAGGTCTGTCATGGACAGAAACCTTGTCAGTGGGATTGCGTGGACTATGCCATGTCACACACAAGAGTAGACCACTTGATGTCCTATCTGGTTTTGCTGGGGTGGCCGCAATACAATGCAAGGCCACAGTTGTTGCAAATTTCAAGGACACAAAAGTTGACCACATGCCGCCAGTGCAGCAGCACTCTCGCTGGTCTGGCACGTATACACGCACGATCAGGTCAAGGACACAGCTACCACAGTCGTGCTGCAGCTGCTTGTGTGAGGATGAATGACCACACAGCGGTTGTAACCATCCCCTCTGGCTGCCATGCATGCAGGGACCCGCGATGCGGTGATGATGTTCCTGCATCCCATAGTTTGCGTCGCTTCAAACTGCCCAACTGTCTTGGACCATCATCAACACAGGAGGTGAGGCTGGAAGTTCGCAAGACGAGCTGATTCGGCAACAGACTGCCTTCAATGGTGCTAATTCACACCGGCTTGCAGGACGTTTACACTTCCGTTGGAAAGCCAGCACTGGACTGGGTTTGGAGTGGGTTCAATGCAGCGGTAGTTGCATTTGGACAGACAGGCGAGTGGCAATCTTGTCATACCATGCCTGTTTGCTCGCAGAATGCTCATGCTTATTGCTACTCCTCCAGGTACTGGCAAGACGCACACGCTGTATGGCGTCAACCACGGAGAGCCTAATGCAGGGTTGGTGTCCCGGTGCCTCAGCGCATTGTTCACTCGCACATCAGGCAGGTTACTCTTTGCGTCTGATAGCCATAGCAAAGGGCTTACCGCTCTGTTTTTCTGAAGCTGTCGAAGGGACGTACTCCATTGGGTTGTGCTGCTGGGAGCTCCGCGGTGCAGCTGTTGTTGACCTGTTGTCGCCAAGCACTGGTGAGAGTTCGAGTTCTTAGACTTACACAGAGTGGTTTCTTGAAGTAGTGTCAACCTGATCGTAGTTGTCCGGCAGACATTAACGCTGCACACAAGACAACTTCCCCGAGGCCTGTGTGTGTGACTTCAAGTTTACAAGCGCTTGAAGCTCTAGCCAAGGCACAACGTGCCAGCCTGAACTGGACTCAAAAGTGCTCAGGTGGGATAGTACCTTTGAATGCTGTGCACAGGCTTGCTGTTGCAGCGTTGGCACAATAAGCGAGACTGACTGTGGTCTTGGCAGGCATGCCATCAACGCCATTACCCAACCGCGCACATATGTTTACTCAAGTAATGCTGTACAGCCACGAACATCGCCGTGTGAGCTCGCTGCATGTAAGCAAACGAACTTGCTAGCCAATTGAAACTGGCTTTGAGCAACAACATCAGAGGGTTGACAATTATGTTGCCACAGGTTGTTGACCTCGTTGGCTTCCAGCCACTGTCTGCTCGTCATACTTCGCCTTGGCAAGCACCCGAAGCAAGTGCAGGTGGCACAGGTATGTTACTGTGCTGAGGGTATACTCTCAGGGGCGTCGTGTAACTTGTGACCACTCTATTGCTTCACAGCGCTAGCGATGCAAACTGAGCGAGACCGCCGGCTGGCCAGCCAACAGCTCCTCGGGTTCACGCGTTTGATATCGGAGATGTCTCAACGCTGCGGCAGCCAAAAGCCGTCGAGCACTGCTCCTCTTGTAACGGGCCGAGACTCAGCCCTTGCACAACAGGTGAGCGTACTGTTGTAGTGTAGTACCCATCCTTTGTATGGCAGTTGGTTAGCATGTTTCGGACTTGCATTGCTTCTTATTAGAATACAATAACTACTTGAACTGAGAGTTAATTGTTAACGGAATATGCCACATACAAAACTACATGTTTCAAAGTGATGCTCCGTTCTTGGCTGATGTCGCTGTTGTAGATTGGCACTCTCCTTGCGGGCAACTGCAAGACGCATCTCTTGGCGACTGTTTCCTTTAAAGAGGCAGATTACCTTGACACCGTCAACACGCTGCGGATGCTGTCTCGTGCGCGACCCATCTATACGCCTTGCATGCAGACACAGAACGTGTCGCTGGCTTCGCTCAACTTGCTGCCAGGCGAGCAGGTCCTAAGCGCCATCGAGCAGCAGCCCATAAGTGCGACCATGACTCCAAAACAAATAACGTCTAGCAAGCTTGCCAGTGAGCAACGCTTCATGCAGCCGACTACTCCTCCTGTCCGGCAAGCAGCAGAGCCGTCCACTGCTGTGGCTCGTCGCAGTCAGGTTATTGCAAAGGCCGAACACGCTGTCAACACTTATGCCAAGGACAGCTATGCCAGCACGCTGTTGAAAACCAATATATCCCGCACGGACGAGCTGAGGTTGAGCTGGCGAGATTTAATACCAAAAGATGCAGCACACAGCACGGAAAGCGCTGACAGCGATGGAGAGATGCAAAGCGAGTTGGAAACTGCGTCATACACAGACTCTGCAGAAAGCCCAGCCATGACCAAACGTGATGCCGTGCATGGTTCGCTGTCTCCTTTGGGTGTTGCTACCCATGGGCACCCAACCAAGCAGCATCCTGCTGGGGACTTGAAGACCTTCAGTTGGGAAGAGAACACCAAGTCTAAACCAAAGCTGTTTACAAACAGCGTTTTTGAAGCGGAGCCATCCATAAGCAGCACCACCCTGCAAGACGAGTACCTATCGTCTGTGCAGCACAAGCGGCATGACCGAGGCAAGACTGTCCAGGATGATGGTCTGCGCTCAGCTGGCACTGAGACTCGCAGCCGCACCAAAGCAAGCGCACCCATGTGGGAACTGGCAGACCAGCACAGTGGACGCTCGGCTGAGGAGCTGGATGACCATCTGCGGTCATTGAAGCAGCAGTTCCGGCGTCTATACGCGTCGACCATGGATGAGGAGTTGACAGAGGACAATGATTCGCCTGATGACAAGCAACCAAGCACACCTAATACCAATGAGCGTCCTCTGGCAAGTCCTGAGGGTTATGCACAAGCACCTCATGATGCAGGTCAGGCTTCTGGCATGGCTGTATCACGGCAAGGCGTGCACACTCCTGCAGAGAGGTTGCCTGCGACAGCTGTCACCAGCGCTTGCCAAACAATGTCAAACCTGCCCACTGAAGCGCAGCTCGAAAACTTGGCCGCCGAGAATAAGCAACTGAATCAGAACTATGAAGCGGTGCTGGCCATGCTGCATCGCGAGGGCAAGCTGCGCGAGCGGCATGCCGCAAGGGTTCAAGAGCTAGAAGGGGAGCTAATGGAGTGTTCCACGAGTTACGAGGTGAAGCTCGACAGTCTGAAGCTAAAGATGCTGGACCTTCAGTCCAAGTGTCGCCTGCTCGAAGCTGGCACCGGGTTTACGGACCTGTTTGAAAAGTATGATAGGGAAGTAGCAGCGCTTACATCAGATATGGAGAGACTCCGGCAGGAGAATGCTTCACTGTATGAGGACTTGTACAGGGGGAGTCAGCGAATCACTGAACACTTGGTTGGCAAGGAGTTCAAGGGTGATGATACGCGCATAGCCAACATGAGAAGGACGATGCGGAGGTTGCAGACTGAGAACATGTCTCTGTCAAAGGAGCTCACGGAACTGCACCAGAAAGACCGGCAGTACGAGTTGCACAAGCGCACCGCAGAAGAGACTACGCGGAAGCTCAGCAAGCTGCAAAGGTTTGGCATCTGTTGAAGTTTGCGTGGTGTAGCCAACCTCACCCAACCCAAGACCACCGACTCTCATCGTCGTGCATTGCTCGTTGCTAAAGTTGATGGCATTGGTATTGTAGGGACATGGGCATCAAGGACGATGAACATCAGGCGCAAGGCCTGTTGATGGCGCGCTTACAAGGGCGGTTGCAGGTATGTCAACGGAACAACACCTGAATGTTCTGACGCGTCTCTGTTATATCCGTACTGAGTGTCTATAAACTCTTCGTAAGTCCGAATAGTGGTCTCAGGCCAGCGATACACATTCTTTCAGGTCCTTGTTGCACTGTGAGAAATAAATATTAGACTCTTGGATGTTTGAGGCTGATGAGATTGTTGGTTGTGCAGATTGCTGAAGCAGCCATAGAAGCTGCACGCCAGTCAGAGAGCGATCTGTGTCAGCAGCTGCAGGACATGTCAGAGACGGCTCGCGCCTACAAAGAAGAGCTGCAGAGAATCAAGCAGCAAGCGCGGAAAGAGACAATACTTGCGAGGCTGGACAGGTCAAGGACCATCCCGACAAAGCGCGCATCTAGCGGTTACATGTATTGCATCGACCTCGTGCACAAAGTTGAGCGTGAAGTTCCCAGCTCACCGCGTATTGTGTCATTGGTGGAGCGGCTACTCAAAGAACTGGAAGTATGCCGCTGTAGTTGTTGCTCGTTTGCATCATGTAATCTTTATTGCTGCACACGCTGCTTGATGCAATGTAACTTCTTGCAGGCCCAACAGCAGGAGCTGCAGACAGCAAGAGCCCGCGAAGAAAAACTTCTTGTCATGCTGTCATCATCCGACTAACAACACTCACAGGCTGTGGAATAGACTGCTAACACACACGCGTGCGCACGCACCCATGCATGCACACTCACGCTGTTTTTCACGTAAGCATGCCTGCCTGCTCATGGCCTTCTGTTGACAATCAAACACAAGCACAGGTCCCATACGACACTGTGGTTGCATGACGGGACACGTTCACAGAGCTACGCTCTCATTGAAAGCATGCAGGTACGCAATGTGCAGTTTCACAACTGTGTACAATGATGGCACCTGTGCAACAACTTGCAACAGCTAGTTATACAATGAGCTGCTAGAATGCATGTTCTTCAGTTGTGCATTGCAACCATTGTCTCAACTTTGGTGGTTGTCACAGTGAGACATTACGCTGAGCACTTGCTTCCCTCAGCAAGGTGCTCTCTGTGAACGCGCAGGCTGGCTAGTGATTGAGCTGGATTGCGCTGCATGGGCATGGCACAGAGATTACTGTGTACAGCAAATCCAGGCCACAGTTGCGCATGCATATAACATGCAACACACCACGCTCACCTGCATGCTACATACAAGACCACCGAACTACCCAGCACTTGCGCACTGCCTACCTTCTACCACTATTCCCCCCACCCCCCCCTTTTAGTCATGTGTGCATAATACATGCAGACCACATGCACACTCTGCATCATGGTTTCGTGAATGCAGGCATGCACGATAACAGGGCAGGTAGAGTTTCACAGCTACCATGACTACATGGAGGCAGCGGGAGGCACAGCAGATCTTCACCGTATGGGCGGCACTGATGCCAACAGCAGACCAGTTTGGGCTTCACTGCGAGACATGCACACATAATTGTTGCTCATATTACCGAAGCACAGCACCACAACTGTACTCTCTTGCTAGGACACTAGCTTCGATGCACACAGAAGTCAACAGCTGTTGCTGTTGGAGGGAGACTGCTTGTGAATGCCTGCATGCGTCCATAACCTACTGCTAATCCTTAGGCAGCTACTGGCTCTTCCAGTCCATTGGACTCCGCATCAAGAAACTCTCTATCGTCACCGTCTGCATAGACAAAAGGAAGCAAATGTGACAAGCCTAGCCGCAGAACTGTTGCACATAGGCATGGTGCAACACAAACAGGCACAAGAGATGTGCAATGACAACACACACCTGACGCGCCATTTGTCATGGGTGCCTCAGCACCATCCTGGACATGCGCTTTGATCAGTTCTGGTGTTGCTTTGGCTGGTTCAGGTGCCTGTTCCTCAGGAGGTAGCAAAACTGTCAACATTGCGCTTATGTCCTCTGGTAGCCGGTTGATAAGGTCACAAGCCGCGACGTCTTTCCTATTGCGGATACCCAGCAGGCGTGGATCGGTCTTGATGAACTTTGACGCGGTTGCAAAGAAGTACGCTTGCTGTTCGCTGAACACCCCAACCGCTGACTCACTGCTCCCTGCCAACAGCTGCAAAGAACAAATAGCAGGTTGGTCAATTGGTCCATCTTGCAATAAGATGGACCAATTCCTACTGTGAACTGTGTTGGAGGTTGGGAGCTTATAGTCAACACATGTACTGGCAACTTCTTGCCAAGTACTATCACCTGTAGAGCCACGTGCAACGGAGTGTCCCCATCCTCATCCACAGCCAGTATGCCATCTGGATCAGCGACATCAAGCAGCAGGTCACGGGCATCGGGACAGTTCCTGGTGGCAGCAACATGCAGAGGTGTCGCTCCGCGCGCATTGCGAGCCATCAGTGATGCTCCATTGTTGATCAATACCACTGCAGCACGGTCGTTGCCACACAGAAGGGCCTGATGCAGCGCTGTGTTCAACGACTTGGGCTGGCAAGCGTTGGGATGTGCTCCAGCACGAAGCAGCAGCCCCAACAAAGGTGCCGAGTGTGTAGGGTGACTGAGGCAAGCCAGTAGTGGTGTGTCACCGTCCTCATCAAGTGCTTCAACATCAACTCCCGGCACTGCCAACAACAGCCGCATGCACTCCCCATTGCCGGCCACACAGCAGCGATGCAAGGCATTGGCGCCCCTGACCACAGTATTGATTGCAGCTGCCTGCATTTCTGGGGTTTCAGCTTCCGCCAACACCTCCTTCAATGCATCCGCGGCTGCTTCGAGTGCCTTGTCATCGCTTCTCCTGGCAGCTCTACCCAAAGCCGTGGTGATGCGCACCACATTGGGCACGAGGGCTTCCTCAACACCCAGCCTTTCCAGCTCGGCCGCGAGCTCCTCTTCGCTCTCTTTAC
Organism: Chlorokybus atmophyticus; assembly: GCA_009103225.1. Taxonomy (NCBI): domain Eukaryota; kingdom Viridiplantae; phylum Streptophyta; class Chlorokybophyceae; order Chlorokybales; family Chlorokybaceae; genus Chlorokybus; species Chlorokybus atmophyticus. The sequence continues at coordinate 237,503 of RHPI01003330.1, forward strand.
TGTCAAAAGCGAAGTTGGGCGAGGCCAGAGGCGCCTGCGAGCTTTCACCCGGCCAAGCACGCAAGTGATTTTGGAAAATGGCCAGCAGCTCCTTGGCTGTTGGGCGCCGGGCAGGGTCTCGTTCGAAGCAACGGGGGAGGACAGCTTCCAACTCGTCCGGGAAGAAGCCGCTTGGGATTGTGCCTGGCAGCTCGGATCCAGACACAACAGTGTCTTGAATGCCGGAAGTGCTCTCACTGTCCACCCACGGGGGATCTCCAGTGGCCATTTCGAGTAAAGTGCACGCCAGTCCCCAGACATCGGCTGCAGCGGTGATTATGGGACCTTTCTGCCACTGCTCTGGTGCCAAGTACCGCGCGCGCCACAGCGACGGGTGAAGCGTGCGTCGTGAGCTGCCTATCCGCTCGCGCAGCGCTGCCACACCCACATCCGCCAGCAACGCACGTTCCCTCTCGTCCAGCACGAGGGTGGCAGGCCGCACGTCTTGTGCTACCAAGCCAGCGTCATGCAGTTCTGCCAGGGCCTTGCACACGTAAGCGCTGAAGCGTCGCACCTGTCCTGGTCTTAAGGCACCACCTGCCTCGCCCATACGCGACTCTACAGTGCTCTGCGTGTACCACCCTTGTTATGCCCCAGTTGCTGGCTACATGCTTTGCAATGTAATGATGCGACGGTGCACCAACACTACAACGTACCACATAAGGCTGTGTGATTGCAAGGAAGCTAGTGGATTTGCTGCAGACACCCAGCAGCTTCACCACAAACTTGCAGTGGAGCGATGCACCATGCAGCTTCAACAGCTCAGCCGCAAAGGCCTGCACTTCTGATGGGAAGAATTCCCCTGCCAGCCGATGCAATGTGAGCCTTTGTATCGCAATGAGGAATGGAACAACGTGTGCGTAGTAAACCGTTTCCTAATGAGCAACTTGATTGCAGATGCACGCATGAGTTCATACACATACCAATACGTCATATAATTGTAACTTAGTGCATCCCAAACGATGAAAGCCAAGAAACCATGCGCAACACACCTGTCAGATACTTGCGGATGCCAACGGGCATCAAAGTATATCCTTGCCGGAGCTTTCCCAACCACACTTCGCCAACACCACCCGGAGCTACTGGTTCTTGCAGCTGTACAGCCTCAGGGTCAATCTCCCATGCCATGGCACCATCCAGTAGTTCTGACTCCACTCCTAACAAGAGAAAGAAACCTTGGCCCATGCTATTATATGTCAGTCAAAGGCAGGTCCCAACCACAGCTACTGATGTCGCCACATTGCTGCAAGCTGGCTGTGCAAACAGACACATCAGGATTGTTTACCTTCGTTACCGCTGGATGCTTGCAAACCAACATTTGCAGCAGCGATTGAAACGACTTTCTCAGCCTGTATCATCTCCTTCAGCAACTCTTTCAGTGCTTGAACAGACTTCAGAGGTGGCTGTCAACAACCCGGTTAACCACACTTGTCATGCGCTAGTGCAAGAAGGTACTGGCATTGGCTTTTCAGCACACCTGCGAAGCTTGCAAGAATGCTTCGCCATTGACTTCAAGCACGCAACCGTTATATCCTGACTGCGCCGTTGTGACATCCACCTCATGAATATCGCGCAGGACGACGCTTTTTGCCTGCAACCAAACACAAACAGCATTAACGGAGGCCTCACTGTGGACTCAAAGTGGACATCCACCTTGATGCCAACTCACCTCAGACTCTCCAAGATTGTGAGCATATAATCGACGTTCAGTGAGCAGAAGCCCGTCACGTGCCGACCGAGTGAACAGAGTATCATCAAGCAGCAGCAACGGTTCCTCACCTGCAGCAGCGAACATCAGTATTCATAACCAAGGAGTCGATGACTGATGTACGCTGGGTTACGTACATGCAGTGGTGAACATGCAGTACCTGCGTCAATAGCGGGTGCTGCATATGTATCGAGTGCTGTCATAGCTTTGTCGATGGGCAGGAATGGAGTGATCTGTTAGCACAAGAGACCTGCCATTTGTAACGCACACACCAAGACAAAAGCAAGGAGAACAACTAGAATTGAGGGTAGCTAGTAATCAGATATGTCATATGCAACCACTGTCAGCTACCAACAGAAGGCACAACCCATGCCTTGGTGTTTTGTTTGCGTAACCAAGCGCTTAAGCAACAGTACATGCACTAACCGCAGTGGCCCACACAAGTACTGCTATGAACGACGCACTGTGTACGTTAAGTGTGCAACACCAGGAGACACCAGCAATGGTTGATAGCAGTCGCTGTACAGTCCCTCATTGGTGTGGCTTACAAGTACTTACATGCATGCCCTTTCCTTCCAGTTCACTGCGAAACATGCTGACGGCGTTCCGTTGCAAGAACCGTGTAGCTGATATAATCAACTGTTGTGGTGTCAGTCCAGCATACACCTGTAAACACCGACTGTCAGCAACACTGTTCTGGCCCTCAGCTTGACATTTCCAAACAACAGCACAGAGACGTACATTTGGCAGAGGCTGTTGCAAGCACTCCACAATGCTTTCCAATAAGTGCACCAGTCGATCCACGCTCAACTCCGTGCCTGTGACATTGTCCAGGAACTTCTCGCCGTTGATGTGTATAGTACGCTCCGGAACAACTTCAACATTTGCAATGTCCTGCATATAAACAGTATAACCACTCCACGCAAACTACCTATATTATGTGTTAAAAGATGTGCCTGGTTTAGGCCTGCATCCTGGCACTTACCTTGAGTGCAATGCATTTGCTATTCTCCCAGAAGTTGTGTGCGTAAAGATGCCGATGAGTAAGCAAGCCGCCCTCGCGCCCAGACCCCGTGAATAATGTGTCATCAATCAGCATCAAGATCTGCTCGTCCGCCGCCTGCGGCGCATACTTGCGTATAGCCTTGAGCGCCTTGTCACGAGGTATATAGGGAGCTACATAGACGTTCTTGCATTCTACAAAGGCGCTTCTCAATCGATCTACCACAAATGCCACTCTTTGCCTGCACCGCGCACACAACAGACACGGAAGCAGATGTCACGTGAGCTTGTTGGCATTTTGCGTTTAGCCTGCGGATGTGTTGTTGACATATTGATCAACAAAGAAAGTGAAGAACCACAGGGGTCGTACAACTGGATGGCAACACGCACACCTGTCAAAGATGTCCTCAAGGCTGCACAAGATTGTTTCGCACACTTCACGATTACTCATGGCTCCTGTTGGCAAGGCACGTAATCAAATCAACGTCACCCAGTTTGCTGACAACTTACATGACTGTACATGACTGAACATAACCTCAAGGCCAAAATCACTTGCAGAGTGCAAGCTCACCTTCGCCTCAACATGCCAGCAGGACCACACGTGTTTCTGCTCCTGCTCACTTACTCAGAAACAGCTGCTTGCTCTGCGCTAATGCCAGCCTTCCATCTGCAGCGAAAATTCCTCTTGCATAGAGCACACGGGCAGTCATGAGGAGCTTGCATACAACATCCAGCACTGCACAGACGACAGCAGTGGCAGCAGCATGCCTGGCGTTCAGCTCACATTGCAAAGAAAAGAATCTCCTGACAAGCAGAAGTTACTTAAATGGAAGCAACGCATGTAGACTCAGAAAAACACACCATGCCAATGTACATATACGAGTACTAGCTGCCTCCTGCGTGTTGACTGCACCTCACTTGGGTATAACAAGATGCCGCTAGCAACCGTCTTCGGCGGCGACGGAGCAGTGCTGGTAGTCTTTGACAGCAAGAGGATGAGGAGGAGTAGCAGCAGCACGCCCACCACGCCCCAGACCGCCGCCCACCGCCTTACCGCCGTGCAGCTTGCCAGCAACAATGCATTGACCTGCCAAACACGCTAAACGAGATACGATCGTAACCAGCTTTGTCGCGTTTAGCTTACGCTATCTGCGTCATCTTGGATGACGTCAACGCTACTTCACACAGTGTAATCCGTGCGATCTGCAGGCCAATTACACTCAACGGACGGCCAGTGTACGCAAGAAATTAGGGTTAGGGTTGACGAACTTAGGGCTTGTCAGCAAGAGCAGAGCCGTGCTGGTGCTGGATCAGGTTGTCGCCGGGGGCCGCGGCAGCGGCGGTGTCGGCGGCGAGCTTGGGGTTACTGAACTAGGGGTGTTGCTTTGGAGGAGAAAGAGCACTTCTTCATCTGCGATCCGCTGGTGCTAGTTTGCTTTGTTGGTTGTGGCTCTGTGCTGCGCTCGCCATCATGCAGAGGCTGCTGCCCGTCGCTGCGCGGGCTGCAACCCGCAGCCTGACTGGGCGAAGTGCGTTGAGAAGCGCCATCGGTGGTCAAAGCAGGATTGCGTACAGCAGTGCTCCAGCAGCTGCTCCTTCGGATCATATGGAGGTGAGGACGATGCCTTGCACGGTCTGATGGTTGTGGTATCACATGTATTTTACAAGAAGTGCGTAAGCCTGTTGATCTGATAGATGCACCGTACTTGGTCCAAGTGCTTTTCAGGACATATGAAACACTCAAGTTCATACCGGCAATATCATGCATTTTCACACAACCGCATACGCATGCGCAAGTGACAGTGGCAATAAGTTTCAACAGCCGTTGTAGATTGCCGGCCAGTTGTAGCAGTAACGTTGGTGTGCGGGCTATGTAAGCTTGATGGTTGCTTTGCAATCGTTCTGCACGCAGTCCGTGTTTTGCATACAACTTGCAGTTGCAGGTTCCATTGCAGTACTCAACACTTGCTGCTTCATGCTGACCATTATAAAGCAGCAAGTGGTCAGTAAGCATAGAACTCTGCTGCTGCAATCTGTGCCATGAATGGGGATGGTCTCAGCAGACATTATTTAACGGCATTGTCACTGCAGGTGTTTGTGGATGGTGACTCTGTGCAAGTACCAAAAGGTGTCACAGTACTTCAAGCATGCGAAGCCGCGGGCATTGACATCCCGCGCTTCTGCTACCACCAGCGGCTATCTATTGCTGGCAACTGCCGCATGTGCCTGGTCGAGGTTAGTATGCCAGCGTGAGTTGTTGCAACTCAGTGTGCCTTTTGACTTATGCGCGCTTGTTTCTGTGGTACTTTTGTTTTTGCTGCTCACTTAATTCTTGCACCAGGTTGAGAAATCTCCCAAGCCTGTTGCATCCTGTGCAATGCCTGCTATGCCTGGCATGAAGATTAAAACGGGAACTCCGCTCGTGAAGAAAGCCCGCGAGGGCGTGATGGAGTTCTTGCTGTTGAATCACCCACTAGATTGTCCCATCTGTGATCAGGGCGGTGAATGTGACTTGCAAGATCAGTCTATGATCTACGGCTCGGATCGTGGTCGGTTCACTGAGTACAAGCGATCAGTGGTTGACAAAAACCTTGGCCCACTTGTCAAGACTGTTATGACACGCTGCATCCACTGCACTCGTTGTGTGCGATTCTCTGCGGAAGTGGCTGGCGTTGAAGTGAGTTGTAGCGGGTCGTATATTGCCATTCGAGCGCTTCACAGCATTTGTAAACCTACACGCACCACAGTACCTGACAACAACTTTCACTTTTACAGGATCTTGGTATGACCGGACGTGGTACAAACTCAGAGATTGGCACGTATGTTGAGCGACTCATGAGCAGTGAACTGTCTGGAAATGTGATCGACCTTTGCCCAGTTGGTGCCTTGACCTCAAAGCCGTACGCGTTCACTGCCCGTAACTGGGAGCTGAAGAGCACGGAGTCTGTTGACGTCTTGGATGCGCTTGGCAGCAACATCCGTATCGACTCGCGTGGGTCAGAGGTCATGCGCATCTTGCCACGCTTGAATGAGAATGTCAACGAGGAGTGGATCTCAGACAAGACTCGTTTTGCATATGATGGACTGAAGCGCCAGCGCTTGACGGCACCCATGGTGAAGACAGAGGGCAGTCTGGCGCCCACCACCTGGCCAAAAGCGCTTGAAGCAATTGCGGACAAGCTGAAGGGCTTGAAAGGTGATGAGATGATGGCGGTTGCTGGCAAGCTGGCAGATGCTGAGGCCATCATTGCACTCAAGGACTTCATGAACCGATTGGGCAGTGGCCGTCTTGCATGCGAAGGTGATGCGCCAGATGTGGAGGCAGACGTGCGCTCAAGTTACCTTGCCAACACTGGCATTTCGCGCATGGAGGATGCGGATCTGCTCTTGCTTGTTGGCACAGATCCCCGTACAGAAGCTCCAGTGTTAAATGCCCGTCTTCGCAAGGCCTCTGTCTATGGCAACCTGAAGGTTGCGCACATAGGGCCTGATCTCAAGCTTACGTATCCTAGCGAGCATCTTGGAACAGATGTCAACACACTCATTGAAGTTGCCGAGGGGCGTCATCCATTCTGCACAAAGCTGGCCAGTGCCAAGAGGCCAATGATTATTGTTGGCACTTCTGTCATGAAGCGCACCGATCGCGACACCGTATTGTCTGCTCTCCATGAGATCACTGAGCATGCTGGTGTGGTGCGCGACGACTGGAATGGCTACAACGTGTTGCATGTCAGTGCTGGTCGTGTTGCTGGCTTGGATCTTGGTTTCCTACCAGGACCACAGGCGGCTGTTACCAAGACCCCTGTGAAGTTCCTCTACCTGTTGGGCGCAGATGACTTTGACCTGTCCACAATCTCAGATGACGCATTTGTTGTTTACCAAGGACACCATGGTGACCGCGGTGCCCACAGAGCAGATGTCATTCTGCCAGCGGCTGCGTACACAGAAAAGGAAGGTACATATGTGAACACTGAAGGGCGTGTACAACGCACCAAGGCTGCTGTTAGCATCGTGGGAGATTCGCGCGACGACTGGAAGATCATCCGAGCGCTGTCAGAGATTGCGGGGGTCAAGCTGCCTTACGACACAGTTGCTGGCATTCGAGCACGATTGGCAGAGATCGCCCCGCACTTGGCTCGCGTGGATGCAGTTGAGCAGCCTCTCTGGCTCAATGGCGACGCATTGGCACATCACCCCAAGGGAGAGTTCTCAGACGCGCCTTTTGACAGGGCGTTCTCCAACTTTTACATGACTGATGCCATTTCCAGGGCGTCGAGAACCATGGCGAAGTGTGTTGCTGCTCGCGAAGCCGAAAAGAAGCGTGCGGAGCATGGTACAGGTATCCCCGCAGGTGTCAAAGCATTGTAACTGTACGCCCTCTTGTATGTACACTCGTGTCGTATATTAGACACATTAGGCTGTTGGTATTGAGACCATCACATTGTCCTGGTTTGTGGATGGATTACTGCAAATCTAGCTAGGTTGGTACGTAGGACCTCTGATGAACAGCGCTGCGGCTTAGCTGTGCCAGAACGGTGGTGCAAAGTGTCCAACATGTCAGTTACGAAAGTTCAGCTATTGTGATGTGTTGCCAAACATCAGCTTGTGTGTACTTGTACAGAAAATGCGGTAGGGGTATTGTACTTGTACCCTTCCGCTATTGGTCTGATTGCCTGCGTTTACCCACATTTCTGCTGGCAGTGACAAAATGTGTTAGTATCCTGCCACGCTCACAATGATTATAAAACACAGAATTAAAACTTTTGCCAGCTTGCTACCTGATTGCAAGGATTTTCTGCAGTGAAACATTACCCTTCCATGTAATTGTGTACAGTGCTTTACTACACAAGTTGTGTGCAGGTCATCTTTATCCAACGCTCAGTGCCATGATCATCATTTACAGCAAGGTTGGCAGCAGTCACAACTTGAGTGCTGGTAAGCATGTTAACATGGATACGGTATGAAGGTATTAAGGTTGATGCTTGCTAAGTAAGCATCACTCAAAACATGGCTGAGTAAGTTTGAGTAGAGACAGACACATCGTAACGACAGGTTGGAGTACTCTATGCCATTCAAATTTTGTGACATATGCACAGCATTGCATATTTTCTACACTGTGCATATTCAATAGATCTGGTTGGGGCTGATGTGCACAAACATCGTTGACAGAATGTATGATGTAGCATGAACTATTGACTATTCCCTAGAGTACCAAATGTTCTTCTGAAGGCCAATTGGTGTACAACTTCGCTGTGGCTAATGTTATCATAACATTGTGTCACAGGACGATGTTTGGTCATCTACAGATTTGATACTTCAGTGACTGCGTATCATAATGCAGTTAGGGCATGTGGCAAAATGGCAGGTGCACATAAATGTTCCCCTACACCCCAGTGCATAACCAACAAAGTGGAGAAAGGTACAATACTCCTAGTATTACAACGCACACAAGAAAATTGTCAACATACCCTCAACTACCTCAGCTCTACTTGTGCCAATGCTGGCGCCGACTACTCTTGGTACAAACTCCCACCTCGAAGCTTAGTGCGAAGGGTGGCTAACTATGTATCTGCAGGCTATTGAAGTTCTACTGCCTAGCTGGAGCTAAGCTGGAGTTGGGGCAATGAGCCACGGAGACTCCTGACGCTCACCACCACCACGCCGCCACTTTGTGTTGATGTTGGCCCATGGACCCGACCGGGTGGCATAGCGGGTTGAGCAGACAGCTGCTCTGATGGCCATGAACATAGCAAGCCCTCCCCAGATGCCCATCAGGCGCTGCGTGCCAGTAGTCATAAGCATCCAGGCGACAGCTGGAACTGCTGCCACAATCATCGCGATGGCGCTGAAGCCAAAGTCCTCTGTGCCGAACAGCGCGCCGTCCCATGTAAAGGCGATAGTGTTGAGAGGCATTGTAAGCGCAACCACTGGCATGATTGTGCTAATGGCCGCCAGCACTGCGGGGTCAGAAGTGAAGTAGGAGGCGAGGGGACGCTGAAAGACAGTGAACGCCAACATGAGCACTCCACCCAACACGGCACCCAGTGCGACAGTTCTCTGCGTGACAGTCTTGGCATAGGCTTTGCGACCCGCAGCAAGGGCACGGCCCAGCAAAGTCTGTGCAGCAAAGGCAAGGGAGTCTGCAAGCATGGAGGCTGCGAGCCACAGCATGAAGCAGATCTGGTGGGCAGCCATGGCGGTTGGGCCGAGGCGTGCAGCGAGGGAGGCAGCAAGGGTGGTGGTGGCAATGCTGGCAAAGGTCCTCGGCACCAACACCCCGCACGCGCCGGCAAAGCGGGTGAAGCTGAGCTGGGACAGAGACCGCGGGAAGACACGTACACGCCGTGAGAGAGCAGTCAACAGCATTGCTGCGCATCCAAACTGGACAGCCAATGTCGCCGTTGCCGCGCCAACAATACCCCACTTGAAGCCGAAGATGAACAGCGCGTCCAGCATGATGTTGAGCACGTTGCAGGTCGCGCACAGATACAACGGGGTCTTCGTGTCGCCAAACCCGCGGAAGATTGCTTGAGACACCATCGCGATGATGGTCGGAAGGCAGCCTACTGCTCTCAAGCGAAGGAAGTTTACCGCTGGTGCGTGCATGGCGGACCCAACAGGAGCTCCCATCGCGGAGATGATTGGCACACTCAGTGTCATCAGACCCGCAATCTGCACCATACCCATCACAGCAGCCAGGGCAAGCGCGGATGTAACGACATTCTCGGTGTTGGAGGGTATGTGGGATGTCTTTACTGGAGAAGCGTGCAGCTTGTTGCTGTTTTTGTTGCTATCCGATGACTGAAAGTCTGCGGAGGCCACCAGTGTGGATGTAATGTTTGCCAACGGGAGGTTGAACAACTTGGTGACAAAGTTCACTGGGAATACGCCTACTCCAACACTAGCTTGTGCCACAGCGCCTGCATTGCAAAGCGACACGATCAGTCTTTGTTTCAATAAACAAAACACTGTTGTTGATGTGAATACATATATGCACACTGTATACCAAAATACTATGTATGTGAATGTAGCTGCATATATGCATACATGTACACTGTGTACCGTGATAGTATATACGTGAACTGGGAGAGGAGAGATTTTGGGGAGGGGGGGGGGGGGGGGGNGGGGGGGGGGGGGGGGGGGGGGGGGGGGGGGGGGGGGGGGGGGGGGGGGGGGGGGGGGGGGGGGGGGGGGGGGGGGGGGGGGGGGGGGGGGGGGGGGGGGGGGGGGGGGGGGGGGGGGGGGGGGGGGGGGGGGGGGGGGGGGGGGGGGGGGGGGGGGGGGGGGGGGGGGGGGGGGGGGGGGGGGGGGGGGGGTGGGGGGGGGGGGGGGGGGGGGGGGGGGGGGGATTACCTATGCGCCCAATGAAGGCAGTGTCGCAAAGCGAGGCAAGAGGGTCGAATGCAAGAGCTGCCATGGCAGGCAGTGCGATGGCCGCAATGTCGCCATCTACAGGTTCCTCACGAACCACCTCGTGCGTGCGGGTGAAGTCCGCAAATCTCTGCGTGCGTCTGGTGAAAGGGACGGCAACTGCACTTGGACGCTCAGGTCGAGCTACATGTGTTTGCCTCCTGCAATTGTACAAGAGGATCAGGTTCTGCTACTGCGACTACATAATAATTGACTTTTATAGCACATGCACGCTTGCTTGTCAACGTGCCCATGTGCAAACTGGCATGCACTATACATGGAAATGCCTATTAAGCATGCACCCAAATGCCAAACGCCCAACCCCAAGGCAAGCACAAGACAAGCTTTGATTATGTGGCAACAAACACTTACATCCGCTGCTTCAAGTGCAAGACCAGCGATCGGGAGGGATCCTTGGATCCCACGCTCTTCCATCCAACTTTCTTGCTAACGCTGCTGGCTGTCCGCCGCCGCAGGCCATTGCCCGAGGCTGACACGTCCGTCCTTCCACTGCAATACACACAACACACGTCAATTAATGAACATCAATGAATACATGCTAAACTGCACAAGAAAACAACAAGGTAATGTCGTGGGTGAGGCATAAGCTGTACCACCAACCTGAAGCAAGCGGGTGAACTTCTTGCGAGGGCACCGGAACCCCGGTGCCCCTGCGATTCAGCCGGGGCAGCATTCAGTAAGTCTGCCGCCTCTGCGTTCCAGCTGCTGGGACCATCGCCACCTCCGACCTTCCGGCTTGCAGTGTGATGGTGGTGATGGTGAGAAGATGGGCGATAGTCCCAGGACGACCCCGCACGCGCTACGACCGCTACCCCTGACGACGACCCACACACAGCGGGCGACATCAAAGCCGGCCCCGCCGACGACCCGCACCCCGCCGCCGCCGCAACCTACTGGGCGAAGCTGCTAGTTGCTTGTGTCCACGCTGTGACACTGCTACTGCTGATGAACCTCTTCTGCTCTGGACCGAAGTTGTATGTTCAAGCGATTGCTTGCAATCACCACAGGAGGAAAGCCTGCTATTCTTCTGGCTCGCATACACCGCGTATCGAACCATTTCCGCGGCTGACCGCGGCAATGGTGGCAAGCCGTGGTTAATTGTTAACCATCCGACCACGAGGGGCCAGGGTTTCAACCGGTTAGCCTGGTGTTACGGTCGAATTAACTGTCGCGACCGCTCTCGTTTGGTGGAAAGCGAGCGCGGCCTCCGAACCGAGGTTGCCTTTTGACTCGTTCTGGTTAGTTGGCACCGTGACACAAGCCATGAAGAGCACCGCAGCGATACGCAATCGTGAGGGGCAGATCGAAAATCGACTGCCATCGACTGCCAGCTGCAAGCCCCCTTCCTCTCTCAGCCTGCCAGCCCTTGGCTGTGCTGCCGCGGACCCACCGCAGAGGCGTGTCAGCATATTGGTTGGCATTGCGTTATGCGATAATTTGATTGACAACTGTTGTCCTAGTGGCTTGGCGGCTAACGGCGCTTTTCGTTGTGTGCCCCCGAGCGGATTGCAAACTGCCATGACCCGCCGAGTCATCAACCGCACGCGCTTTTCGAGCTCTCAAGCCAGGAGTTTGGGGGTCCCTCGGGCATTGCAATCTCCGCGGGAGTCGCCACGCCTCCGATCTCTAGGAAACTCGGGACACAAAATGCCTTAAATGGCCACTGGCCAGGGATTGATTTCTCTGTGCAGGAAAATTCGGAGCTGCCATTTGTTCGGACGGCGCTGAAGGATCTGGATCTGGACCTTTTCCGCTCGTACGGACACTGACCGACCGCCCCTCCCGTGGTGCAACTTTCCCGCCAAAACGATAAACAAGGATTGGCTGGCGACAACTGGTAACAGAAGCGCACCCTGATCGTTAACGCCTGCGTCGAGCGGACCTCTCACGGGCGGAGGCCTGCATGTCAGCAGTGTCTCCATTGAGAGGAAAACTCTGTTGACACGAATTGTGTCAAGTCGTGTAGTGTATTACTGTGAATGCACAAGTCTAAGCAAAGTCAGTGCCTTTTTCATAATTGATACATGATAACTTGGAACGGACTTGTAGGCTACAGAAGGCCTTTCGAAGTTGTGTCACATGCGTAAAAAGGCCTAGTTTATAAGGCCTTTCTACGTACATGAATGAGGAGTCAACGTGGTGCGTCATATATAAAAGTTTTCAACGGGATGTCTTCGTTTGATCACATGTTGCTGTACGAAAGCATAATATTGCGCAATAGTACGCTTTCAACTACAAAGACTTCGTCACTCAATGGCATTTTTTATTTAACATGCATTTCACTATTTTATGTGTTATTTGCATAAAACGTATTATACGATGATTATATAATTAAAACGACACTATTTCACTAAAACGTTTTAACACAACCAATGCTTATTGGTATTGCATTTATTGAAAATGTATTGTAACTTTTGTGCACATGCAAATGAGGTCCATATATGTTTCAACATAAGCTATAAATTTATCATAGCGTGCAACTTACACGCTAGGTTGAAGCGCGACGACTGTTCTTTAACAATTGGTTAGTATAAATGTAAATTAGCATCAATCATAAAACTTGGTATATTAAACAACCAATGTACCAAGTTGATAGTTGTTAATATATATATATATATGTGTATGTATGTATATATATACATATCTGCGAGTAGATACTAGGTATTACATAAGGCGTATTGGATGCATGCAAGCGGACCAACTCAACATGTGCATGCCCGCTTGCTATTTATTGTCATATCATGATATACAGCAAAATAGATGCATTAATGGGCTAGGGGGCATAGCTCATTACACAGACTATCTCGTAAGTCCATCTCAAACCTATATTATGGATTTAATGTTATTAAATATGTGAGCTTACCATATCATATTGAATCATGCAAATTATGGCACAATTTGCTCATAGCAAAAATTTGTTTTAAAATAATATATGTTGTCGACAATTTTAGTTGATGTGCATGTACACCATACAATTGCGTCAATTGATCACATATATTAATCTTTGTAAATTGTGACTCGTATGACAGCAATACTATGCGAATAAAATGTCACGTGCTTACGTGCAATACACATATAAATATGAAAGTACATGCTGATTGACAAAATGTTCACATAAGTGCAGCAACAATGGTTTACCAGCTAACAATNAGTATCTATAATCCCAAATGCCGTAATTGCTATAACGGTCGGAACATGGCTGCATGCACTTTGACAAGTTCAGCTTTCGCTGCAATGCGCTTGAAAAGAAGGGGGGGGGGAGAGGGGGGGGGTTTATTTGAACGTAGCCCGCATTAAATCCAATGCGAGGGCTTTTGTTCGATAGATATGGTATGTCAGGTTGCACATAACATGTACGCTGCATGAACAGACATTAGGGATTCCGTTTAAGATGTTGTCCTGAATATTCTCACCATCGCTAGCCGACAGCCATCTGCATTGCTTTTGTCCCATTTCGGTTGCATGTTGCGTGTGCAATATGAAAAGTATCGAACTGCGGTTGTGTGGCGATCAACGTGCAAAAACGCAATAGTAACCTCCGTGGGGTGGGGGTGGGGGTGGAGTTGAAGACTTGTATGTCACAATGTTGATGATTGATGTCGCCAGCTGTGTTCATCAGCAGATCTACCCTGCACACTTTGACAGATGCAATATGCCATAACTGCTGTGCCCACTACCCCCTGCTCCCAACCCATCGGCGGCGTCAGCTGAGCTGATGTACGAGTGGCTGCGTAGCTGTTGCTTGAGTATGTTAAAACCTCGCTATCCCTACCTGAAGCAGGGCAAAGCGCGCTGCCTGTCCCTGCGTCATATGTTGTACGCATATTGCATGCTTGTTCGCCCCATGTGAGCCCCATGCATGTAGTGACACTCGTGCGCATTGCAAGTCCCCTGTCGAGCGCAACTGTAGCCCGCTGACGTTGCCATTGACGATAGCAGCAGTCATTGCGCAAGATTCGTGCACATTTACACTCTGATACGCTGCATTGCAAGCGCCGTATTGTGAGCGTCTCACGTTGCCTCAGCCCACTGGCGTCGCAACCAGCATTAGCATTGTGACCGTTTACGACTGTAGCTGTGGGTGGTCTGAGAGCAATGAAAACTGCTCCTTTAGGCGCCGCGCCATTTGTTGCAGGTAGTCAACAGCGCGCCCAAGTTGCTCCTGCGCCGGAACATCAAAGTTGATGATGTTACTGATGTGCACCCCATGGAAGCTACTCAGTGCATTGCCAAAACAGATGTGACTTGAAGATAAACGAGGCGTACCCTGTCCAGTTTGAGCAGATGCTCTAAAACAGGAGTGAGAAGCCTGCGCAGACGGTGCCATTCGTCACTGCTATTGGTTGGTCGTCTGCTGCCTGGGGTTGCCTGATGTCTGGCATACGCCGGTTGCTGTGAAGTGCCTGCCTGGCGCGCGAGGTGGTAGTACAGGACATCAAGCATGTGTTCTACCAAATAAATTGTGTCTGCTAGCTCCCCGCTTTTTTGCTTGACAGCACGCGACAGCTCGAGCAATGCGAAGCGCCGTCTGTGCCGATAACTGTGCTGCTGCAGAGCAGCGTGTTCTGCCATAGCAACGCTTTCAATCTGTGCATCAATTTCATCTGGCGATAGCTGGTTGATGCCCTTCAAGCTGCTGAGTAGTTGTGCACGCTCTTCAACCATGGTTGACAGTTCGTGTGCAGTTTGCTGCAGCATGTCACCAAGCAATTGGAGTGTTGGCTCTGCGCGGCAATTCACATCAACGTAAGAACTACTACTCCTTGTTACACGCTGTTGTTGGTACAAGCAAATCAAGCAAATGAGGCCAAAGGTACCTTCCGTTGCAGCTTCAGGCGTCATTCTGCTCTGACTAGTGGTCGTGACAGGCAATACGAGCTGATGGTGCACAACAAGTGTGCGCAAGTACTCTGCCAGGTTGCATCGCAACTTGAGCAGTCCGCTGCGCAAAGCCTCTAGCGCCACACGGGTACCATGCTCCGCAGTTTGCGACTCTTGCAACCGAGTCAATTCCCGCAAATACTTGGACTTGGATCGATCGTTCAGACCAAAGTGGCGACGCATCAAAGTGAACATGTCTTTCCTATGCTTCAACTCCATCTCTTGTCGCCCTTTCCCTGCTATCCTGTTACCAAATGGCTAGTCAAGCTCACCAGCTTTGGCGCACCAACATTGCAAGATAAAGACAATGTGTGGCTGTTGGACCAAGCTTGTATTGGCCTGACCTGGCCAAAATGCCTGTCACAAGCTTGATGTTCTCGAGGTCTTCCTCTTTGGCGAGAGCTCCCCGATCACTGAGGATGCGGGACATGACGCGATCGTGAGCTCCCATGAAGTCCATGACCTGCATGTGGTTTCATGCGTACAACGTTACATCTCGCAAGCGACTACATGTGCATGCCTGTACAACAACCACACAAGCAACACACAATAACCCATGCAAGGCTGCAGCACCTGTTGACGGATTGCCAGGTTATCGGGTAAAGCGGCGAGGACGTTGTTTATCAATCGTAACACGGGAGCCAGCAGCATGTGGTAACGGTGCGCCTGTGAGACAGCTGCTGAAGTTCGCAGAGACATGCCACTGATGCCGAGATCTTCATCATCGCCTTCAACAGCAACATCCAGTGCTCGGCAGCTAATGAGGTGCATCAACACCCCTTCCGAAAGCAGCAACTCTGAGCCGTTGATGCCATTCACAGTCTTCTGTTGTAGCTGAGCAATGCTCAACAACAGGGTTACTTGCGCCTGGGAGGTATAAAGTCTGCGGAGAGACTGCAAACTGGGCAGCAGGATGGTCTGAGCTGGCGTACTACTCAAATCACTCAGAATGGCATGCAGAAGCCCCTTTCTTTGCATAGCGCCTGGCAACACCTATAGAGCACGCCGCATGTCACACGCATGCTCAGCAAGCAATGTTGCCGACACGTACATGTTGTTTGCTGTTAGCATGCATCACAACCCACAAGAAAATCAACGCACATAGCCATGAATGGTGTGGATAAGGAAGGAGCCATTCAAATGAGATGGCACAAGCAAGCGTTCCATGGTGCAGTACTGCATGCTGGTGACCACTGCATGGATTGGAAGGCACCATACCAAGACTGACCTGATGACTTATGCGCACATAGGCAGGCGTCCTCAGCATGCACTCTACAACTCATGGTGCCAGCAACTGTCATGCCACACAGTCATCATGCAGCAAACAACGCATCCCTGCACTGTACCTGATACCGATCCATATTCAGCAATCCTTCAGCTGCATAGTGTGCCAGTGTGCGTACGACCTCACTTGCTCCCACCGCATCTCTTGCAACGACCGCCAGGATGTTGCTGCATGATGATCGTATAAGATCGGCATTAGCAACCTGCAGAGCAGTTGCCTCTTTGTCAACTTGTGCAAGGATGTCTTCTCTTTCCTCCTGGATGCTGCTATCCGACAGAAGGATGTTCAACACCTGCACAGTACACTCTGTTATTGGTGTTGACATGCAAACAAGGTATCTATAAATTATGTACAGCATAGCCATCAGCTTTAATGTCCGATTACAATCTGTGGACTTGCTGACAGCATTATCTGTACCTCAGCAGGGACATCTCGATACGCTGTTGCCTGGCAGTACTGCGCATAGGTAAGCAGTGCGCCATACAGACGTCTGCGAACAGCCTCCGTGCTATCCGCGTAAGTGAGGGCATCAACGAGGTGACGAAACAAACTGACACACTGCATGACCGGCAACTGCGCGGCTGGCTTCACTAAGTCCAAGTATGTGACATAATCTGTGTCACCAGGGGAAGCTGCAAGTTGCTGCTCTTGCAGCTTAGCCATGCCTGTAAGCACCACCTGCAGAACACACCGTCAGCATGCGCTGTATGCATCATGGAGAATACTCCACCATGCATAAGGGAGGATACTCCTTGATGCATACTTAGTTTTGGGGGGCGGGGGGAGGTGTCAATGGTTACCTGTGATAATGACACCCGCATTTTTGATGTCACCATGCTGCTGGTGATCAGGTCAAGGGAGGCATCTACAAGCTGAAAAAGCAGCGCAGCTTGGCCCCCAACTTCTGATATCAAGTCCGAACATCGCGCAAGAGAAACCTCGATTATCTGCTGCCATCCTTCCAGCAGATGCTGCCTTCCCGCCAGCTCCTCCTCACGCTGGTTTTGCACCACGGCATCTTCAACAGCAGACTGGACAGCTTCACGCAGGGCATGCAACCGTGACTGATTGCCAGGTGCGGCTGAGCCCAAAACTGACTCTAGGCGTTTTGCCTCCTGCGGACCAATGCACACCCTGTCACAATGTTGAGCCAGGACAAAGCAACATTCTGCTTGAAAACACGTGTTGGTATACGCTTGCCTGCAACAGTGCATCCTGGAATGCTTCAACATCAATGAGGTGCTCCCCACGCCCATTGACTGTGCGGACACCGCCTTCTGAGCATGATGCTGTTGATGACAGAAGTTCGCTCACTCTCATCTCTTTTCTCAGACGCTCTGCTTCTGGAGAGGCTGTACTGGCTGGCTCTATCAATAATTGCTTCATGAGGTCCAGCAGCTCCAGAACCAGTGGCCGCGTGCGCATGGAAGTGTATCCATTTGTGGTAAAGTCGCTGGGCACAACAGCCAATGTGTCGCTGGCAGGTTGCACGAAGAGCACCTGCAAGTGACGCACAGCAATGCATAACAGGCATGACGCTTATCATTAAGCCAACACCAATAAACGCACTGAACATACATATTAAGGAACAACCAATCCTTCGGCGAGCGCACCTGAAGAAGGCGCATGCACCTATTGCGCTGTGATTTAATGTCCAGATCCGCCACATGCAAGGCAATGGTTGCGATTTCCAGAAGCCATGCGCGTTGGTGCAAACTGCACGAATGCATTGTAGTTGGTCAGTATACAGGTGGTGTATAGAGCCAGCTGAAATGCTAGGATAGCTGCAGGATGTGCTGAGAAGCAATACGTACCTTGATATCCTCCATTCTGGTTCTGCATGCTCAGGCAAGGGCTCCGAACACAGCACCGATATCTGCTGTGTGAACAGATCAAATTCCCTGCTTGTCAGGAGGTTACACGTTGGGTTGCTTGTTACTGAGTCCGCATTCAACTGATACAGGAGCCTGAAGCAGAGCTCAAAGAGTGTAGCGTTGATTTCAGGAGCCTCCATATCCTCTATAAACTTCAATATGATTTTTAGACAATTGTAGTCACCACGTGGATCCAACTGTGACTGTTCTATAGGCCGCCCACTACAGTCATATCTGCAACCACAAATGAAGGTCATGCGAGAAGCACAAAATGGCCAAAAACATCTGCTTAGATGCGTACCCAAGAAGAAGATGGGCTGCATTAGGCTGAGGACGTTGAAGATTGGACAAGAGTAGCTGAAAAATCAACGAGTACGAAGGCACAGAATCTGCAAGAGAATCCGATGCAGAAACCGTGTTGTGCGCTGACTCAGCCAAACGTGCGGCGTAACCCTGGGAGCAAGCAGAGCTTGGGCATCAGGACAAGCTCAATGTTTTCAGCTAATTTCAGCTTTGAATGTTTGGTCATATTGTGACGCTTGTGGCACATCAGCGAGGACAGACTTCAGCAATCACCAATTGTATTGTCAGGCACGTCATACACCACGTAGCACAGCTAGTAGCGGTGCAACCGAACCTGTTTGATGCGGTCCTGGGCTCCCGCTTCCACAATCATAGGGACAATTCTGTCGATGCGTGTTGCAAGGTCAGAAAACAACTGGATGCTGTATCGCTGTATGGCAGCATTGTATTCGTAATTGACGTAGTCAAGAAGGAGCACAA
This sequence comes from Chlorokybus atmophyticus, assembly GCA_009103225.1. Classification (NCBI taxonomy): domain Eukaryota; kingdom Viridiplantae; phylum Streptophyta; class Chlorokybophyceae; order Chlorokybales; family Chlorokybaceae; genus Chlorokybus; species Chlorokybus atmophyticus. The sequence continues at coordinate 256,506 of RHPI01003330.1, forward strand.
GAAGTTTTTGATTGCGAACGAGGACTTGGTCGAGCGTTTGAGGAATTACACCAGCCTTTGATAACCTGATTGAACCTTGGTTAGCAAATGAAATGAATGAAATTCACAGTGTGTGCATATCACAGCCTGTAGACCGAACGCGCTGGGTGCAAGTACCTGATGTCGTGTACAAACGATTGATCTCGTTGTAGAACAACTAGCAATAGCTGCAGAGACAGGAGCACAGAACACTCTTCAAGGAACCCGTAAGACTGCTCAGCGCGGTCAGGCATCGCCCGATCCGCACCAGGAGCTAAAATAAAGATGACTGTCTGGTATAGAGCGCTTTCTCCAAGAATATTCTGCCAGATTTAACAAGGATTGGCAACAACAAGCGACTACTTGTTAATCCAGCTTACAGCAGCCTGCCATACTGCAGCTGCTCCAGTTGGCAACAAATATTGAAGCAATAAACATTGAAAACCAATGGCTTCTGAAACACCTGCATGAGTTCCGCGTGTGGAGGAGTTGCTTGTTGTGCACCACCGGTGCTTATCGTGTTTTGTTCAGTGTCCTTTGCAGCGGTCATAGATGTGGCAGTATTCTGCAGGAGGCTGCAGGGTGATATGTGTGTCATGTGCTAATTCTCAGCAGCCCAGTTGGCATTACCACAACACCAATGTGCGCAGCTCACCCCAAGAAGTACTCCAGGCAAGCAGTGGCAACCTCCCACTTCTGTGAGGGCACCTTGTACTGACGTTGTGCGAAATAGATAAATACGTGGTCTCGCACAAAGTGAAAATACTTAGCGTCCCGTTGCATATGCGTTGAAGTTGCAAGTGGTCGCTGCAGCTTCTGAAGCGCGTTGAGCAGTTTGATCAGTCCTAGTGTTGCAGGGTACTGCTCTTCCCGAGACTCAACCTCATTGAGCTCAGTGATTGCATCATACTGAGAGGCAGGAGGAGCGCTGGTTCCCCCGTTGCCATTGAAGTCCTGCCATGACATTCAGTTTGGCCAATTACACAGTGCCAGACCTAGCTGCCTATCGCAAGCAATGTGAAAGTAACCTGCAGAGTGCCTATTTCCTCCATAAGTGTCCATATGCGCTCAGCCAGCTCTGGAGCAAAGGCGAAAGCAGCGATTGTTTCACGCAGAGCACCCTGAATGCACTTGAGAATTATGGCACATGCACATATGTGCAAGAATGCATGCCAGCAAGCATGAAACAGGTGCGCTTTGAAGGTGCACCCATACGTACATCAGCCTCAATAGAACGCTCGCTCAACTTGCCTTGAGAGAAACAGGAATTGAATAGCCGAGCAACAAGAATATGGTTTCTAGGGGCTGCAGCTTGTGAGTTGTTGTCAGCTCATGGTACCACTGCTGTTTATCAGCTGCAGTTGCATTGTCAAACACAGTCTGCAAAACTTGTAGGTATGCTTGCAGGCTGACAACATCCTCCCTGGGCATCCTCGGCGGTGACTACATCACAACAGTTTATTCAGTATAGCCAAGAGTCAGCCATGCGCAATAACTGCGCAACATTGTTCGCAACATTGTATCTGGCTAGCACATTCACAATTTGTGCCAGCTGGCATGCTTGTTACGACTTTAACATGTAACATATGCAGTCACAATGTAGAGGTGACCGTCACCTGCAGTGTGCCCTCAGCCCTTTCTTGCTCTGATGCAGCGAACATGTCGTTGTACAATTGCAGTGTGCGAAACAATGCCTCCCAGGATACTGCTCCAGGATCTCGACCATGTCGAAGCATTTGCATGAACACTGCTCTAGCGCCGTCCTCATCAGATGCCTAATCACAGTCAGCTCCTCAACCATGCATATCAAGTAAGAATTAAATAGTAAAGGCTTACCAGAGCTGCGAGCAGATGCAGGTATGGTACAAGGGTAGTGTGGGAGCGATGTCCCTGGCCGACATACTCCACAAAAAGAGGAAGCTCTCGCCATTGCAATTGTAACTCAGGTTGTACCTGATGTTCGCAATCTCAGACACTGCACATCGCCTATCAACAAATACGACACAGCAAGGAGACAGCAATAGACCATTGAAGGTAACACTTGCCCTGTATATTGCAGAAACCAACTCCAGCAATGCAGCCAAAGCCGTCCCCAAAGAGTTGGCAGGTGCAGAGTACTCAGACTCTGTTGACGAGGCTACATCCTTGATTTGCTTCACCTGTCAGCACACTGCTTCTTGTTGCTGCTGTACAAGAACGGCGGGAGAAAGTAGATGCATGCATGCACATGCCAATCACCTAACCTGCTCCTTGCCGATGGGGTCTGAGAGGAAGCAGCACAGCACTCTATGCACTGCATTGCTGTACAGGGCTCTATGGTAGTAATGGTCATCCGCAAAGGGTTGGGATCCCAGCGATTTGTGTGCGAGGAAACCAAAAGCATCCCGTTCAATCGCAGACCTCAACAGCATCTGCGCCTCATCAACTCCAATGCTAGCTGGCTTATTGGCAGCGAGGAAAACGCCCCAAGCCCATTGCGCTGCAGCCATGAACCCTTCGTCTGCTATGGGAGCACTAGCCATAACCTGCACACCACGAGCTGTGATTGGTAAAGAGATGAGAACATGCAGCGGAGCATCCGCAGATGAGAGCACACCCAAGCTAGCAGCTATCACAGGTGGACACAGGCCGCAGAAAGGTAGGTATGCTCGGTCTAAGCATATGGACCCACACCTGTTGGGTGAACTCTTTGACAAATGCAGCGTTGCCAGCGAGGTCTGAAGCAGCGCCAGCAAAACCATTGCTACCATCCGGAACCCTTGGGCAGACAGCCGAGATAAAAGCATACAGCGCTACAGATGCGATCTGCACGACGGAAGCATGCTGTTAGGGCTTGGAAAAATAGCGCGTTCCTACGACACGTGCTGCAGAACACATAACGATAAGGCACTACATCATGTCATACTTAAAATGTCTGCGTCACCTGAAAGCGTGTGAGGTCATTTGCCCTTTTCCAGTCTGCAGATAGGTCCCTCACCAAGTTATGCAAAGCTTGCAAGTTTTCTTTAGCTGCGAGGGTGATGATTCAGGGTACTGTCTTGCTGCAAGATGTGGTGTCATTGCGCTTGTAGTACACATGAAAGACGAGTCAACCAGGTTTGATCCATTGGACTATAGAAACATGACATCGCAGATGCATTGTGATTTGTCTCATCAGTGACAACGCTCAACATAATTTTGTCACTTGCTCCAACCTGCAACCATGCTTGCCAAACGTTACTTACACAGCGGTATGTGTAGCACAGGCAGCAGCTCGCAGATGTAAAACAGGCACTCGCAGAGCATCCGGCGCTCTTTTTGGACAAGATCAGCTCGATAGACCAGCTGGCACCGCCAATCCTTCACAAGCTCCCCAGGGGAACCTAAACCATTAGGTCCTTCTCGGCCCAGGTCCTGTCTGTATTGTCAGCATGACATCACAACCGCTGACTACACCTCACACTTGATGGCAAACCTTGATTAAGGATATGATGCGCCCAACCAATGTGCCAGCTTGCAATAGCACTGTTATGTAGTCCCTAACATCCTCGAGTAGCTCTGGATGAACATCAAATTCCAGCAGTTGCGACTGCACAATGTCAGCATCAGCAAGCAGCTGTCTGCAGCAACCACACTGTACACGACCCAACCACAACGAATGTGCATGCCAGTATAGCACCGAGTAGACAGCGCCATAGACACAGGCAAGCATGTGTGCTGGTAAATCAATGCAAGTATAATCTTTTACTTCTTCTATCGCGCTTGCCTGCAACAACTTGTGCAACACCGACAACAGGCTTTGGCGCTCTTGCAGAAATATGCCGCCAGCTAGCTGCAGTACTTCCTGAGGGTCTCTGTTCTCCAGGCCCCACTGCAGCAAGGCGAGCGTTAAAGCACTTGTGCGACACACACACTGAAACCTCAGTCTGTTTCTGGAACAACAAGAGACAGGCAGCGTACCTCTTGATCAGTGGCATTCAGCAGCTCTACACACTGGAGCTCATTCAAATTAAACTGCTCGCTCAACTGGACTGCCTGCAATCCACAAAGCAACATGCATGAGTTTCAGCATGCAAGGTCGTTATGAGTTGTGTTTCTGTAAACACGGTGACATTGAGAGCAGATCACCAATGAGTTGAGACAAGCACCGACACAACTGTTTTCTTGACCATGCAATACATTGCACCAGTGCATGCTCACAGGCATGCTAGCTTACCAATTGGACGTCTATGTCTTCCAAGGGAATGAGAACCTGGTTGATATACACCTGCTTTGACTGCACGAGCTTTCGGTCCTGCTCGGACTTGGGCTGCAGCGAAGAACTAGTTGAGGACAAGCTTGGCGGAAAAATACCATAGTAAATGATAACGGTAAGTCGTGAGCTAGGCACTGCTATGCAGAGGCAATGCTTTGGGAAAGCAACCACACATATGCTCAGCACACAATCGATTTTGAAATCGCTATTGCTGCTCACTACATGCAAGGTGCACAGCTGCACAGCTGGTGGATGGCAACCACACTGCTCTGCACTTACGGGAAATTCGAGAAGGTGCTCAAATTGTGAACGAGCCCTTCTCAAGTCGCGCATAATCTCAGCGTGCAGGCGAGGCTGTAAGTCCTTGGCTTGCAAGGCTACCTCCACCCTCCTTAGCAACTCCCTGTGGCTGCCCATTGCTGCAACGAGCTGTTGACTCTGGGCCGACTAGGCGAGACAGGCTACCCGCTCTTGCGCTATACGTTGTGTGATTAGCTTCACCCTTTACACAGACAAGCCTGACAAAGCTTCACCTACGCCCATGCCCATGCCCATGCCCGTGCCCAAGCCGTCGCCGCCGCCAGAGGCAGCATTGGCGCCATGCACTGTTTAGGGTTGTCTTTCCGTTTGTGCACTCGCAGCAGGGCCAGCGAAAGGCAGCTGGTTGGATGCTAGGCGGACGGAGGAGGGCGGTGGCATTCTGAAGGTTGGCATGATGCACTGCGTGTTGCTGGTTCCGTAACCACCAAGTAGCGGCTGCATCCGTGGCGTTTCAATTACCATTCGAAACATGCATGTATCAGCTTGGTCAGGTGTCCTTTGCTCAGTTGTGGTGGCATGCTGAAGTATTGGTTTGGAGCAATTCTGCTTACGTTGTCAATTGAACGAGCGAGGTTTGTGGCAACAGTGAACTTGGGTTTGGGGCTCATCCTGTACCGAAGCTGGCTGATCGGTTAGGGAGGCAGCATTGCACACAGCAGCATGGAGGACGAAGAGGAGCTGGAGTTGGCGTCTATCAGCTCCTCCGAAGAAGCCGGCAATCTGGCCGCCTCGTTACTGGACAGCGATGACGATGACAGCACTACACAGCCCAGCATACAGCCCCGCCGCTACAGCCGAGACAGCGATTTTGGGGAGGATGGGCTCAGCAGCTGGCAAGATGTGGACCATCAAGAGGTGAGGGCAGTTTGCTGCGTGCTCTCATGTCAGCAACATGTTCATGCATGATAGTGTAGGCAGCAGTTGGCGTTTGCCTACTTGCTCAGCATGTCACAAATAATTGCAGCTTCATAGCACAGCAATGAATGAGCCAACGACTACAGGAAGCGGCGTTGATTGACCTCATGCTGGTCATCTTACCTGGCTTGCTGCATCATGGCAGTCAAGTCAGCAGATGTTGTCCATTCCAATGCCACGGAATGGTGTTCTCCACCTTTCACTGGACGTTTGCATAGCTCATCGTATCACATACTGCTGCATTCCGGCACACCACTTTGCATGCTGACTGTCCGCCTGGTGCCACTTGCGCTGCAGATGGCCATGCAAGTGGCTGGAATACTGCACTCTTACATCACACGCGCTGATGACAATAGTGAGGAGGCGACAATGCTTCGCGAGCTCTCATTGCATGAGGCTAATGCTGAGCCTACCGAGCACGAAGACCCTCTCGGCCTCGGGTGACTTACTGCTTTCTGAATTCGAGCAATTGCTTGTCATCTTGCCACTAGCAGCAGCACTCTCAACTCAAACCATTGCATTGACAGGTTGATTGACCCCAAGTCTAAAAGTCTCATCAAGGAAGATATGAACGACTACAGAGCTGAGCAGGAGCAAGCCCGTCGTCGCCGCATGACAATGTCGCTGAGGGCATCACAGGTGTTGCGCAAGGCGCCAGAACAACAAGCCAAGAAGCTGCATCCAATGCTGAGCTTAACGCCAGATGACGGTGTGTTAGCTAGTGGGCTTGGCATGTCAACCGTGTACTGTCGCAGGAGCGGATGACTGTTCTCTATGCAATGCAGACAATATACTGCCAAGTTCAGAACACTTTGATGCGGAAAAGTACTTGGCTCGGGTACACAGGGAGACGTCAATGCGAGATCTGGCCATGGGCCATCGCAGTTTGAAAGAGCGCGTGTCAGAGCGCCAAAGCCAACTCAAGGTGAGTGTGGGTAGCAATCTGATGCGAGGCTGGTAGCTCTTGTCTTGTGTTCAGTTTTTGCTCAAGTCAAATGTCATATGTAGGCATTGGTGAAGGACAATTTTGAACGCTTTGTAAGTTGTGGCAACACGATTGAGGACATCGCTATGCGTCTACACCAAAATGTGACGGAGTCGGACGGCACAACAGCTCTGAGCAATGCCGTGGGAGTGTTGTTGGCTTCATCTCAACGAGCGTTCGTCCCGCTCATTGAACGCCAGGAGCAGGCTGATCGCATCCGGTCTGTCCTGGGCTTACTTAGCCGCTTTCAGTCCCTCTTCAACCTGCCCAGCACGTGAGCATGAGAACTTTGAAGGGTGCAATGGTGCATCTGTTCATATAGTTTTGATGTTCGCAACCTTGTCCCAGCATGAAGGAGGACATTCACGTGGGTAAGTATGAGAAGGTTGTCCGCGAGTACAAAAAGGCCAAGTCTCTCATAGAATCCACACAACAAGGCATCCTTCACAAACTCTGGGAGGAGATATCACAAGTTGTAAAGGGGTTTCAAGGCATGCTCTATCGGTACGCTCGTTGACAGTCGCAGCATTGCACTCTGCCGACGTTGTCAGTTGTGTTCATATGGTATGGTGACTTGTGCTAGTGCGCTGGATACTCCTGGGTTAAGGCCTGAGGATGCTGAGAGGGACATACGCCTGCTGTATGAAATTGACGCGAGTAATGATGCTGTCTGGCATTACTTGCAGGCCCAGGTAATGAGCGACTAACTCTTATCTGAGAGGTTAATAGGTACAGCTGCAACTTTATTGATATGGTGGTTTGCCCATCAGCATCACCATATTCTCGGGCTCTTTGAGGATTGCGAGCACCAGCGTGCAGAGGGCATCCAGGCTGTCCGGCAAAGAGCTGCGTCACTTGTACATACAGAAGCCAGGTGGAAGGAACTGAACAGACCAGCAGAGTCTGGAGTCAACATATCTCTTCTGCTGGGCAGCACGAGTGAGATTAACAAAATCATGGTACGTCAAGCGCTTTTCAGATGAGCTTGTTGCATGCTTCATATTGCGGCCTCCAGCATGCTGACATCATGTACTATCACTGTTTCAGCATGCCTGTTGCCAACAGGGCGTTACAGGAGCTGATGCGGTTGCCCGCAGGAAACAAGCAGCACAGATCTGGCCCAGGTGCACTTGGAGTACATCGCACAGCTGACTGCTGTGTTAACTGGCTCGCTGCCAGAGTACTGGCGGCTTGTTCAGTCTGTGGTCAATGGCAAGTTCTTGAAGGTGCAGCACTCTGATTTGTACTGCCATGTTGCTGAGACCATGCATGTTGTTGTTTATCACTGTCATAAGTCATCAGCATTGCCATTATGTGGTCGCAAAGTGGGCACACGTCGACATGCTGGTATGTGCAGCAACTGACTGTGGAGCTAAGCGCAGCCGATGACAAGCGCACTGCCGGTGACTCACCCATACCAAATACACCTCGTGTTGCACACACAAACAAGCTGCTGCAGGTAGCGAGGTTAGCGAGGTTAGCGAGGCAGCACTGTGTCCAGCATAACATGTTTGTGCATGGATTTGCACCTCGCTGACCAGTGGGCTGGTTGTGCGCAGGGGCATACACCACAAGAGACGGAGCAGATGGTCTTTGATCTTATGGCTGTTTATCAAGTATGATGTAGCTTCTTAATGCTGTAAACGATGCAGCTTGAACATGAGTCCATTGGTTGTTGAGGAATGGTGCATGCAGGCCAAAGTACATAATGGTGTGTCAGAAGTTGAAGCCGCAGGGACAAAGCAATGGCGTCACATGCGTGAGGCCACTCAGGAGGTTAGTCGACAGCTGTAACCAGAATGCACAGATTGACTGCATCATGATGTCAATGCATGCACGGGCTTGAAGATCATCATCAACAGTGTGACTCCTTTAGCGCATTGCAGCATGTGTGCTAACACGTACCTTGGTAGCATGCTAAGTGGCGTCAGTTGCTGAGATGTCAATGCATGGGTGCTGACAGGATGGCTGCTATACAGGTTGCAGAAGCACAAAACCACCTGCAATCGGTTGCGGCAATCCCAACACGAGTGACTGCGATCACTGCCACACTTGTCACCGAGACATGTGGCGCTTTCGTGCAACATGTCTGCCGTGACATCCGAGAGCTTTCAACCAACATGTTCAAGCTTGAGGACTGGACGACAGCACCCATCGTCATGCACAAGTCAGCATAAGCACATCTCTGCCAGTATGCATTGCGCACAAGAAGCAAGGTTTCGCCCTGCAGGATTGCATGTGTACACAGCACTCATGCGTGCTTGTACAGGCGCATAGCCAATCCATTTAGAATATCCAAGTTGCCGCTTCATCTTGGCAGCCTTTTGAGTTCCGCAATGGAGGATGTGTCGAGTGTGCTCCACCGTTCCAGTGCTAGCGGTGGCAAGCGGCCCGTGTCTGCTGGAGACTATGCCGCAATGCTCTCTGCTGTGCGCAGTACATTTCACGACTGTTTTGCTGCTTTCGCGGACGGGTTGCGTTTGCTAGCAAAGGAATCCATTACCGAGAAACGAAGTGGTGGTCAGGACATGGACAGCTCCCCTGCCAGCACCAGCCGTACTGCCCCATCAACATCTGCAAACTTGACGGTTGTTACGGTAAGGCGGCAATGTGTGTTATGCTCTCTATCGGTTGTATCATGCTCTCCATCGGCATATGTAAGATGCTGGGTTGTGTGTGTGCGCAGGGTGCCGCAGGTGACATTGTGGTTTCCAGGGAGGGCAGGTTGCTCATGTTAATCAGCAATTGTGCACATTCTCGGACAATCCTCTTGCCGGAACTTGCAGCAAAATTCAATCACGTGTTCCAGACATCATCAAAATTGCTGCAGAAGCTGGAGGAGGAGTTGCTGTCATTGTACATTGACCGAAAGGTGTGTTGCTGAGGGGTCTGTGCAAGTCATTACAATTATATTGATTGCGCATGGTAGTGACAAATAGCCAGTGAGCGCACAGCAATTAGCAGGACGAGCTTCACGTGCTCTCCGCAGCAGCATTGATGTCGTTATTGTTACACAGGTTGGAGTGCTGCACTCTGCAGCTGAGGCCTTTCTCAATGATGGCAGTGTATGGGCAGCTGCACGCCCGCCTTTGGGTGTTCGCGGTGCAGTTCAGGATTTGCTGCTGCCTCTTGTGCAAGTACACTCCGAGGTGCGTGCTGTGTCCATCATCTGGCGATTACACATGCACATACTCTCAGCATGACACGTTGCATTCAACAGGTGTACGTTGGCGCTGAGCTGTATGTTGAACGGATTATCAGCCACCTTCTGGTCGTCCTTCTCAACGAGCTGATGACTGCCATCACGCACCGGCTGAAGTCACTGAGCGCCAATGGCTACTGCCAACTGTCACTGGAAGTTGACTACCTCGAGGTTGTTCTTGCCACATATGCCGTCCAGGGCGTTGCAGACCTGTACACAAGCCTGCGCGCCTTGCTGCTGCAGTTGGCAACGAGCACTGCTGAGCCAGCAACAAGTCACCGCAGTACCATGAACAACGGTGGTCCTCCAGTAAGCGCAAAGCTTGAAGCAGCTGCGCGTGCAACAAGTGCGGAGTTGCTTGAGCATGAGCTGCGCCGAACTCGCATCAACGTGTTGTGCTTCGCACATGACATGCGTGCTCAGCGCCAGAATCAACCCACTCGCAGCAGCAGTGACAGCTTGCCTTCAGCCGCAAGCAATGGCACGGCTGCTTCCTCAGCTTTCGCAACTGGACCCGGAAGACCAGAGTCCTCGCGAATGGAGAGCGTGGATTCTGATTTGAGGCTACGCAGCACCCACTCTGCGGTTGAGACAAGCAATGTGGTACGCAGCAGGTCGCAGACGGAAGCAGCCAGCGCAAGCAGCGGGCGCGTCGTCTCCGCTGCCTCAAGCAGTGTGGTTGAAACTGGGAGAAGGCGCATGCCTCCAGGAGACCTGAACCCAGCTACTCAAATGTCGAGTAGGACCAATGCACTTGACGTTCGTAATATTGACGCTAGTGCACTAAGGCAGGATCAGATTGACAGGACGCGGCGCCAGCTATTCAAGCAGTAGTGCCATGTTGAATGCTTGCTTGCTGCTTCATCTTGCATTCTGAGGCTCTTTGCTGTAAAGAGGGTAGAATAGCATGCAAATGTCCTTGCACGCTGCTCACAAGTGTCATGGCTGCTGACACACGGCACGCTGAATGTGCTAGGCATTGACTTGCATATGTGCAACTGCGCACTCTTCTACGCGAGGTAGAATACGCATGGACATAACACAAGAGTTGCATATAGCAAAACTCGGTAAAAGCAAATGTACCCGAGGCAACCATGCATACACAGCAAGTGCACAAGCCAGCAAACAAGCAATGATACCGACAATGCACACAATCCCTAAATCCTGTGTTGTACAACACATCGCAAGCGCGCAGGCTGTATCATGAAACTACATGTTGCAGTCTGCTGTCACAGCACTCCGCATGTTATGCATGCGTCAGTCAACCATTGGAGTGCACTTGCGTTGCAATTAGCACGCTATGCTTGTCATCCAACCATTGTAAGGCACTGGTGCAAGACAACTGCGTTGCAAAACATGCCGAGTACTTACATGTTGTTTGTATTCGTCTCTCTACTACATAAACAGCCACAGATACAGACAATTGTCCATATGTACCACAACACCAGTACAATCACAGTGTGGAGGTAGGTATTAGAGTAGGTAGCCCGGTGGTCGTGTATGTAGCAACGAGGTGAGTGCGTTGTGCAGAGTGTGGTCTAAATGGGCATACCCCTCTCGCATTTTTTGTACAACCACCGTCTAACACCAATAGCCAGCACAGCAGTACAACAGCAACTAGCACGTATTCACATGCTTAGCGCACACCCAGTCAGGACAGTGCATTGGCCACAGTTGGGTATAGGGGCTGCCAACCAGCTGTACCAGGCGGCTTGCCAGATGTTTGAACGTGAAGCCTGTGCCTAGCGCAACACAACCACAAGAAGTGTGCGCCAACTTCAAGCGCTTTAGCCCAATGCGCAATGTCAGCGTCGTCGTCAAGTCGTGGTGGAATGCTCTACCTACCAATATGCAAGCCAAGCACGACACCAAGCACGACTCACTCACTCACTCACTCACTCACTCACTCGTTATAGGCCTACTACATAAGCAACGCGGACCATCGTGACAAACACAGTGTCACATGCCAACCAGCGGCGCCCTTGCAGCGGCGCCTGCCATGGAGGCGGAGGACCAGGCGGCGGACGACGAGGGGTTAGGCGGAGAGGATGAGGGGGCGGAGGCTGGTGCCTTGGCGCTGGTGCCTGCGGCAGAGGCATCAGCGCATGGCGATCTGCAGCAGGCGGCCCGGCCGGAGGCGTCTCCGGCTGCGGTCGGGGCTGAGGCGGAGGGCTGGACGCCTGCGGCGCTGCTGAGCTCAAACCCTAGGTTCCCGACCGCAGTGCGGTGGTCGCAGGACAACCTCCTGCTCGTCACGGCCGGCGCATACATTCACATACTGGTATACGAGCTGGGCATGCTTCCAACTGGTCCAACTGGAGCATGCAACTTGGCAGGCACGTGTTTGCTTGAGTGGGACAATTTGTCCATTGCACTGCATTGCTGTTGGCTTCCACAGTTGCCTCAAGTTACACAATGACAAATCTTGCAGCAGCACGGAGTGGCTGCGTTTCTACTTAGCGTTTTGCATGGGATAAATCCAAGCATACAACCAGAAGAGTGAATGAACAAAACCATTTTACACTCGTGCCCTTTGCTTTGTAATGGTTGTGACTAGTCATCATGATTGCATGCACACACATTCTGCACAGATCATGAAACATCAGCCTGTGCACACCGCAGAATCCGCACAACCTCAGTGGGCCGCGAGGGATCATCACTGCACCGCACCAAGCAAAGGCGAATGACGACCAAGATGCACCAACAGGTAGTTTGAGTCAGCTCTGGACAAACATGAGCGCATATGTGCTTGTTTTGAAACGGTTCTTGAGCAGGTCCATCAAGCATTGGCGAGCTGTACCCACTGATGGTCGCTCCTCTGAGCAAGAGTGAGATGCTGTTGTTCCGTCAAGCAGCATGGTCTCCCGTCGGCTGTGCGCCATCTGGCGGGTGATGACAGTGCAGGAGCATGCGCGAAGCTGAATGAAAACTCGGCAGAGACTCACATGTGAAGCACTGCGCAGGTGCTTAATTGCTGCATTTACCACAGGCCGCCACATCAAGGTGTACAGACCATCCTACCCAGAAAGGCGTGCAGAATGGACGGAGGTAGAGCTTGTTGCCTTTGTTACAAGATTGCCCATGTTGTGGCAAGCGCATCCTCAAGCATCAGCCGCTGATGAAGCCCCCGCGCTGAAACTGTTGTCAGGTTGCTGATCTCGGTGCTGACCTCCTTGACTACCACGAATTGACAGCGCAAGATGAAGCGCATGGTTTGTCGTCTGAGTACGTGCAGGTTTGTGAGCTGACATTCTATTAGTGATACTGTCGTCAACGTCTCTTTTGGCATTGCAATGCTCACATATTTATTGCAGAACATCCACTGGCTTCCTTTGCCAGGCACACACTCTGTTGCTGTTGCTTACAGCCTTGTTGTTGTCACCGTAACAGGTGGCAAATGCTGTGACAACACAGCAGTGCAAGGCCTCATCATTGGACATCAACACAAGCGGTGTACTGGGTAGAGTGTTGCCAGGGTATGTACAGAGGTAAGCTTGTCGTATCGATGTCTGTCAAAGCATGCATTTGCTCAGGAGCGCTCAGTGAGAAGCAGGCTTCTAACAGTGTTGTCTTGTAAGCAGTGCCAGTGGGGTCCTACACAGGCAAGGTGCGCTGCGTGCGGCAACGAAGAAAGTTAAGAAAGCCAAGAAAGCCAAGAAAGCCAAGTATGAAGGTCGCTTCCCGCAAGTTGACGACAATGTAGAGGTACGCATTGTGTCTGTTGCTGGTGTTGAAGCGGCATCTGCAACGCGTTTGCCAACAGGTGTTCAGTGCTGCCAAAGGTCCCTGGGGATGCTGGCAGCCTGCACAAGTGACCAAAGTAAGGCTTCGCACTATCACTGTACAGCTCCACAACACAGTCTCAGGTATGAGCAGCTGATTGTCAGCTGTCGCAACTCTCACCTGTGAGTGACTTGCAAGTTCATGCTTTGATACTGTCCTTGAAGGTGCGGATCCAACCGGTATGTGCAAAGTCTCATTGGCGGACGCAAAAACAGCAGTGCCTATGCCCATCAAGCATGCAATCCGCAAGAAAGGCCCGCAGAAAAAAGCAAAGGCAAGTAGAGCACAGGCGATAAACATGCTTGTGCCACATATACGACCGCTGCGTGAAGACACGCAAGGTGTAGGCCAGCAGTTGGCTCTGCAGCAACGCGTTGAAGTACTCTATGAAGGCAGGTCAGTGACTGTGGGGTGTGGCAACTGCGGAACTATTACAGAACACTGACCTGTGATGCACCATCATTGCGCGCAGCTGGTGGCCAGGCATTGTGCAGGACTTGAAGCAGCGTAAAGAACAGTGCACAGTCCGGTTCGCTGGTACAGAAGATGCACGTTGCTGCACAACAGTCTTGAATGGCCCTCAGTGCCTTTACGAATACTCGTTCTCGCAGGTGCGAAGGCAACTGTTGTGGCCTTTGGTGCCGTGCGTCCTGTAAATACAGTTTGGAAGGACGCTCGCTGGATGCCCATTGATGAGGTCTTGGTACGGAACGAACAGCCGCTTACTTCCGCGCAGAAGTCGGCTTTTGAAAAACCGTCCACCATTGCTGGCCCCCCCAAGGTTGGCAAGGTAAACTAATGCACAGATGTGTACACAAACCACTGTGACTGAAGCATTGTGGTCTTGTGCCGTGACAGCAGAAAGATGTTGTGCCGCGTGCAAAAGGGGTGAGCTCCTTGCAAGGCGCACAGGGGCGAAAGCGAAAGCACTGCGATGAGGCAACTAAGCTATCCACGACGATGGCCGAGGTGGGCAGAATTCAACACGCTGTGTTGTTGGAATTTGCTGGCTGGGATATATGCTGCGAGACATGGCTTATGTCTACTGACAACACAGCATGCTGCGATTCAATCCAGGACGTTTTCATGAGGTTTGCAGCAGCTAGGGAGGAGATACCCAGAAACGAGCGAGAAGTCTATGACACAGGTAGGCTTAGCAACTTTGTCGGGTGATGGATGATGCAAAGTCAATGCGTTTCATGTCATAATACCAAGTCATCGCAGCAACTAGCTGAGTCGTTGAAGCAGCTGGTTTCCCTCTTGACACATTGGAAACCCCATAAGATTCTATGCAGGGCAGCATTTGCGAAAGCAGGACTTGACCATCTTCGATGAAGCGCTGGACAGTGTTGTCAAGGCTTATCAGCAGGATATGGCAGAAGCTGCCCTGACCACAAAGGTATGCCTAACATCGCTGCAGTCTAGCATGTACAGTAACTAGTTATGCTCCCCTAGTATGACTAAGTCCGGTGTTGGCACAGAATGTTGTTGCTGTATGTGCAATGTACATATCCGTGTTTCAGCCTACCACTCAACAACAATGTCAAACCTGCTGCACACTAACAGGAGGTCATCAAGTTGGCGAAGATACTCATCCGCACCAAGATCACCAATATGCGGGGGAGCAGAGTTGTCACGCGCGAGACACTGTGCATGCCAGCCACAAGAGCAGCAGGAAGCAGGAAGCGGCACAAAGCAACGCAAGAACAGGAGACACCGGGTGTCCCTTTGTCTCCAGCTGCAACGCCGAGCAACTTGCGCCAACTTGCCAGGGCAAAGGCCAAGGGCACGCCTCCAGCAGCCGTGTCATCTGCCAAAGTTGCAATTGAATCCGCGAGCAGCATATTTGGAAAAGTGGCCAAGGGCAAAGGGAAAAGCAGACGCGAAAGTGAAAGTGAACCGGCAGAACGCATTGATACGCAGGCATCATCCTTGAGCAGCATCCCTGAAAAAGTAGCCAAGGTCACAGGGAAGGTCAAAGGCAAACGTCGAAGTGCAACGGCAGAAGGCATCACCGCGCAGGCAAATGCTGCCGCCATTATACAAGCAACAGATGTGATTACGATTAGTTCTCCGGATGCAATAGGTAAGGGTCGCAAAAATCGCGCTCCGGCATCTGCCAATCGTGAAGTACAACAACAGAAGGCCAGCGAAGATGTGGACCCTATGGCAATGACCACTTGTAGAGACAGCACTGCGTGTGATGCAGCGCTGAGAGCTCCCGAAATCAAAGTCAAGGTGCTGGTGAGCGCAATGTGTTTCTTACAGTGATGCACATGTTCTGCAGTATGCTGTGCAATGATCTCACTCAGTGTCATACAGCAAGGCTGCAAGACCAAGAAACGAATGGGAGGACAGCAGGCACTGGTTCACAGTGCAGAAGACATGCTTGAGAGGACCGCTAAGTTTGCTGCAGTCCGTGATCTGCTGACGCCCATGTCTCTGGACTGGTCTCCTGTTGTATCAGCTCCGATGCGGGAAAACCACGATCAGCTCCTTAACGCACCAACATCAAACCCGTTCGTGCTGCTGGCGGTGGGTACCAGGGCAGGCACCGTGGTATTGTGGCGGATGCAGCTTCTGGAGCAATACACATTGCAAGGTGGAGGCAAGGTGTCCGGACCTTCTCCTTTCACTTCAGCGGGGTCGTTTGCTGCGCACACCTCTTGGACATCTGCACTGTGTTGGGTTTCTGAGCAAAGGGGAGTATCTCCAACACATCAGCAGAAGCAGGATGCATTGCTGTTGGTGTCCGCGAGTGCAACAGGGGCCGTGCGGTTGTGGGCTGTCAATGCCAGTGCAGCTGCCACGGCAGATGCACGAGCGTCGGGAGCTTCAGCCGTAAGCGTTGATCTGCTACTTGAGCTCTGCCCTGCGGACGACATGAACATCAGTGTACTCACTGCAGGTGAGCCCTTGATCTGCAGTTGTCTGTCTGTGCGCACACGTATACACTGCCAACAGGTTGTTTGTGCATTGCTGCAGTGCAATCAGAGCATGAAATTCTTGTGGCTGCGGACAAGGGCCCGGGAAATGTGGTCACATGGCGGCTGGGCATGGATGACAGCGGGTGTGTTCAGCCGCTGGCGATGCGGCAACGTGCGCTCCACAGCTTGCATGTCACGGGATTAGCGTTCTCTTCCGACGGATCCGTATTGTACAGTACTTCCAGGGTGGGTAACAACTTCAGCACAGTTATGTTAGCTTCATACCAGCAACCTTATCACTGACTTCTCCGTTACAGGAGGGGACGAGGTATGCTTGGAACATGGATGACGATTGCGTGGTACCGCTGAATGATGTGCTGGTCAACATACCGTTGCCCTTGATCGTCCCGGTCCTGCAAACAACAGTATGTGTTGTTGTAGTTGCAATCCCGCATCATAAGCTCTTCCAATGTATAAGACATGTATTTGACACAGATTGCTGTCAACACAGGTATCTGCAACCAGCAGCAGCCCCACCTGGGGCCTAGCCCTATCTCCTCAGCACCAATTCATTGTGACAGTCATGCACATCCCGAGGACGTGCCTCACACAGCTACAGCGCAGGGTCTGTCATTCCTTGGTGCAACTACACGGCGTGTCTATTGCATCCATCAACAAGCCACTCGATTTGTCTTCAAGCGCGGAGCGAGCATTGCATCTGCTCACAGCCGTGGCAGCAGACCCGACACACTCCCCATTGTCAGATGTTGTAGCCTTTCTGGCAGGCATGTCTGCAAAGCAAGCGCGCCAGCTCGTGTGTGCGCTTGAAGAACCATACGTTCCTATATGCGAGGCGCAACTGCAGGGGGGAGGAGGAGAGGGGTCAACTGCAGAAGTTGCCCAAGCTTGGCGGGCTGTACAGGTCGCCAACACCCTGCGCAGGCACTTTGCCTCCCAATGGATAGATGATGACGATGATAATAAGGATCTCGCCATGGTGGATAGTGCTGGTGTGATGGCATCGGTGGCACGCAACGAGCACCTTGTCCGCCAGTGGCTTGCAGGTTGGCGCATGCGGGCGTATTTGCAGCAGGAGCAAAAAGAAGACAGCAGTATGAGAGATGCTATGCTGGCTGCAGCAAACTGGGTGGACACGAGCTTGGCTCCTGTCGCGACCCCCGTTCGCGCATTGGCTGTTGAGGTTCAGAGCAAGAAGTCACAACGGTGAGTGCAACATGACCTTCCATTTGCATCCGATCATAGCAAATCGTATTGGTGATGACAGCTTGGGCCGTCTTTGTTGCGTGTTGCCCAAAAACTTATATGCAAAGCATACAGCTTATGCAACATGCGTGAAAATCTCGGCCAATTTGTGTGTTCGCTGGACAGGTGCGATGGATCCGCCTGCTGGAGAGATACGTGTCCACTCTGCAAGTCGACTATGACCAAAGGCCAAGACGACCCGCAAGCTGATCAGGCAGATGTGCTGCAGTGCACCTCCGGCGCGCCGTCGCACCGCGTGTCTCGATGCATGGCCTGCTTCAAAGCGTGCTTCAGCCCGATCCTGTGGCGCTGCAGCTGCTGTGAAAGGCGCTCATGCATCGCGCCGCCCTCGCCCGCGCTACCGCTGGGTTGGCGCGGCGCCGCGCCTCCTTGCTGTCCCTTTTGTGGCATCCTGCTCAGCCAGCGGCTACCGCAGTCCATGCTGGCGCCCTCGCTCATGTGACAGGTGATGAGGGCTGATGATCTAGCGCAAGGCACTTACATGCAGGTGTCTGTTTCATGCGAGCGTTGGAGTGTGGTTGAGCCAGAAACAACCATCGCTGCGTGGTTATTCACGGTGAAGGGGTCAACCGGACAGTTGACAAAGTGTATAAGTACTACGTCAGCTTCGAATTGGCAAATGTAAATGTAGCTTGCTTTTATTGGCTGTCCTTCATGAACCAAGTAAGCGAGGCCACTGAGTTTTGGTATGTTAATTATTCTCCCAAGTAACTTGCAAGCAAGAATTGCGCCAGCACAGGGTGGGCCACTGCTCAGATTTCCACACATGCTGGTCAGCAACGTGCAACCAGGTGTGCATGCCCGCACTCCCCATTAAGCTGTCTCCTGAATACCTTCGCAAAATGTCAAGCAACACACAACATTCGTCTTTGCATCGCAGACTTGAATAAATCATTAGACCACAACACCACAAGTGTTGCAGTTACACAACAATGAAACAATGAATCATCTACAGCGAGCTTAATGCGTTGACATCCACTACTACAGACGCGACAAGATGCATTAGGCGGCATATCCCAACATCATGCCCACTAGCAAGGTCACAGCAGGCCACCAGCCCAAGTGCAGTGTGAGGCCGTGCTGGGCCGTGCCAGCATTTGGTGACGGTGACACGGTCGCGGGCGTGCTTGATGTTGGCGAGGGCGATGATGACGCGGGAGGAGGAGGACTCACACTTGGGACCACGGAGCCTGTAGCGAGTGTCGTGACTGTGAACCGCATCCCGAGCAAACAGTGCTCCGGGATGTTCACATTGCACATGAAGCCGTATGTGGTACCTGCAAGTAGTTACATGAGTCGCGCGCGCCACGAAAGAGCGCACACACGTGCATAATAACCATACCATTGCTTGCGAGCGTGTAGCGAAGCCCATTGCCGCCTCCCTGTGTGTTGTTTCCCAGCTCCGCCGCGCCAGCAAATTCGCATGCACTTGCCTGCTGCGGGCCCCTCGCCAGCCAGACCGTGTGCTCCGAGGTGTACCTGAACACTTGTGAGACCAACAAACAGCAACTCAGAAAACGTTTTGGCCAGGACACACTCATGAGTCTTACACCCATTTCTTTTGCAAATATGCATGCATGCCAAACATGTGGTATACATTGTGTATGCTGTTTTGCATGAAAAATGTGGTACACATTGTTTATGCTGTTTTGCATAAACACTGCGTCCCCCACGCACAGAGAGCATAGAATGCGCCAATCAAGCAGGAAATGCCAGCAGATCAGGCATGCAGAGTTGTCTCTTCTACAAGTCGCATGCATACCCAGAGCGTCGCCCGCCACCAGCCTCGTAAAATTGGCGTTCGCATAGGCCTGGTAGTCCAAGTTCTGCGGAATCGCCCAACCCCTGTCGCCCCCAACTACACAACAGAAACAGTGTGTGTGTGTGAAAGAGAGAGAGAGAGAGAGAGAGAGAGAGAGAGAGAGAGAGAGAGAGAGAGAGAGAGACGCACGCATGCGAGTGACAGCAAGCTTGCGACTTCTGGTACGACCGGGCTTTCCAATCACAACCGATACTCGCATTCGCACTAATGACTGAACAGGACAAGACTGCTCTCAGCGACGCAACCACTCTTCTCACCGACATAGTCAGCAGCGCTCGCCGGTTTGGCGCTCAGGCAGCACCACAGCAGCGCATAAAAGCCCGCAGCTGTCACTACCGACATGCATGCTGGCTGAGCGCCCATCCTCCCTGACCTCCTCCCCATGGCCGCCGCCGCCGCCGCCGCGAGCTGCTGTATTTGGCAACGCAAACACAGACTTCTGTACGCAGCCTGGGTTTTGAACTCGTCTCGGGACCTGTCCCGGGACGAGTCTAAAACCCAATGCTGTGTACAACGGCGTTGACAGGCTGCTGTGCAAAAGGACGTGCCGTGCCCGGGACAGCAACAACGTCAACCAGCGTATTGCAATTGCTGCTTTCCACAAATCAGCACCTGCTCCAAGTATCTCTCAAACACACCGTCGTGATGGCACGGCGTCATCGGGATTGCTCATGCACAATGCCGCGGGATACGCAACGTATCTCGTGCTTCAATGCAGGCGTGTTTGGCTTTCATCTTCGCCTTTCAACTTTCGCGCCTAATTGGCACGCAGGCGGCCAAACCAAATGGCGAACTCCACTCACACTGACACTGCCAGTGTCGTCTTCTGAGACGTCGTTGTTGTTGTTGAAGTTGGTGTTGTGGGTGGCGGCGGCAGCTGGGACGTTCTTGACGGCGCTTGCGGGAGTAGCAGGAGTGGGAGGGTGCACAATGGCGGTAGCGGTGTTGCGGCTCGACGGCAAGCAAGTGGCCCTCGGGCTGACTTGCATGCTCCTGCTGGTGGCTAGCGCCGCAGCCAAGGACATTCTAGGTGAGCCGCAGGCAGAGCTTCCCGTTCAAAGCGTCAGAGACAGCTGTTCAGCATGCCAACTTACTTGACTGAGACGTTTTGTGGTGGTCTTCTTCTGTTGTGTGCAAGTGAGCTGTCAACACCTGACATTGATGAGCATGTGTGTCTATGTGCAGTCGGCGGAAGCAACGGCTGGACTCTTATAGGTATCGATGCGAACACTTACCAGTCGCAGATGGACACCGCCGGCGCTCAAGTGGGCGACGTGCTCGGTGAGGCTGTGTTTGGGGTACATTGCCTTGTCTTCCTCAATTGGCACGCTTGTCTGCCGCTGAGTCCGGCTTAACATGCATTTGCTGCTTGAGGCTGAGGCAGCACTTGGTTGTATGAGTAGTGTCATTCCTGCTGGCGTGTTGTAACTCGCCAATGAAGATAGTATCTAAGCTGCTTTTGTATGCGTGCGTGTGTGCTTGTGCGTTGCAGTGTTCAGCCACAGCGGCTCACACACCGTCATGTCGCTCCCGAGCCAAAGTGCACTGCTGGCATGCGATACCTCTCAAGGGCAGATACGGAGCCCCGCCGCCGACGCTATTGGCACCAGCGCTTACAACTTCACCCTCTCTGGCTTGCGTACGTACAGGCCTGCAGCATCAACCATGTGTTGGTGCTCTGTATGTTTGTTGGCTGTGAAACAACACTCACAAGCTTCTTCATGCCAGCGGGCACGACGTTCTTCTTCATCTGCAGCATCAGCACCCACTGCCCCAGTGGCATGCGATTCAACGTGACAGTGTCAGCAGTAGGGGCTCCAGCTCCAGCGCCAGCGCCAGCTCCATTGCCAGCTGGTAGCCCGACGCCAGCCAGCTCCCCGACAACAACACCGGCCCCCTCGCCTGCCGGCACTCCACTCGCATCACCACCGCCTGCCACACCCACGCCCGCCTCCTCGCCTACACCCGCCCCCGCACCCAACGGCGCGTCCATCAGCGCGCGTGGCACAAGTGTGGCGGGTGTCGTCGCTCTGGTTGCCGCGTTCATTCTGGGCGCTTGATAAGGACAAGAGTATGGCAGTCGGGCGCAGCGTGTGGCGCAGTTGTCCAAGTGTTGTGTACAGCCATAAAGCAAGCTAGAGACAAGTACCACTGAGCTCAGCATGAGCTTGAGCTCAGCAGGATAGTTGTTACAGGCTGCCAGTTGTACTAGTCGCAAACGAGTAGTTTGCGTTCGTGCCCTTTCTGCATCTTCCGGCTTACTGCCCACCCACTCTTCCATGGCACTAGCTAGAGCATAGACCTTTAGCTATGAAAACCCTTATACCAGCTTACTTGACTGTTTGAGTGCACTGGTTGCCGGTGTGATGTACAAGTATGCCTGCGTCTTCCGCCCATGTTTGTCCGGTGTACTGGGTAGGCAGCTACGCATGCTGTTACTGCTGCTGCCATTACACGTTCCATACTTGTGGCGCTACTATCCTGTTGAGCACTGCTGTGATCCCACCGTGGTCAAGGGTTCCCTTTGCTCTGCAGCAAGAGGGTCCATCATTTGGCGGGGTGACCTGTCAAATGCCTGGCTTGCAATGAAATTGCAATCCAACACTAATCCGGACCATGAAGTCCAATATTGGGCTGTTGCGAATGTTTTGTGCGCGGCTCAAGCTGTCGGCAGTACTCTTTGTTATGTTCATAGTATTGCAATTTCGGCAATGTTTCAATGCGCTAGCGGCTCCATTATGCAAGCTAGTGCTGTCGCAACATACACTCGTGGTGCACACAAAATGCCAAATGGAATTGCCCATGCACAGTACATCATCACCACTTGCATCTATTTTGCTTACATGTAGCAACCAGCAACATGCCAGGCAGCAACTTCCATCAATACACAGGCTTTCCAGTGGTATGCAAGTGTACTAGCTAGCATGCAGCACGCCAACACCAGTCGAACCACACCGCACACACACACAACAAGTAGACAGCAACTTTTCAAGGCAATGGCAAGGCTGTTGTGCTAGTAACTAAGTGCATGAGCGGGGCGAGGGCGAGGGTGCAGCAAGCAGTGCAGTAGTAAGCAACTTAGCCGACCTGAGCAAAAGGTGACCATGTAACTCGCCGCAGCGAGCAAAGCGGCAGACCGGTGCGCGAGAGCTTAGCCAAGCACAGCACTGCACAGCATTGCGCCTGCCCTACTTGTGTTAGACCGCTGGGCTCACTTGTACTATGCATGGGCAATTGCACTCCGCACTGTTTGTACTTGCCCCTACTGCTGTGCCCTCCCCTCCCACGCCCCTGCAACCTGCTACTGCTTAATGCACACTCTTTACTATAAACGTCACTGTGCATGGGCAATTGTATTCCAATGTTCGTACACGCAGTGCAGACTAGTCCACGGAGTTTTAATGATGTTGTCTCTATCTGGTCGACTGGTGATCTATGTGTACAGGATATATATGACGTGCTGTTGTGCACACGCATGCAATATGCACATCACTCAAGCATTTCACTCACACTAGTACACATCACCGATGTTACCACCGGGGTATGCTACTTCGCTACTCTACACCAACTAGCCTTCCCCGTTAGACATGCATGCACATGCACACTAATGTCATTACCTGCCCACATGAGCTGCTGTTAGTCGGTGGTGTCAACGGCAAGCAAGTCCACAGCACACACGACGACTACCGCCCTCCGGCTCTCCCTCTCTCCCGCCACTCTCTTCGCTTTGCAGCTCATGCTTCTTCCTTGGCCGCTACTCTAACCCAATGCTTGCGGTGCAGTGCCAATGTCACAACTGCACCGCGTAGTGCAGGTGTGCTTATGTGCTGGGTGAGTCCGCTGCATGCAATGTTATAGCATGTACACACTGAAGCCACATCCCATAATCCTTGCCTATCACAGCAGCTTGCACCCATAGCATGACACAGTGGCCATCTGTGCTACACACAATCCACAACTACAACCAATGCAGCTCAATACAGTCCGTTGCAGTTCCACTCAAACAGGACATCCATAAGGTGCAGACTTAAGTGGCAAACTACAAATGGCAATGCAATCAATCTCATGGTGCAAACCTGACAGTATCCACAGCTACAAGACTAGAGGCACTCGACAACCCCAGTGCTAACAGCAGCGAGCAAGGCCGAAGAATGTTGTCGGACCAAAATTCGACCTGTACAACTTGGCCTAGGCCTTATTCTTCGTGCCACCCCTCAGCTCCTCAGTTGTACAGATCATCCTCATCTGCAGCAGGCTGGGCGAATGCTGCGTCTGCACCAGCTGTTGCAGCGGCCGTGCCAGCTGGACGGTCGGGGAACCTGAAATCCGAGCCAAACCCGCGGCTTTGCTGCAGCGTCTGCGCGAACGCTTGGTACTTGCGGATGTCGGCGTCACTGACACTGCGGCGAGCATACTTCATGGCCTCCTCAAAGTGGGCGCCGCGGATCTCTGGCACCTCATCAACCTCGTCCTCGTCCATGGAGTCAGGGTTCTCAGCTCTCCGCTTCTCGCGCTCGATGTCCTTCTCAATGTTCTCGCGGATGGCGTACTTGCAGGCACGTTGGCAGATCTCAGTGATATCTGCACCACTGAACCCTTGCGTGTACTTCGCCAGGGCCTCCAGGTCCACATCGGGTGCCAACGGGGACTTGCGCAACGTGGCCTTGAAGATGGCTAGTCTTGAACCATCATCGGGGAGCGGGATGTAGATCAACTGATCAAGGCGCCCTGGACGCAGAAGCGCGGGGTCAATGATGTCGGGCCTGTTGGTCGCGCCGATGATGAACACGGTCTTCTTGCTGGTCATGCCGTCCATCTCAGTAAGCAGCTGGTTCAGCACGCGATCAGCGGCACCGCCAGCATCGCCAAGGCTGTTGCCGCGTTGCGTGGCGATGGAGTCCAACTCGTCAAAGAACAACACGCACGGTGCTGACTGGCGAGCCTTGTCAAACACCTCCCGCACGTTGGCTTCACTCTCACCAAACCACATGGTCAACAGCTCGGGGCCCTTGATGCTGATGAAGTTGGCTTGGCACTCGTTGGCAATAGCCTTGGCCAGCAGAGTCTTACCGCATCCAGGTGGACCGTAGAATAGCACACCCTTGGATGGAGACATGCCAAACTTCTCAAACTTCTCTGGATGCTCAACGGGGTACTGCACAACCTCCTGAAGCTCCCTCTTGACATTGTCGAGACCGCCGATGTCCTCCCAGGTGACATTAGGCACCTCAACAACAGTCTCACGCAGAGCAGACGGGTTGCTGTTGCCCAGAGCCGTCTGGAAGTGCTCGTTGGTGACGGCCATGGAGTTCAGCACCTCAGCATCAATGGTCTCATCCTCGAGGTCGATGACATCCATCTTCTCTCGGATGCACTGCAGAGCAGCTTCTGTGCAAAGAGCAGCCAGATCGGCTCCAACAAAACCGTGAGTGTCCTTGCCTATCCTGCCCAGGTCAACCTGGCGAAACATTAACAGAAAAACTCAGTCAGCAAGGCACAATTACGTCTACCAGCAATAAAAAAGAAACGACATCACTTAGTCAGCACCCAGATCATGTTTGTTTAGCCACTAACCTCATCGTCCAACTTCATGTTCTTGGTGTGTATACGCAGCACCTCCAGCCTTCCAACTTCATCAGGCACACCAATGTCAATCTCGCGATCAAATCGGCCGAAGCGACGCAGGGCGGCATCAATGCTGTTGGGGCGGTTAGTGGCGCCCATGACGATGACATGGGAACGGGCCTTCAGGCCGTCCATGAGCGTCAACAACTGCGACACAATACGCCGCTCCACCTCACCCTGTGTCTTCTCACGCTTGGGTGCAATGGAGTCGATCTCATCAATGAAGATGATTGCGGGCGCATTCTTCTCGGCCTCCTCAAAGGCTTTGCGCAGGTTGCTTTCGCTCTCTCCGGCAAGCTTCGACATGATCTCAGGTCCGTTGATGAGGAAGAAGAATGCGCCGGTCTCGTTGGCAACTGCCCTTGCAATGAGAGTCTTGCCAGAACCGGGAGGGCCATACAGCAGAATGCCCTTTGGAGGCTTGACGCCAATCGTCTTGAACAGGTTTGGATGCCTGAGAGGCAGCTCGACAAGCTCACGGATCTGTGCCATCTGTTTCCGCACACCTCCAACGTCATCATAGCCGACTTCATCCAGACGCTCCTCATCCTCTCGGCGAATGGGTTCACCTGGATAATGCCAGTAAGCATTGGGACACCTCACTGGGACACCTGACAGTACGCCACACACATGGACATCTCCCTGAGCTAACTCACCTTCGCAGAAGATCTCTGTGTCTGGAGCTACAATGCAGTACTCTGCGGGATCTGTTTCAACAACCTTGAATTCAACGGCACGCATGCCTCCACGAACGAGGAACAGGTCACCCTTGCGCACGGGCCGATACGCCTCCAGAAAGTATGCTGCAAAAGCCATTGAACATCGTGTCAGCACATAAAATTGATACACCGTTTCAGTACATGGCAACAAAGGTAGTAGGAGAAGACAAAACAACAGCGATGCACATCTTATCATCATCTTAGCTTACAACACGTTCTGAAGAACACAACCCAAAACAGCAAGGGACAAAAAGTAAAAGCCAGGGCACAGAAGCTTACGTTTCAGGAAGGCGTCGAACAGGTTGCCGGTGACACCATCAATAGTGTCATCAATAGGCAGCACATGCACACGCTTGCCATACTTGATATCTGAGCACTGGTAGATGGCAACAATGTCTCCAAGTCGCACTCGCAAATTCTTACGAACCACCTGGCCAACACCACAAAGCATTAGGCAAACATCTAGTGGCGGCAATGCGCTTAACATCCACATCAATAAATCCATAGCTGCACCAACCCGCATGCACTGCGACCCAATGTGTTGACACAAGGAAACAACATCTGGGAAGCCAGTGCTGACACCATTGCCATTGTGTGCCTGAAGACCCTCATATGATCGCTGCAATACCTTGTTCATGCGGATTTTGGGCTCATCGCAGGTGTCATCCGCCAGCACGATGCAAACGGTGTCCTTGCGCTTTTTGCCCTTGATCAACACTGTGTCGCCGCGAAATAGTTGCAACTCCTCCATGGACTTTGTGTTCATGGCAACAACACTGTTGTCATCATTGATTGCCTCATCGACAATCAGACGGTTTGGTGACTTTTTGCGCTCCAATATGGCTGTGCTAAAGTCCTTCTTCTCCTTGCCCTTGCTGGAACAGGCAACACGAGATGAAATCAGCATACAGTTACACTCAACAACACGAGATGCCAGCAAAACACAAGTGCTACGGTGAATACTATGCAGACACTTGCACACACTACATAATATGTTGCAACACACCTAGGGCAAGGTCACATTGAGAAATCAAACCTCTGATGCTCATGCAGCACGGATGTTGCTGAAGCGAAGAGCAAACAAAATTCAGATCACTAATATGCTCTGTGCGATTGATACAAACGCAACATGCCAGACTGTTGTACAACTCACAGAAAACCGCATCGTCACCAGCATGCCAGCCATAAAGTCACCAGTTTGACACAAGCCTCAGAATCTGGCTGTGCATGCAACACCGTAAGCAGCAAATCGAAGGGTTTACAATAACTACGGGAGAAAGCTTGCAAAGCCACCATCCGGCAACAAACAATCCACAACCACAGACAGATAACGGCCGGAGAATTGACTATCAAAACCCTAACAGTAGCAGCCGCTTACTCTGAGGCTTCCGCCATGGCGACGACGCTTCCTCCCCAGGGCAAACCCTCAGCTACTCCGTCAACCTCGACGATGGCGATGTCCCCTTCTCTACACACGCTCGCCGCCTCCCTGTCGAACGCCGACGATGCCGACGATGCCGCTGCCGGCGGTCACAAGGCTGAGGAGAAGCACAGTAACTACCTGGCGGAGTTGCCTTCCGCTTATGAATCAGCTTACCAATTACGCCTCTGTACTCTGATATCTAGGATCCTGTAATGCCTTTTGACTTTATCACGAAACCTTGACACGTCGCAGCGGTTTGGAGTTTGCTGAAACGGAAGGCAATGTCTAACCCTAATCAGCGGCAAGCCGCGGGGCTGAGTCCTCGTTAACTTAAGTCGACCAAACCGGCAAACGTTTCCGGGGCTGTGGGCCTCTAGAAGGTTCTGAGTCCCAGACAGAGACACAGGATTAGGGTCTGGCGTCGTGAGCGGCGGCGTCGATGGGGGGATTGGGCGCAGAGGCAAAGGCAATGGTGGAGGTGGTAGTTGATCACTGTGCAACTTTTCAACACATTCTACGTTAACTTGAGGTCTCAGGGTTACATAAGTTATAGACTGATTGAACACGTGCAACGCCCACGATGTGCACGCTTCACGTTGGGGGGGATTGGATCGTTCCGTGGTATTGTTTACCATCGCCGCACCCTTTGGATGTCTTTGTGTACCTGTCGACTTCTCTTGTCTTGTCGAATGCTGTGAGAGCTTGCTGCATGCCTGCGTACACACCAGACGGCATGGCATGAGTGTTAGTGAACTGTGCAGCCTGCACCTTCTCCCCAACATTGGCTGCTGTGTGTCGACGCTGCTAAAAACGTCACCGTGCATGCGTGTGCTGTTTACCGTCTGGTTGTCTCGGTGCTTGGCATGCAAGCAGGTTGTCCCCCTCCTGCTGTTGCCTGCACTGTACACTCCCACCCATCCCCTGCTGCACGCACTTGCATTGCACGTAGGTTAGTGGGTGATAGGTAGAGTGTGTAAGCTATTCCCCCTGGTCAAATCTGATCCCGGTGTCTATGTGCTTGTGCATGTTGCTACATGTGTAGTGTTGTGCTTTGTGCGTTAGCTAGCACAATTGTATGTCTCTCATGCCGTATGTATAGTGCAATCATTGCACTGCACGCTTGCTCCTGGCCCGTCTCACGTGCAATTTTTGAGTGCTAATGCAAATGCACTTTACTCGCGAAGTGCATTTTTATTAGCACGGGCACAAGTTGCTGCACAATGTTTGATAATTCTTGATGCAACACGTCAAAGCGAAGTTGATTACTATATTGGTTGCATGATGTCCTCATGCAAAGGCAGTATTATCTCTTTGGCAATAAAAGTATTAGAGTCGGCTAGAAGTGAATAGATATAAACACTCCGGCATTATGCACAATGTGCTTATTGTCATTTGCATGAAACTTAATAGAAGCAGCGCTCTTGGTTTATATCATACAACAAGTCTAATATAATTTATGACAGATTTCAAGCTTCTTGAACATGTCGACATAATAAAATAAGCACAATTGCTTTCAGGTTGTTATTATTGTAATGGTAAGCTTGGTGTTAAAAGGTAAAGGTAGTACACAAGGGTGGCAAGTATCTTTGATACGAGTCAAATGCGAGTTGTAGGCACAACCTTTGCATACAGCAGCAGCGCTGGCGAACCGATGATACTAACGGCGTACAATGTTGTAAACGCTCTCACCATTAAGCAAACAACTCGTCTGCTTCTGCGTTCGCGTGCGCAAGTTTTTGCAAGCACACATTATTGACGGCGTTGGGGACGGTGAGCGTTATATTGCAATCATACAAGCGAATTGCGCATGTCATGTCAGCCGCAAGTGGGAGCATCGGCACTTCTGAGCTCGTTGTTGGACATGATGCCATCGCATACGAAATGCGCATGAGTGAAGGTATCATTGATCGCATACCATGCTCGTTTGATCACGGAATCATTAATTCGAATATTACCTAATTAATTACCTAATGGGTATTCATTGCAAGAGCTCCAATAAGCTAGTAGCATTTGTAAAGCGTTCATGTAGTGAATACTGCCTTGCATACTCAAAGCTTAAAGAGTACTTGCTGTAAGAGGATGGCAAGGTAAGCATTTGTTGGTAAAAGTTGCTTTTATTTGAATTTGTGGTCCGGCCATCAGGCATGCATCACATGTGCGTTCTTGTATAAGATGCTTTGCCAACGTATGTTGCACATGCAGGTGCACAGGCCCAGCACTTAGCAAGTCAGCGACGGACCACGGGGTAAGTGAAGATATGAGGATGGTAAGGTCGCCACCATTGAATATGTAATGGTGATGCGGGGAGCACTGCAAGTGCCCGCATGCATATTGTGGTATGCACCAGGCATTGCCACCTATGGGTATATCATTAACATCATTTATGAATAAAGATTGCCAACGTGTAACTGCCTATGTCCAACGGATACTTACATGTTGTTGCCTACCGGCCGCTACTACAAAACCTAACGGGTATACTTTACTGGACGGCGCCAGTTGCACAGCTGGGAAAAGGCCAAGTACGTGGCTGCGGTTGCTATAGGTAGTTGGTTTTGTTAGCTAACGAGGCTCTAAGGTTGTGGCAGGTGCGTGTGTTTGCTGTCATTTACTGCTTTGCTGCTACTGCATTCACTTGGTTGTCCTAGCCTAGGCCCCCTTGCCCCTAATGCTATGGCCAATGAGTTGATGTGAGCCAGCTTGTGTTTGAGTGTGTGGCGTGTGCTCGCGTGTTAGCAAGGACTGCATTGTACACAACTAGTTACCTGCCCCCTCACAGCTTCAGATTTATGCATAGCAAACATTAGAGTTGCGCGAAGCACACTCTGTGGGAAGGTGTGGTGCATGTAATGCAAGCAGTTGACACAGTAGCACAGCAGCAGCAATTGGGGTGGGGGCCCAAGCAAAGCTCACAACCTACCACCACACATCCTACGGTAAGTGCTTCGGACAGTATCTTAAATTCAAACACTAAGTCTTTGACTGACTGTGGTGGTCACCAGCGGTCATTTTTGGCAGATGATGGCTTGTGTTGTAGCCATAAACAAGATGCGTCCAACGGGAAAAGTTAGTTAATAACGAGGTTATTATGGCGATAACAACGCGATTTTGCAGAAAATAATGAAACTTAAGCCGTTAAGGACAGCCTTTGGAATAGGTGTTCGCGGTGTTTTTAAGTTGTATCTGACTGCTTAGTTATCTATCAACGGCCCTTAAAAGATTAGTTAAATGGTAAAGTATGTCAAAAGTTATGGTGGAAATAGCTATTTCTCTGCTACCACCAACAGCAAGACACTGCCAATTTGCCCGCGTCCGAAGTTGGGCCAAGCTGCATTTTCGGCGTTTCACCACACCCTCACCTTTGAAAGGGTGTAGTTAATGCATACGTTAACCAAACCTTTGTTAATAAGTGTGACGGACAGTCGACTTGAAGGCCTTTCCAACAAGCTAGCACACTGCTCCATCACTCATGTATATCATAGCAAAAAAGCTATACTTAATTGGTATTCGAAATAAAGTACACTTACCCTGGACCAAGCTAGGACTTAACCCAAAAACCCTCAGGCAGCAAGCAGCAGCTGCAGAGCCTTGCTGAAATTTGTTTGGCTGCGTTTTAACACTTACAATATTAAACGGACGTAGCTCTGGTTAACGACTTGTAGTATATGGAAAGCTAACATGATTACTTATTGTTGGCTTTTGATGACAATAAGCGATTTTGCTATCATTGGTATCAGCCACGGAGATCGGCCCGGCTACTACCTATCGTCAATTGCGACATATTTCAAAGCCCGCAAAAGTGAATTTACTCTTGAAATGCTTTGAAGGTAACTCCGAAAACGTGATAAATGAGTCGTTGATCATGTTTATGCTAATCCACAATCAAATCGACTAATGTCCACAGCAAACGCCCCCTCTTCCCTCCCTCCCTTCCGTTTTCTCTCTCATCTCGCCATTTCAACAAGATGCATTATTGATACATAACTTTCATAGGAGTTGCTAAAAGTAAACTCCTAAAGCGGAAAGGGGCCACGCAAGGCGCACGCTCACACATGTGCACAGCAAACAACAACTGCAATAATGAGACAGGGGCCGAGTATAGCTTGTATGTAACTAAACTAACGGACACCATGACCCTAAGGCAGCAGCAGCAAAGAACAGCAACGGTAGGGCAAGAGTAGGAGCATGCATGCAGATGGCAAGAGACGAGGCACCATCTGTAGCGCAGGAAAGATATATTTGGAAGTACTTACTATGGTTATAGAATATACTCTATAACAAGTAATATACTCTATAAGTATCGGTGTGATGATTTAAAAGAATTGGTTAAGGTAAGTTTAAAGTGTGTTTACACCATAGTTTTGTTTTCACATTGCTTGAAATAACCAATAGCGTACACAAAACAACATTTCACATTCGTTTCGACACGTGATTATTTTTGCAACTCTCGCGCTTTCATTTTACCCAACCGTTGTACGCTCTTTAAGCTTGTGACATGCCTTTCGCAAATTAATGTGGTGTTTGTGAACGCATCATTGCCAATGAAAAATCAATACGCTTTAAGCAATGCTCGACTTGACACAATTTCTGCAGCGATGCCGTTGCCCTTCGTCTCTGACGGCGATTGTGCAGATGAAGCATACTTGTGCTTGTTTGCCAATACAATCACACACATCAATGTTCGCATTTAAAATATATAACAAATTAAAACATGCAACACTGAAAAACCTTATTTGTAAGGCAACATTGGATTGGTTTCATGCAAGTCATGTGCACCATAACAAGCTACAGGCATGCATATAATGATAAGAGCTATGCACTACAAGCTTATGCACACAAGAGCTGTATGCGAGCTTGTAAGAGGCTGTTGCATGTGTAATCTATGATAAGGGCAACTTTAGTTATTTTATTCCTACTCTCTGATAAAGCACTTTATCAGGTTTACAATAATAATACATCAATTCAACCGTGCACACCGTGGCGCCGTTAATTTCTCTCAGAGGAATGGTTCATAAGTGCAAGGAGGATGGGCACCTTTACTACAAGGTGTAGGCCCTATTTACCCAATGCGTATTAGCTTGGACACATCTGTGTGCTTGGTAAGCAACAACAGCAAGGATACAACTGCAACAACAAAAACCTCCCCCTACCCACCCTACCCTGACACTACTACCAAAGGGCCTCGGCAATGGGGTAAAAAAGCAAAAGAAACAACGATGCGCCTATCTGCAGCAGCAGCAGGAGGGGTGGCAACGGTTGATGATGATACTTGCAGGGGAAGCATTGCATGCAACAAATGCTTTTATTGTTAGCAATCATGGTTGTTTTGTTTAAAAATGGATGATAATTCAAGATTCACTTGGAAATATTTTGCATTAGGTATTGTAAGAATGCAACATCAAGCGGCTTGCTGTGTGCAATTATAAGGTAGCAAGCCTGCATCATTCGTTTTGCAGGTTTTCCTGCTGGTTGTTACAAGTTTGATGGTGGCTTGTGCTTCTGTGTTGGCTGAGTATGAGTTTAAATGCATGTGTTTGCAATGCTATACTCTATTGTGTCATCCTAGCTCAATGTGTGTTGTTCTATGCATGTTTAAGCGAGACAAGTGTAATGTATGCCGCTGTAGAGGTGTTTGATGTATTATAGTTGGAGTTAATCTGTCAATGCCTTCCGCTGCGCATGTATACTTTGCATGGCACGCTGCTTGCAAATACAACCTAAGCACAAGGCTCATGAAGCATAAGGTCCCTTTGCCTTCAACTGTGAAGAGAGACCTGCAGCTTAAATGTCCCGCAGTCTTTCTAGCCAAGTGTTTCAAGCCAATGTATCCCATGCGTAATTCTCAACAATATTATTGCATAGCGGTTGTACTGCAAACATTTCTGCACAATTAGCACGAGAGTTCGCAACTGCACTATACAAACACAATGACACAGAACAACAATTTGTGATGTAGTATGTGGCTCCGCGTAATTCAAAGCCAGACTCAGCTTTAAGGCTTAGGCCAACTTCTGCAATTGTAGTGATCGTGAGTGCTGCCCACTGAACATCTACTGCTTTTGGCAGGCTTGCAGAACTGAACACTACTGCAGTTGTGACCCAGCATCAACACTTGCAACTCCATGACTATGAGGAAGGACAGTCATGAGATAACACTGCGTTATCTTATCACTTGCTCAAACATTTGAGAAACACACAACCTTCCAACCTACTTTGCAGCCGTGCTTTGCAGTTCAGGCCTCGCCATGAGAGGGTCGCGCCCGCGCACCGTCACAAATGGTAGGCACCGCTCGCACAGCCAGTAGTGCTCCCACACGGAGCCAACCTTGGGCGAATAGTTCCAACAACGCTTGCATTTCTGCCCCTCCGCCTTGGCCACGCCCACTGTGACCGCTCCAACACCCTCAACTTCATCTGTCCGGCAGAACTCAGGACACTTGGCAGACACCTCATCTGAGCTGTCTACAATAGAGGCCTGTGCGATGGGAGGGTGTGTTGGGCAGGAACAGATACACATGCATATAGGCAGAAGCTTTGCGACATACACCAAACTATGCCTATAAGCACCCCAGACTGTACCTGCGAGGTGATGAAAATGTATCGCAGCTCATCAACCTGGTTGCCACCTCCAGCTGTAGACGTCATGCTCTTGAGCTGCTGCAGCAAGTCTGCGTCTGCAACGTGCACAAACACTCGCGCTTCCAGTGACGCGCCAATCATCTTGGCCTCTCGTGCCAAGTCAAGTACTTTCAGGACTCGTTCCCTCACCTGTTGCACCCCACAATCAGACTAAGCACTTTGGTGTTGAAACTCAAAAGGTAGCTATCCTCACCCAGAGCAAGCTCATACCGTTTTTAGTTTGGAAAAGAATTCCAGCTCAGACTGAGGCAAAGCCTGCCACTGCTCTGGGACCTCAGCCCAGCCGGCCTCAAAAATTGAGTCAGGAGTTGGCCGATCCTGGCCATCAAACTGACCGCCAGGGAAAGGCAGCTTCTGCCAAGCGTCTTCTGCCATATGCGGCGTGATGGGTGCCAATGACCGCAGCATGCATGAAAGAATTGCTGCCAAGACCGTTTGACATGAGCGCCTGCCAACGCTAGCAGCCGACCTGAAACAACACACGTACCATGAATGATCGCGCTTGCATGCAGATACGGATGCATGCCAGTTTCTTACATTGTGTATAGCCTGTCCTTAGCAATGTCGAAGTAAAAGTTTGACAGCTCCACAATGCCAAATCGCTGCAAAGCTTGATTCAACCGGTAAAACTGGTGTTTGCTGTATGCGTCGTTCACTTCATCCATCAGAAGTGATAGTCGACACAGCATGTACTTGTCCATGCGAGGCAGCTGCTCATACTGGACCTTGTCTTTCAGTGGCTGCACACAGTGCGGCATTCAGCAACCATATGCAATGGACAACCCAATATTTGCAAACAACACTCACCTCATAGGTGTTGAGGTTGCCGAGCATGTAGCGCAACGTGTTCCTGTATTTGCGATAGCTCTCGGACACCTGCTTGAGGATTCCAGGGCCGATGAGGACGTCTGAGGTGTAGTCCACACTCGCGACCCACAATCTGAGGCAGTCTGCGCCATACGCGGGCTGCTGCTTCTGATTGCTACCACCGTTGATTACAAGCAGAGGGTCCACTACGTTGCCCAGCGACTTGCTCATCTTCTTGCCGGCCTCGTCCAGCACGAAACCGTGCGTCAACACTGCCTTGTAGGGTGCAACCCCGATCGTGGCCACAGCGGTGAGCAGCGACGACTGGAACCAGCCTCGGTGCTGATCGCTTCCCTCCAGATACAAGTCCGCGGGCACGTTCATGTTCTTGCGCTGCGCAGAAACAGCAGCCCAGGAAGACCCTGCCACATACATGAAACGTTAGTTGGGCGTAAGAGAGCATCCCCAAAGGCATACGGCATGCATAAGCAGTGGTTCTCATGACAACCAGTGGGACACACGCCACAACAATTGCACGGCACACAAGCCTGATGCAGACAAAGGCCAGTACTGCATACCTGAGTCAAACCAGACATCCATAGTATCCATGCCCTTGTCATACATGTCGGCTTCCGAGCGGTACGGCTCTGGCAACAACTCCGCAACAGACCTGCACAAATCTGTTAAGCATGGTCTATCAACACCCAACCAAATATCTATCAACACAACTCAAGGGTGCGGTACCTTTCCCACCAAGCATCAGCCCCTTCCTCACGGACAATGTCTTGAACATGTCTGATAGTAACTTCATTCATCAATGGCTCCCTGGTTTCTTTGTGGTAGAACGCTGGGATCGGCACACCCCAGCTGCGCTGACGGGAGATGCACCAGTCTGACCGGCTTGTAGTCATTGCCGTGATGCGGTTCTCACCCTGCAGCAGTATCTCATACATCAGTGTCATGCTCCCGCTGCATACCAATGCAACAATACGTACTGCAGTCTGGAACTAGCCTGCTATGAAAAAGCTTCCATTACCTGTGAGGGGATCCATTGAACAGTGGATATGGCAGCGAGTGCAGCTGGCCTGAAGCCTTCGACTGATGCAAACCACTGCTCGGTAGCCCTGAAGATGGTCGGCTTCTTAGTGCGCCAGTCATACGGGTACTTGTGTGCTGAAGCATTATTACATGGACACATGTTAGTTGGCTGGTTCTGCAAGATACTTATGCATATGTTAGAAGCTACATACCATACTTGTACTCCTTCAGCAGGAAGCCACTCTCCGCAAGCGCATCTATCACAGCAGCATTGCCGTCGCTCAATACATCCTTGCCAACAAACGGGCCTGCCTCCCTATATTATTGCACATCTCAAGAAGCAAAATCATGCGAGCAGGACCACTTCATACTATGATGCCACGGTGATCACTCACTCTGTGAAGCGGCCATCGTCGCCAACAGGAGACAACAGAGGCAGGCCATATTTCTGGCCAGTAATATAATCCTCCTGACCATGGCCTGGTGCCGTGTGCACAAGACCGGTACCAGCTGCCGTGGTGATGTAGTCACCTCCAACCACTACTGAGCTGGTGCGTTCAAACAGCGGGTGGCGATACTGCATTCCTGTGAGACTGCTGCCTGACACCACCCCTTTGACTTCCAGGTTGACTCGCAACGTGCATGCAAGAGCTGGTACAAGGTCTTCCGCAACGATCAAATGTTGGGACTTCCAGCTGGCCGTGTCAACAATGACCTGGCCTTCATCGTCTGTCTTTGAGGACACCTCAACCACGGCGTACTTCAATCGGTCGTTGATTGCAATAGCTGCCAAGCAAACAGCACAATCAACAAACACAAATGGCAGCAAGCCCATGCAACTGTCCTCATTTATGGGTTGCTCAACTGTACAGCAAAAACATAAGGTACCAGCATTGGCAGGGATGGTCCAAGGCGTGGTTGTCCAGATAGCAAGCGCAAGGTCTTCAGACTTGAGCTCCTCTGGAAATCCTTCTGGCATCATCTCCACTTGCATGGCAACATATACGCTGCGCGATGTGTGCCCATCTGGATACTGTCAAACTGAGTAAGTCTGCAGCAATGCATGAGGCGGAGAGAGCGCACACACAGCAGCGCATCGGGCGTGCCTTACCTCAAGCTCTGCCTCAGCAAGTGCAGTGCGCGAGGACGGGCTCCAGTGCACGGGCTTCAACC
Organism: Chlorokybus atmophyticus; assembly: GCA_009103225.1. NCBI lineage: Eukaryota > Viridiplantae > Streptophyta > Chlorokybophyceae > Chlorokybales > Chlorokybaceae > Chlorokybus > Chlorokybus atmophyticus. The sequence goes on from RHPI01003330.1 coordinate 293,418, forward strand.
CACGGTATATGTGACCGTTTGCATACATTTTGCCAAACACACCAATCTGCAATACGACACAAGTGCGCAGTAAGATTGTGGCCAAAAGCCAGTGCAAGCAAAACACTAACAGCGAGCTTGTGCGTTTTTACCTCTGCAGCTTCATAGATAGGCTTCATGGTCAGATAGGGTTTGTCCCACTCTGCGAGGATACCGTAGCGCTTAAACTGCTCCTTCTGCTCTTCAACGGTCTTTTGCGCAAACTCGGCAGCTTTCTTTCGGATGCCAACTGGAGTCAAGTTCTTTTTCTCCTCAGACTTGAGGGACTGCAAGACCTTCAGCTCGATGGGCAGCCCATGGCAGTCCCACCCGGGCACGTATCGAACCTTGCGCCCTTGCAAGATCTGGTATCTGTTGATGAAGTCCTTCAAAACTTTGTTCAAGGCGTGGCCGATATGCAAAGAACCGTTTGCGTATGGCGGGCCGTCATGCAGCGTGAACACTTCCTGACGGAACAGCGCATGTCAGAACTACTTAGCATAAAGAAACTACACTGATGTGCTTTGAAGTGAAACAACACTTTTGTATTCATGCATCAGTGTCAAGCAAACTCATGACAATACAACTTTGCGACAACTGGAAAAAGCACTGACCCCAGTGGCGTTCTGATATAAGCGCTGATAAAGGCCAGACTCATCCCACCACTTCTGAATTTCCGGTTCCCTCACTGTCGAGTTGGCACGCAGGTCAAAGGACGTCTCTGGCAAGTTGACAGTCATCTTGTAGTCAATCTCCGGGGGCTCTGTGTCCACTTCCTCTTGAGCAAGCTGCGCATACAACTCGGATTCCACTGTGTCTGAGTACACGACATCTAGTCGCGAATCTGCAATGGCAACAATGTCGGTTGTCACACAAAAAGTACCACGATGTTGCACTGCGAGCTTAGCTGTGTAACTACGTCCACCAGGGCAGTACATTGACAAGTAAGTTGATCGAAGAGTGGACGAGGCGTAATATCGGACCATCACAACAACATCGCAACCTATACTTGCTACAAGCACCTTGACCGGCCAAATGGATGACGCAACAGTCGTAAACTATTAGCTGCTCTAGCAAATGCTGACTTTGTGTGAGGGGACTGACATTGCACTCCACCAACCCACCTGCCGGCGCTGGCTTGCCCAGTTTCAACTCAATCCTTTGCCCCTTCTGCTGCTCGCGCCACTGCTCCATCTGTTCGGCATAGTCATCATTTGACTCAACAGCCTCCAGCAGCTCACTGCCAGCCAGAAGCCAACTCAATGTGTCTGTTGTCATGTAGTCGATAGTGACATGACTTGATGGCTGCATAGCCCAACAAAGCAAGGCCGGCTCGCATTGCATGGATGCAATTCGAGGCCGTGCATGTTGGCTGAAAGGACCAAGCACCGTTCATACTTGTCGTAGGAATCAAGAAGACAAACCTAGACTAGTGACTGGCAATCCCTGGCCCACCAAGCACCGTAACCTACACCAAGCAACACTTGATGTAGGTTACGAGGCTGGATCAAGCTGCTATAGCGCATGTCACACACCCACCACGCCTGTCTCGTTACATTATTCAGATTGTTTTCATTTGCATGACTCTGTCAACTCACAAATGCTGGGGAAAAGTCGTAATGCATGCGTTGGCGTGAAACCAACAACGTGCTGAACTTCTGATTATAAGCGCATGCAGCTGAATCGGAAACACTAGTCAGGGAATCACGTCGCCTGTTTCCTTACTGGCAACGATAGCGACAATTCTCAACAAACTTAGCACTTGGACCAGATCTGTCTGCAAGCACTCGGACAGCATGCTGCGGAAGTGCATTGTGTTTACTCCCATCCATGAAACGCACTACCCACCTGATGGCGGGCTCGTCAGCCTCGCCAGCGGGGACGCCTGTGGCGACGCCTGCAGCGCCATCGTTCTCCTCAGTAGTCGACATGCACCGCAGCTGTGCGCAGCGTGGGCGGCGCGCCAGTCCATTGTAATGCACCCCTGGAAGCTGCCGCCTAGCACGGGACCTCACGGAAGCCTGATTGCACAATGCACATTGTGCATTGGCACAATGCACAATGTGGGCAGAAATTCACACACCTTCTGACAGTGGTATTCCAAACAACTGAAGCAGACATTACCGCAAGTGATGTGGATGCCCGCAATTGCGTGCGCCTAATCGCAGCTTGGCTGCTGACGCAGCGCTGGTGTGCTTGCTTCAGCACTGGGCACAGCAGCCTGCCGGCGGCGACAGCGGCGGCGGCGCTCGTCGCTGCCATCGGCGCCAACTGTAGCTGCGCAGCTGACAATGAGCAGCCACTCCGCACGCTCAACCCGCTAGTAGCCACCCATCGCCGACCCGCGCCGGCGGCAACGGCGGCGACGACGCTATACACGGCAAGCATGCCACCGCCAATGCCCTGGCCGCAAACACCCGTCAGCCCTAACCCCAAGCCCTAACCCTAAGGCAGTTACAAATGACCGAGATGTTGATCCATCCGATTCCAACTTGATTTACTGTAAATCACAGGCAGTGAATCACTGGGGCTGAATGTTGGTCTGATTTGTGTTTGACATCGTCTCCGTTAGGCGGCGGCGCTGCGGAGTCGTCAGCACAGACTCGTAAACTGTGGTCAGGCAGGAAACCGAGGCAGCGCCTGCGTGGACCATCGTGTGCCCAGAGATGGCGTGACGAGGGAGGCTGAGCCGAGAAGGTCAGCGTCACGCTTGAGTGCCGTCACGGGTTGGGGCTGGAGCTTCCTGCAGTGTGGAAGCTTTTGGCTACCTTACAGACATGCTGGCGATGTTAGCGGCACTGTCGCTGCCGTTGTTGACGCCGTCGGCTTCGTCGTCGTGCTGTCTGCGCTGCAACGCAAGCCTCATTGCTGCTGAACAAGGTGGCGTGTACAGCATACAGGCATTGTGTGTCTGCTTGGGCGGTGATCCGGCAGCGGCCGACCATCATGGGCCGGCGCTGAGGCGGCTTTCTTGCGGAGAAGAGGTGGCTCATTGTCTAGGGATTGGCCCCTCCTACTGCCCTGTTCATCAGTCTAGCATAGATTGCCTGCGTCTGCTCCCCCTAGCATGAAGCGCAGCAAGTCGGATGGTGCAATGGAAGGCTCCTCGCCTGCGCTGCTGTCGCTTGCAGCCCCGCTTTCCGCTGGGCTGTACGCTTTCATGGCCATATCCATGGTGAGCACGGCCGATTGCTTTGTGCTCGGGTGTTGTTTTGTTCGCAAACCAAAGTTTTGTTGCAGGAAGCAATGCCTTTCGTGCCTTGCATGCGATGCTTCCATGCATGCTTGTTGCTAGCATCCGTTGCAGGCATTGCTTGCGTGCATGCTTCCATAAAGCATTAAGCACGGAAGGAAAGCCATGCTCTGCACGTGGCAATGATTTGTACCAAGACATGCCCCCCC